>CM038724.1:39287014-39302014 GCA_021613375.1 Megaleporinus macrocephalus | reverse complement strand
AGATTAGTGTTGTAGACATGGAGACCCCTGGTTCCCATCACCACCACTGTAAACACCCTCACCACCACTGTACACACCATCAACACCACTGTAAACACCACCACTGTAAACACCCTCGCCACCACTGTAAACACCATCACTGTAAACACCCTAACACCACTGTAAACACCATCACCACCACTGTAAACACCCTCACCACCACTGTAAACACCATCACTGTAAACACCATCACCACCACTGTAAACACCACCACCACCACTGTAAACACCATCACTGTAAACACCACCACTGTAAACACCCTCACACCACTGTAAACACCCTCACACCACTGTAAACACCATCACCACCACTGTAAACACCATCACCACCACTGTAAACACCACCACTGTAAACACCCTCACACCACTGTAAACATCATCACCACCACTGTAAACACTCTCACACCACTGTAAACACCATCACCACCACTGTAAACACCATCACCACCACCACTGTAAACACCCTCACACCACTGTAAACACCACCACCACTGTAAACACCACCACTGTAAACACAACCACTGTAAACACCCTCACACCACTGTAAACACCCTCACCACCACTGTAAACACCCTCACCACCACTGTAAACACCCTCACACCACTGTAAACACCCTCACCACCACTGTAAACACCATCCCCACCACTGTAAACACCATCACCACCACTGTAAACACCATCACCACCACTGTAAACACCATCACCACCACCACCACCACCACTGTAAACATCACCACCACTGTAAACACCATCACCACCTCCACCACTGTAAACATCACCACCACTGTAAACACCATCACCACCACTGTAAACATCACCACCACTGTAAACACCATCACCACCACCACTGTAAACACCATCACCACCACTGTAAACATCACCACCACTGTAAACACCATCATCACCACCACTGTAAACACCATCACCACCACTGCAAACATCACCACCACTGTAAACAACATCACCACCACCACTGTAAACACCACCACTGTAAACACCATCACCACCACTGTAAACACCACCAATCTGAATCTCTGTTACACCTCAAACTCTTAATTGTTCTGATATTTAATGTCCTTTAAGGAGGTACAATTGGAACCATACCGTTTTTTTAAAGTACTCAAATCTCAGTACATCCAGTAAACAGGCTTCATTACTAATCTGATTAATCTGACCTTCATTACAGCACTGAGAGTAAATTTACATTAATTAATTTCAACTTTTCTCACCTTTGTGACCTAGTGTTTATCAGATGATCTGAGTATACAGAAATCAGACCAACAGAGTATATAGAAATCAGATGGTCTAAAGAATTCCTTTGATCGGACTATATTGAAATCTGCTTATATAGATATGAGATGTGCTTGTAAAGAAATCTGCTGATCAGACTGTAAACGTCTCTAATCAAACTATTTGTCTTTTACTTTTATCTAATGTCACTTTCTGACTTGATTAGAGTATTTAAATGTTTTTAATAGTAAATTAACTTATTTTAGTGTTTTCTGTATATCAGCAGGCTGTTTTTATCTAACGCTAGAGCTTCAGCTGTTATTCAGTCGTAGCAGTGATTGGACTCTTCAGTGTTTAACCTGTTTGTTACTAGTAATAGTGAAGGGTTGAACTGATTGTAGTGAGAGTGAATGAAGTATATCAGATTTCAGGCACGTCTGGCTGTATAATATGATGTAACGAGGCTGTAATGGCTGATTACAGTGGAAATGATGGACAGATCACTGTGTATAATGATTCAGGACCTTTCAGTCCCTGCCGCGCTGTGATCATCATCATCATCATCATCATCATCATTATATCTCCCTCCGTCTGCAAATCTCACATCTTTTCAGCCCCACATGAGACGGCTGTGATCAAAGGGAGGTGTGTCGATAGAGAAAGATTTTTTTGGTAATCCTTTGTTCCTCCGTGTCCCAGTTTCTGGTTCCACCTTGGAGACGTCACTTAAGAGGTAGAAAGCCGTATCAGCCGGAGACTTAATTCCATATACACCAGCCAGCACGCTGTAGTTCCACACCTACAGACTGTAGATCATCTGATTCTCTATCAGGACCCCCACAGGACCACCACAGAGCAGGTATTATTAGGGAGGTGGATCATTCTCAGCACTGCAGTGACACTGACGTGGTGCTGGTGTGAGTAGATCAGACACAGCAGTGCTGCTGCTGGAGTGTTTAAACACTGTGTCCACTCACTGTCCACTCTATTAGACACTCCTACTACTTGCTGGTTCACCTTGTAGATGTAAAGTCAGAGACAGTAGCTCATCTGCTGCTGCACAGTTTGTGTTCCTCTAGTCCTTCATCAGTGGACACAGGACGCCGCCCACAGGACACTGCTGTCCGGATAGTTTTGGTTGGTGGACGATTCTCAGTCCAGCAGTGACACTGAGGTGTTTAAACACTCCAGCAGCACCCAACCCTTCCAGTGTTCCTACAAGACTGCGTCCCTCAGAGGCCCTTAACGGTACAGACGATGGTTCTGTATAGGAAATACTTACAGGGGTGCCCAGTTAAGCGCCCTCTGGTGGAGAACATGTGATACAGTCATTTAAAACATAATTGTTGCCCTCATAATAAGGGTATACCTGACAGTCCCAGGTGCCTTTCTGATGATGATACACTCATGAAGTGCCCTCTAGGGTGTCCTGCTTGAACTGCCCTACAGTCTGAGAGAAGGCTCTCCGGTTGAGAAGGACAGTTGGCTGTAGTGAGGTTGCTCAGAAACATAATCCTGAAGAAGGTCTTCTCCTTGCGTGTGTTTGTCGTGGACGTGTGGTTATAGTTCTAATCGAGGTTGCCTAATAACATGATGGTCCTTCTTTTCCAAGGATGAAGACGAGGGGTCGCACCAACGAGTTGCTGATCATGTGATTGTGACACCAACAACACGGACCCCTCTGAGAAGCAGGTGAGAAACCTGGTCATTTTAGGGTTAGCATCTCTCCAGCTTCCTAAACACTGGCAAAGCAGATCCAGGACCAGCTGAGAGGTTTAGTTTCATTCTAACTCAGTCTGGTTCAGTAAAAGAGCATTAGCTGAAATTTCTATGATGCAAGCTGTAATTCATACTCCAAACTATAGGGGGCAGCATATCACCAGATGTTGTATCACCTCTTCAGGTACAAAGTGGTACTACAGTGACTCGCCATCACCTCTTCAGGTACAAAGAGGTACTACAGTGACTCACTACCACCTCTTCAGGTACAAAGAGGTACTACAGTGACTCACTATCACCTCTTCAGGTACAAAGAGGTATTACAGTGACTCACTATCACCTCTTCAGGTACAAAGAGGTATTACAGTGACTCACTATCACCTCTTCAGGTACAAAGTGGTACTACAGTGACTCACTATCACCTCTTCAGGTACAAAGTGGTACTACAGTGACTCACTATCACCTCTTCAGGTACAAAGAGGTATTACAGTGACTCACTATCACCTCTTCAGGTACAAAGTGGTACTACAGTGACTCACTATCACCTCTTCAGGTACAAAGTGGTACTACAGTGACTCACTATCGCCTCTTCAGGTACAAAGAGGTATTACAGTGACTCACTATCACCTCTTCAGGTACAAAGTGGTACTACAGTGACTCACTATCACCTCTTCAGGTACAAAGTGGTACTACAGTGACTCACTATCGCCTCTTCAGGTACAAAGAGGTATTACAGTGACTCACTATCACCTCTTCAGGTACAAAGTGGTACTACAGTGACTCACTATCACCTCTTCAGGTACAAAGTGGTACTACAGTGACTCACTATCGCCTCTTCAGGTACAAAGAGGTATTACAGTGACTCACTATCACCTCTTCAGGTACAAAGTGGTACTACAGTGACTCACAATCGCCTCTTCAGGTACAAAGAGGTATTACAGTGACTCACTATCACCTCTTCAGGTACAAAGTGGTACTACAGTGACTCACTATCACCTCTTCAGGTACAAAGAGGTACTACAGTGACTCACTATCACCTCTTCAGGTACAAAGAGGTACTATTGTGACTCACTATCACCTCTTTAGGTACAAAGTGGTACTACAGTGACTCACTATCGCCTCTTCAGGTACAAAGAGGTATTACAGTGACTCACTATCACCTCTTCAGGTACAAAGTGGTACTACAGTGACTCACTATCGCCTCTTCAGGTACAAAGAGGTATTACAGTGACTCACTATCACCTCTTCAGGTACAAAGTGGTACTACAGTGACTCACTATCACCTCTTCAGGTACAAAGTGGTACTACAGTGACTCACTATCGCCTCTTCAGGTACAAAGAGGTATTACAGTGACTCACTATCACCTCTTCAGGTACAAAGTGGTACTACAGTGACTCACTATCACCTCTTCAGGTACAAAGAGGTACTACAGTGACTCACTACCACCTCTTCAGGTACAAAGAGGTACTACAGTGACTCACTATCACCTCTTCAGGTACAAAGTGGTACTACAGTGACTTACTATCACATCTTCAGGTACAAAGTGGTACTACAGTGACTCGCCATCACCTCTTCAGGTACAAAGTGGTACTACAGTGACTCACTATCACCTCTTCAGGTACAAAGAGGTACTACAGTGACTCACTATCACCTCTTCAGGTACAAAGTGGTACTACAGTGACTCACTATCACCTCTTCAGGTACAAAGAGGTATTACAGTGACTCACTATCACCTCTTCAGGTACAAAGAGGTATTACAGTGACTCACTATCACCTCTACAGGTACAAAGTGGTACTACAGTGACTCACTATCACCTCTTCAGGTACAAAGTGGTACTACAGTGACTCACTATCGCCTCTTCAGGTACAAAGAGGTATTACAGTGACTCACTATCACCTCTTCAGGTACAAAGTGGTACTACAGTGACTCACTATCACCTCTTCAGGTACAAAGTGGTACTACAGTGACTCACTATCGCCTCTTCAGGTACAAAGTGGTATTACAGTGACTCACTGTCACCTCTTCAGGTACAAAGTGGTACTACAGTGACTGACTGTCGCCTCTTCAGGTACAAAGTGGTATTACAGTGACTCACTATCACCTCTTCAGGTACAAAGTGGTACTACAGTGACTCACAATCGCCTCTTCAGGTACAAAGAGGTATTACAGTGACTCACTATCACCTCTTCAGGTACAAAGTGGTACTACAGTGACTCACTATCACCTCTTCAGGTACAAAGAGGTACTACAGTGACTCACTATCACCTCTTCAGGTACAAAGAGGTATTATTGTGACTCACTACCACCTCTTCAGGTACAAAGTGGTACTACAGTGACTCACTATCGCCTCTTCAGGTACAAAGAGGTATTACAGTGACTCACTATCACCTCTTCAGGTACAAAGTGGTACTACAGTGACTCACTATCGCCTCTTCAGGTACAAAGAGGTATTACAGTGACTCACTATCACCTCTTCAGGTACAAAGAGGTACTACAGTGACTCACTACCACCTCTTCAGGTACAAAGAGGTACTACAGTGACTCACTATCACCTCTTCAGGTACAAAGTGGTATTACAGTGACTCACTATCACCTCTTCAGGTACAAAGTGGTACTACAGTGACTCACTATCACCTCTTCAGGTACAAAGAGGTACTACAGTGACTCACTACCACCTCTTCAGGTACAAAGAGGTACTACAGTGACTCACTATCACCTCTTCAGGTACAAAGTGGTATTACAGTGACTCACTATCACCTCTTCAGGTACAAAGTGGTACTACAGTGACTTACTATCACATCTTCAGGTACAAAGTGGTACTACAGTGACTCGCCATCACCTCTTCAGGTACAAAGTGGTACTACAGTGACTCACTATCACCTCTTCAGGTACAAAGAGGTACTACAGTGACTCACTATCACCTCTTCAGGTACAAAGAGGTACTACAGTGACTCACTATCACCTCTTCAGGTACAAAGAGGTACTACAGTGACTCACTATCGCCTCTTCAGGTACAAAGTGGTACTACAGTGACTCATTATCACCTCTTCAGGTACAAAGTGGTATTACAGTGACTCACTATCACCTCTTCAGGTACAAAGAGGTATTACAGTGACTCACTATCACCTCTTCAGGTACAAAGTGGTACTACAGTGACTCACTATCACCTCTTCAGGTACTAAGTGGTACTACAGTGACTCACTATCGCCTCTTCAGGTACAAAGAGGTATTACAGTGACTCACTATCACCTCTTCAGGTACAAAGTGGTACTACAGTGACTCACTATCGCCTCTTCAGGTACAAAGAGGTATTACAGTGACTCACTATCACCTCTTCAGGTACAAAGAGGTACTACAGTGACTCACTATCACCTCTTCAGGTACAAAGAGGTACTACAGTGACTCACTATCACCTCTTCAGGTACAAAGTGGTATTACAGTGACTCACTATCACCTCTTCAGGTACAAAGTGGTACTACAGTGACTCACTATCACCTCTTCAGGTACAAAGTGGTACTATTGTGACTCACTATCACCTCTTCAGGTACAAAGTGGTACTACAGTGATTCACTATCACCTCTTCAGATACAAAGTGGTACTACAGTGACTCACTATCACCTCTTCAGGTACAAAGTGGTACTACAGTGATTCACTATCACCTCTTCAGATACAAAGTGGTACTACAGTGAGTCTTTTTTGCCATAATCAGGTACAAAATCATTTAAATCATTTTAAAAAGGTAAATGGATGAAAATGTAGATGTTTTTCTGGAAACAGGGATGATGGCATGTATCGCATATATGTAAAATCCTGACACATGTAAGATGGCTGTGTTGGCAAATCAACTTTGTTTGCAACAAGAACAAAAAAATCTTTGTCACAGAGACTTTCATAATTAACATAAGAACGATAAACTTTTTCAGTTGCAAGTCTCACCGTATGAATGTATCTCTTATCCAGACCCTCAGAGCTGATGAAAATCAACCCCCCCAACTGTGTGAGCTCTACCTATATGTCTACTCGTCTTCTTTAATGAGCACCGTGTGCTTGAGTTAATGGGATTTTGTGTTGTTTGCTGCTCTCGGCTAGCTAACAATCTCTATTTTTTCATGCTTGCCGTAAGTGCGGTGACAGCTTATTAAGAACAAAGACGTGGACGCAGCATCTGCTCCTCATCCCAGAGAGGAGAGTCACTGAATATTCAAAGAGCGAGATTCCCAGTCCTGGCAAAATGATGTTGTCTGCACTTTCGTTTGGCAGCTCTTAATAAGCTTATGCAGGGATCAGCTAATCGTCCATCATACAAGCAGACGCAGCCTGTTTCAGACTGCAAGTCAAGCTCAGGGCTGCTGCCAACATCAAGGAGAGCCTGGGTCAGCTGGGGTCAACGCCATTAGCTTCAGCTTCTAGCTGCTTTTAATGGAAGAAACTCTCATCCAAGAACATGAAAGAAATAAACACTACACCACTGATTCTCTTCATAGATGCCATTTCCTTGACTGTTGATTGGCCAGATTTATTTAAATACTGATTGCCGATAGTACTGGATGCATTCCAGTTAGAACCTGGATACTTACAGTGGACGATATGAGAGAGAAGCGTTCTCTGGACCCACTCATCCATGTGGAAGACACTCTCAACTGATTTGAGTCTGAATCTATTCTTGCAGATCACGTACACCATACATGCTGATGATCTTCTCTGGGGTGGATGGGATCTTCCAGCAATACACTAACTAGAAATGTCCCACATTGGTTGGAAGAGCTGACCTAGACTACTAAGTACTACCCTGGACCCCTAATTCCCCAGACTTGAACCCCATTGAGCATCTGTGGGGCCACCTGGATGGTGGTGTTGGCTCTATGGATCCTCCCCCACGCTCCCTCCAGCAGCTGTGGGATGCACTGCAGTCAGCATGATACCTCCAGATACCTGTGACCACCTACCAGGACCTTACTGAGTCTCCCAGTAAACGTTTGCTCTTGCATTTATATTCCACTCAGGGTGCTATCCCACTTCTGACACCAATGTAGCGATGGCACTCTGCTAAACACCAGCTGACCAGCACATGCAAAGCTTGCACAGTCTTTGATTACATCCTGCATCTCCCATCTCCCAAGTCCCTTTTCTGTAGCAACTGCTTTACCTGTCCACTCTTGGTTTTCACCATCTCCCAGCTCGAGTTTTATTCCAGAATCCTCCTCTATGTCAGCGTTGAGCAAAGAACTTTTCCACTACATTTTCTATGCGGGTGTGCAGAGCTGTGCCCCTACTGCAGTGTGTTTCTGCATCTTTAGGGTAAAAATAGAATTTTACTTTTGCCGTTGCTGTTTAGTAGACGGTTTGTCAGATTCATGTTTTTCTATGTAGGCCAGGTTAGAAATCCACGCTGAAATAACCATGTACACTATTTTTATGTGGGTTTTCTAGACGCATATCAGAAGTGAGTACAAAAAGTGAGTCTGGAAGTCAGTCTTTTATGCTGCTGTCAGAGAGAAAATGTGCCCATGAGTATGATAAGTGGTAGCAGGTCTTGCCTGAGCTTACTAATGTTTTACTTCAGTAATGTTTTTTTCAGCCTGAGCAGTTTTTCAAAGCAGAGTGTTGCCGAGTTTCCATCCACATATCTTTGAATTCTCTGGTGCTCGACAAAACCCAGTGCACATGCTCTTACACTGAGTTACTACCTGTACACAGTAGTGTTAGGTGTCTTACCCAAGGACTCTTACTGGTATAGTATAAAGGGGGTTATCCAGGTGGACAATAGAACCCCAGGACTCTTATTGGTATAGTGTAGGGAGGTTACCCAGGTGTGGAATAGAACCCCAGGACTCTTATTGGTAAAGTGTAGGGGGGTTACCCAGGTGGGTAATAGAACCCCAGGACTCTTATTGGTGTAGTGTAGGGAGGTTACCCAGGTGGGTAATAGAACCCCAGGACACTAATTGGTATAGTGTAGAGGTGGGGAATTGAATCAGGACTTGTATTGGTATAGTGTAGGGGGGGTTTGCTCAGGTAGGTAATAGAACCCCAGGACTCTTATTGGTATAGTGTAGGGAGGTTACCCAGGTGGGGAATAGAACCCCAGGACTCTTATTGGTATAGTGTAGGGGGGTTACCCAGGTGGGTAATAGAACCCCAGGACTCTTATTGGTATAGTGTAGAGGTGGGGAATTGAATCAGGACTCTTATTGGTATAGTGTAGGGGGGGTTACCCAGGTGGGGAATAGAACCCCAGGAATCTTATTGGTATAGTGTAGGGGGTTACCCGGGTGGAGAATAGAACCCCAGGACTCTAATTGGTATAGTGTAGGGGGGTTACCCAGGTGGGTAATAGAATCCCAGGACTCTTATTGGTATAGTGTAGGAGGGGTTACCCAGGTGGGGAATAGAACCCCAGGAATCTTATTGGTATAGTGTAGGGGGTTACCCGGGTGGAGAATAGAACCCCAGGACTCTAATTGGTATAGTGTAGGGGGGTTACCCAGGTGGGTAATAGAACCCCAGGACTCTTATTGGTATAGTGTAGGGGGGTTACCCAGGTGGGTAATAGAACCCCAGGACTCTAATTGGTAAAGTGTAGGGGGGGTTTGCTCAGGTAGGTAATAGAACCCCAGGTATCTTATTGGTATAGTGTAGGGAGGTTACCCAGGTGGAGAATAGAACCCCAGGACTCTAATTGGTATAGTGTAGGGGGGTTACCCAGGTGTGGAATAGAACCCCAGGACTCTTATTGGTAAAGTGTAGGGGGGGTTAGCTCAGGTAGGTAATAGAACCCCAGGGATCTCATTGGTATAGTGTAGGGGGGTTACCCAGGTGGGGAATAGAACCCCAGGACTCTAATTGGTATAGTGTAGAGGTGGGGAATTGAATCAGGACTCTTATTGGTATAGTGTAGGGGGGGTTAGCTCAGGTAGGTAATAGAACCCCAGGGATCTCATTGGTATAGTGTAGGGGGTTACCCAGGTGTGGAATAGAACCCCAGGACTCTTATTGGTAAAGTGTAGGGGGGGTTAGCTCAGGTGGGTAATAGAACCCCAGGACTCTTATTGGTATAGTGTAGGGGGGTTACCCAGGTGTGGAATAGAACCCCAGGACTCTTATTGGTAAAGTGTAGGGGGGGTTAGCTCATGTGGGTAATAGAACCCCAGGACTCTTATTGGTATAGTGTAGGGAGGTTACCCAGGTGGGGAATAGAACCCCAGGACTCTTATTGGTATAGTGTAGGGGGGTTACCCAGGTAGGTAACAGAACCCCAGGAATCTTATTGGTATAGTGTAGGGAGGTTACCCAGGTGGGGAATAGAACCCCAGGACTCTTATTGGTATAGTGTAGGGGGGTTACCCAGGTGGGTAATAGAACCCCAGGACTCTTATTGGTATAGTGTAGGGGGGTTACCCAGGTGGGTAATAGAACCCCAGGACTCTTATTGGTATAGTGTAGGAGGGGTTACCCAGGTGGGGAATAGAACCCCAGGACTCTTATTGGTATAGTGTAGGAGGGGTTACCCAGGTGGGGAATAGAACCCCAGGACTCTTATTGGTTTAGTGTAGGGGGTTACCCGGGTGGAGAATAGAACCCCAGGACTCTAATTGGTATAGTGTAGGGGGTTGCCCAGGTGGGGAATAGAACCCCAGGGCTCTTATTGGTGTAGTGTAGGGGGGTTACCCAGGTGGGGAATAGAACCCCAGGACTCTTATTGGTATAGTGTAGAGGTGGGGAATTGAATCAGGACTTTTATTGGTATAGTGTAGGGGGGTTACCCAGGTGGGGAATAGAATCCCAGGACTCTTATTGGTATAGTGTAGGGGTGGTTACCCAGGTGGGGAATTGAATCAGGACTTTTATTGGTATAGTGTAGAGGTGGGGAATTGAATCAGGACTCTTATTGGTATAGTGTAGGGGTGGTTACCCAGGTGGGGAATTGAATCAGGACTTTTATTGGTATAGTGTAGGGGGGTTACCCAGGTGGGTAATAGAACCCCAGGACTCTTATTGGTATAGTGTAGGGGGGTTACCCAGGTGGGGAATAGAACCCCAGGACTCTTATTGGTAAAGTGTAGGGGGGTTTGCTCAGGTAGGTAATAGAACCCCAGGAATCTTATTGGTATAGTGTAGGGGGGTTACCCAGGTGGAGAATAGAACCCCAGGACTCTAATTGGTATAGTGTAGGAGGGGTTACCCAGGTGGGGTGTAGAACCCCAGGACCTAAACCAAAATGAGTCTTAGGGTTTTGTTTTAGTAACCACCTACACTATACCAGTAAGAGTCCTGGGGTTCTGTAGTGTAGGGGGGTTGAGTTAGAAAACCAAGAGAACTGTAGCACTAAGGGTTAAAAGTAAGTAGTGCGTGCCAGTCTCGCCAGAGAACTTACTAGACGTTTGATCAGCAATGCATATTTCATCATTCTGTTTTCAGCTGCAAAGCCATTTCAGGTCTGCAGGCTATTAATAGAAAAACAAAGTCAGCTATAATGACGTTACACAAGAGAGGACGCGGGAAGCTTATCACCTTTACATCCGACTGCTTATCAGAATCAACCCGCGCGAAGGACTCCGAGGTTACTCCTCCGAGGAGAGAGTAAAGAAACGTTATTTCATGCTGAAGGTGAATGTTTGTGTACGCTCGTTTGATGTGTTATTGGTGTGCGAGGCAAAATGACTGTGAGTGTGCGACATGAAATATTCACATCCTATTAAAAAAAGATAAATCAGTGTTTTACTAGTAAAATATATGCCGTGTTGAATCCTGCTGACTCCCTGCAGGCCTGCAGACGCGGCTGCTCCACTTGCGTGACCTCCTCTGGCGCCGTGGTGCCGCTGTGCTGGGTTTAATGCGCTTTTTCCATTTTCACACAGGCTGCGTGGCAACCGGCGCTGACATGCACGACCGCCCGGATACGAAATACCATTTTTCACCAGCAGACAGAAAATCTTAATGAAGAAACTTGGAGGTAATGATATCACACTGGGTTTAGTGACCAGGACGCTAAACAGCGCCAGTGATTTATCATGTGATTTATGTTTCCGTGGTAACGCGCTACTTGTTTCTGAGTTAACGACGTACCCGTGTTTCTCTGCTGCGTACAAACAAACATAAACCCTGACACGGGATTATGAGCAGCCGCTTCACGTCCAGCACCGCCATGTTAGTTTTACATAGTGATGCTCTATATGGTCAAAAGTATGTGGACACCCCTCCAGCTAGGACTTATTGCTAACAAACACTGGGTGAAGGGTTACAGGTTAGTGGACCAGTCTTCTGATCACCCTTATCCCATCTATGGTGCCCAAGGAGCAGTTGAGGATTAGGTGTCTTACTCAGGGGCACTTCAGTTGTGTCCTGTTGGCTCAGGGGATCAACACAATGACCTTCTGATCACAGGGCTAGTCCCCTAACTGACTGGACACAACTGAAGTGCTCCAACACTGGACTCTGGAGTGGTGTAAAGCTCCACCACTGGACTCTGGAACAATGTAAATCTCCACCACTGGACTCTGGAGTGGTGTAAAGCTCCACCACTGGACTCTGGAGTGGTGTAAAGCTCCACCACTGGACTCTGGAGTGGTGTAAGGCTCCACCACTGGACTCTGGAGTGGAGTTAAACTCCACCACTGGACTCTGGAGTGGTGTAAGGCTCCACCACTGGACTCTGGAACAATGTAAATCTCCACCACTGGACTCTGGAGTGGTGTAAAGCTCCACCACTGGACTCTGGAGTGGTGTAAAGCTCCACCACTGGACTCTGGAGTGGTGTAAGGCTCCACCACTGGACTCTGGAGTGGTGTAAAGCTCCACCACTGGACTCTGGAGTGGTGTAAGGCTCCACCACTGGACTCTGGACTGGTGTAAAGCTCCACCACTGGACTCTGGAGTGGTGTAAAGCTCCACCACTGGACTCCGGAGTGGTGTAAGGCTCCACCATTGGACTCTGGAGTGGTGTAAAGCTCCACCACTGGACTCTGGAGTGGTGTAAAGCTCCACCACTGGACTCTGGAGCAGTGTAAAGCTCCACCACTGGACTCTGGAGCGGTGTAAAGCTCCACCACTGGACTCTGGAGTGGTGTAAAGCTCCATCACTGGACTCTGGAGTGTTGTAAAGCTCCACCACTGGACTCTGGAGTGTTGTAAAGCTCCACCACTGGACTCTGGAGTGGTGTAAAGCTCCATCACTGGACTCTGGAGCAGTGTAAAGCTCCACCACTGGACTCTGGAGTGGTGTAAAGCTCCACCACTGGACTCTGGAGTGTTGTAAAGCTCCACCACTGGACTCTGGAGTGGTGTAAAGCATTTCTGTTTTTTTCTTACCCTCTGATATGTGGGTGGTCAGACGTACACTGTGTTCATGGCAGATATGAAACGGTTGAGCTGTCTAGGTTACGTGATTATATGGAGAGCAACATCTGGAGTTTCATGTGTGGAACGTGTTTATTCCTGTGCGCTGCTCTGGAGATGAGTGTGCTGCCTCACCCCGGGTGTGTTACAGAGTGATTAGTCTCTCTCAGTGAACACAGTGTAGAATATTAAATATGTGAGTACAGTACTAATACGGAGTGTTTTATTCTACAACATGTTATAAACACCGCTCCACAAACGCTTATCAGACAGATCTGACTACTGTCTGGGCGTGGCCTAATATTCTTATTTATGTGACCCTCAGTCGGACACTCCGAGCGGCACTGAAGCACGTTGTCCTGCGTTGCTTCCGCCTGGCGGTTAGCTTTGTCTTGTTCGAGCAGTAGACCTGTTGTCCACACTAAGAGGCCTCTCCTCGTTTACCCAGAGTTCCACAGGCCCTCGTTTCTTCCTCTCTAATTGAACAGGACGTTTGGGAAGCCCTGCTCGCTCCACCGTCCCCGAACACCAGCCTTACAGCGAGCGCCGTGCTCTCCACCAGCCGGACTCGGACCAGGCGAGAGGCGAGGTAGACAAACGGGATAAACCACAGGATTAGCGGCCCGTGGAGGAGCCCTGCCTCCTAATTGGATTGTGGGGAGGAGGACTCGGGATGTGTGTTTAGAGAACGGATGTTTTGTAGCCGTGTTGTAATTTCCCAGAGGATTCTGGGAAGGTTCTATTCGCGTGTCTTGTTTAATGTTGTAGCTGCTTTTGGTGGGTTTGTCGTGTATCCAGGCCGGCAGAGGATCCTGCGGGACCAATTTAGAGTGTGGAGTGAACGGGGACGATGTACGGGGACAGTGTACAGCGACGGTGTACGGGAACATTGTATAAGGACGGTGTACGGGGACAGTGCACAGGGACGGTGAACGGGGACAGTGTACAGGGAAGGTGAATGGGGACAGTGAACGGGGACGGTGTACAGGGCTGGTGTACAGGTAAGGTGAACGGGGACACTGTACAAGGACAGTGTACAGGGACAGTGCACACAGAAGGTGAACGGGGACAGTGTACAGGGACAGTGTGCGGGGACTTTGTATGGGCACGGTGAACAGAGACAGTGTACGGGGACAGTGAACAGGGACAGTGTACAGGGACGGTGTGCGGGGACAGTGTGCGGGGACATTGTACGGGCACGGTGAACAGAGACAGTGTACAGGGACAGTGTACAGGGACGGTTTCTTTTTATCTCCTCCTGCTCTTTCTCTCCTTCCTTCTTTCTTCTTATCTCCTTCTCCTGCTTTTCCTCTCCCTCCTTCTTTCTTCTTGTCTCTTCCTCTTCTCCTCCTCTCCCTCCTTCTTCTCATCTCCTCCTCCCGCTCCCTTCTTCTTTCTTCTGATCTTTTCCTCTCTCCACTTTTATTCTTATTTATCTTCTGTTTCTCCCTCCCTCGATCTTTATTCTTATCTCATTCTTTTTCTCCTGCTCCTTTTTTATCCCCTCATCCTGCTCCTCCTGCTCCTCCTTTATTCTACTTATCTCCTCATCTCCTCCTCCTGCCACCCTCCTTTGTTCTTTCTCCTCCTCTGTCTTTCCCCATATTTCTTGTTTCTTCTTAACTCCACCTTCTCTCTTCTCCTCTTCTTCATCTTCTCTCCTTTCATCTGCTTTCT
>CM038724.1:39212014-39284514 GCA_021613375.1 Megaleporinus macrocephalus | reverse complement strand
TTACAGGCCCACGCTGGGGAGGCGGCCCGCGGGCCTGTTGCCTTGCTCTTTGTTTTTCTTGCCGACAGACCTGAGGAGGGGGAACGGCTTTAAATACGGCCCCCCGCTGACTTTAAATGTGCCCAACTTCTCCAAGCAGTGGAGCCCAAATGATCCAAGACTCGGCGTCCTTCAAACGAGGCCAGCGAGCGGCCTTTATGCTGTCGATGGATGTTTCCGCCCAGCGCTGGATGGGTGTGACCAGGAGGAAAGAGCTGAGTCGAGGAAGAGGGTTCACGCCGAGTCAGGAACAGGACTGAGCAGCACACGAAGGAGAACCGATGCCTGGAGGCATCAGCCATCTACCGAAGGAACTGAGGAACTGTCACTCAAGACTTTTACTGTAGGTGTCAGCGTAGAGCAGGAGCCTAGACTGTACAGTGATATACTTACTGGACATAAACAGTTACACTAAATAAGTAAGATGGAAGGATTGATCGACTGTGTATCGGTATCTATATATTGGATATTTATCCAGTTTAGCTGATCGAGAGCCGATTGATGGCGTTAAACAAATGAGCCTAATTTGTGTATTTACAGCTAGCGTTTCATCCAGGAAACCCATAAAACCCCCTCTGGCCAGCTCCCTGCAGTTCCTATCTGAACCACTAGGTGGAAATACACACCCTTTCATTTTCCACAGACTGACTAAAGCAGCGGCCTCGCAAGAACAGTGTTCTCATGTCGTCCACCTGTCAGTTGTTTACCGTATGTGACTCAGACTCATCCAGGATGTTTTTAAAATTAGTAAAATCAGCTCATTGAGGAACCAAGACAAAGATATTTAACTCTACTAATCTGATACTAATCTGATACTAATCTGATACTAATCTGATACTAATTTGATACTAATCTGATACTAATCTGATACTAATCTGATACAGCACTGCACGCAGCTGAATACAGTGAGCAACTCAATATTCTACATTTAAAAATTACAGATTTAGTTTCAAATAACAGAGTCTGATTTTAATGACTGCAGTTTTTACTGTATTTATTTAATTAGCTTTTTTGTTTTAAATTAAGGGTTTAAATTAATATTTGTTTATTTACTGATAATTTAGTTTAAAATATGATGCTGTTTCACATGAGCTCGTTAAAAATAGTATTAAACCAGTTTAGATCATGTTTAATGACTTGCTTGCGCTAATAACTACATGTAGCCCTGCCGTGGCATATAGCCCCGCCCTCGATTATTATCGGCTATCGGCCAATCACGCTGAAAGGTGATCGGCGATCGGAATCGGCCTCAAAAGCGCTGATCGGTCCATCTCTAAAAATAAGTGATGGTGTTGGTGTACTAAGTTTACATGATGGTTCTCACACAATGAGATTTACAGAAGTGGTCATTTAGATGAACGTCCAGCACGTCCTACATGACTGTTTGGCAAGAATCAACACACTGTGTCATTTAAAAGACAGAATTCATGACTTTTCACGATTCTCCATGAACGTGGAACAACTTCCGCTCC
This sequence comes from Megaleporinus macrocephalus, assembly GCA_021613375.1. NCBI lineage: Eukaryota > Metazoa > Chordata > Actinopteri > Characiformes > Anostomidae > Megaleporinus > Megaleporinus macrocephalus. The sequence goes on along the minus strand of CM038724.1, from coordinate 39,283,003 downwards.
AGCTCTGGAACACATCCTGAATTGTCTATTGATATCTGACCACACCTAAGTATGTAACCTTCCATCTCTGACCATTAAGACCTCTAACCAGATACCCCACTGAGAGACAGCAGCTGTCCAAAGAAAAACATGTACCCTAATTTTTTATTGACAGCTTCTTTTATATTGTGAAAGTTTCATGATGATGATTGGACCAATAGAAATGCTTCAAAGTAGCTTGGGAGCACATTCTGGTTCCATTGAGCTACATAGAAAGTAAACGCTTTTGGATTTATGTTTTTGGACTTATGCTTGTTTTTCTTGGACAGAGATGATATAAGAGTTGTGTTTATTGTTAACTGGTTTTGTAAGCGGAACAATAAAAGGTGGATCTGGATTGTAACTCACTCGCTCATGTTTAGCAGGCTGAAGCCCATACGCTGGTTCATTGAGAGCATGGTGGGTTTGGTACATATCAGAATATTCAATTCAGTTCAGTTCAAGTTATTTTACGACATAAAACAAATCACAAATCAGGTTTACAGAAGTTTGAAAACAGGCACCTACAACACATATATTTATATATATCCCCCTGTGAGCAAGCCAGAGGCGACAGTGGCAAGAAAAACTTCCTCAGACTGGAGGAAGAAGCCTTTCAGAGACCCGTCCTCCTCCACAGTGTTTACAGTTTAATAAGATAAACACCAAAGAAAAGCTGAGAGAGTCCCTGTTTGAAGTCTGAACGGTAAAGCTTTAGAGACTGCACTGGTAGAGGCAGTCTCTGATTGAGGCAGTCTCTGATTGAGGCAGTCTCTGATTGAGGCAGTCTCTGACTGAGGCAGTCTCTGATTGAGGCAGTCTCTGATTGAGGCAGTTTCTGACTGAGGCAGTCTCTGATTGAGGCAGTCTCTGATTGAGGCAGTCTCTGATTGAGGCAGTCTCTGGCTGAGGCAGTCTCTGATTGAGGCAGTCTCTGACTGAGGCAGTCTCTGATTGAGGCAGTCTCTGATTGAGGCAGTCTCTGATTGAGGCAGTTTCTGACTGAGGCAGTCTCTGATTGAGGCAGTCTCTGATTGAGGCAGTCTCTGACTGAGGCAGTCTCTGATTGAGGCAGTCTCTGAGTCTTTATGTAAAGTGGGCGTGAGCTGAAACAGTCCAGTCCTATCTCAGTGCTGGTACGTCTGGATGGCACAGTGATGTAACTGAGGGTGTAGCAGTTCAGGCACAGATGAACAGGAGAGCTGGCTGGTGAAAGGTGAGGAGGAGGCCCTGATGGTCAGTCGTTCAACAGGATAAATGTGAAGAAAGGAAAAGAAAGAGTGTTTTTAAAGTAGAGGTGTAGATTCAGCAGCAGGTTATGTGCCTCAGACGATTAGAGTGAATGTGTGTCTACAGTCACACACAATATCAATTAAAGCTGCAAACACACACGTGTTTTTCTTTATGAAGTGAAATCTGAGTCTAAGAATAAGCTCAGATTGACAGGACTGATGAAAGAGCGAGGCTGGACGTCCATACAGCTCATCCAATGAGGCTGCGTTTTAATAAAGCCTAAACTCCTCAAGCCTGTTGCAGTAAATGAACTGGTTTTAATCTTAATCAGTGGAAGTGCGTGTGCGAGTGTGGGCGTCTGAGTTTAATGGACTACCTACGGAGTCATTAGACGAGTGACGTTGCTTTCCAGTGGCTGCTTCTTCCTAACTGGAGGAGCGCTACAGTTCTGAAGCTAATTCAGAGCGAACTGTCAGGTGGAGAACTGCCTCCGTTGATTAATGGTATTTATATCTCTGGCTATTAACGACAGCAGGTGCTGTGATTAAACCTTCTATTATGAAAGAACAAGAACAAGAAATGTGGCTTCTGCTTGTCTTGTGAGGTGAGGAATTGCTGGAATGAAAGAAGATGATAGAAGAAACCTTCCTACCTTTTGTGATCTCCATTAAAAAGCTCTGATGATGGCTGGACAAAAAGGCCTGGCTTTATCTGGTCCTGAAGATGCTGGCTGTGGTCAGAGCACTGTACAGCCCACCAGAGTTCCTCCACACCAAACCTCTCAAACCATGACTATGTGGATTGTGAGCAGGAACAGGAAAGTGTGGTCTGAGCCCAAACCCTGAAGACCATTATCCCGCCGTGACCATTATCCCCTCTCCACCAAACTTTTCTGTAGCATTAACACTAAAAACCCACCCAGACCATTACCCACAAAACTTTACTGTAGACTTTGTGCATTACGGTAGGTAGCATCTCCTGGATTCCTCCTCCAAACCCAAATTCATCCATCAGACTGACAGAGATTCATCACTCCATAGAACACGTTTCACTAAACCAGATTCCAGGGGTGGAGCTTTACACCACTCCAGAGTCCAGTGGTGGAGCTTTACACCACTCCAGAATCCAGTGGTGGAGCTTTACACCACTCCAGAATCCAGTGGTGGAGCTTTACACCACTCCAGAATCCAGTGGTGGAGCTTTACACCACTCCAGAATCCAGTGGTGGAGCTTTACACCACTCCAGAATCCAGTGGTGGAGTTTTACACCACTCCAGAGTCCAGTTGTGGAGCTTTACACCACTCCAGAATCCAGTGGTGGAGCTTTACACCACTCCAGAATCCAGTGGTGGAGCTTTACACCACTCCAGAGTCCAGTGGTGGAGCTTTACACCACTCCAGAGTCCAGTGGTGGAGTTTTACACCACTCCAGAGTCTAGTGGTGGAGCTTTACAACACTCCAGAGTCCAGTGGTGGAGCTTTACACCACTCCAGAGTCCAGTGGTGGAGCTTTACACCACTCCAGAGTCCAGTGGTGGAGCTTTACACCACTCCAGAGTCCAGTGGTGGAGCTTTACACTACTCCAGAGTCCAGTAGTGGAGCTTTACACCACTCCAGAATCCAGTGGTGGAGCTTTACGCTCCAGAGTCCAGTGGTGGAGCTTTACACTACTCCAGAGTCCAGTGGTGGAGCTTTACACTACTCCAGAGTCCAGTGGTGGAGTTTTACACCACTCCAGAATCCAGTGGTGGAGCTTTACACCACTCCAGAGTCCAGTGGTGGAGCTTTACACCACTCCAGAGTCCAGTGGTGGAACTTTACACCACTCCAGAGTCCAGTGGTGGAGCTTTACACCACTCCAGAGTCTTTCACCACCTGAAAATATCTGATACTTATAAAATCTGTGTTGGTTTGATGTTGTTGATGAAGAGTGTAGAACCTGATGGCTGCGTTAGCCTCAACTCTGTGTTCAGTATGATTCTTGAAGAAAGTGGGCCACATGTTGAAATGCTGGAGGTCTGTCTTTATTGTCTTGCAGGGAGTGTAGCTGTCCCCTCTGAGCCTCAGCAGAGATCCTCCCACTTTCATCTGCTACGGATCCCATCCACGTCCTCCGTCCACACTCCAGTGCGTCTGACTGCGGCGGGGTTGAGTCACGAAGGCCTCTGACATGCTTAGCGGAGCATTCAGGACTCCAGACGTACGTCAGCTCTCCGTTCACCCTCCTCAAACACAGAGGAGCAGGAGCCTTCAAGCACAGAGCCAAGACCTGGAGGAATACCGGTGCTGAAGTAAGAGTCCTTTACATTCCGATGTCTATAGGTGCCCTTAGAACGTTCCACCACCTGAAAGCATTTGTGCTTAATCATGTTTATCTGGTTTGTGTACTCTGTGGACATGGTGGTTGCTACAGAACATGTTTATAGAGTAGAACGTTTAAGAAAGCATCACAAATAACATCCTAGCCATGAAGGTGAGTAGATCAGTGAAGTTTCTTCAGGCAGCTGCAGTTACGGTCGGTACCTACCTGGACGTGTGTGCTGACATGAAGCTGAAGACAGTTTCGTATTCGCCAGCTGCTTGTTCAGGGTTTCCGGTTCCACCTTAAATGGTGCAGCAGTTACGTTCTAGCGTCTCGGGTCACTGTGCTTTACTGCTACATCATTTAAGGTGGAATGAAGAATTACAAACAAAGAGGCCTGAGCACTAACGCCAACAGCTGAGGTACTATATTAACATAGATGTAACGTTCTAGATCATTCTGGCTGTTTAACACTATTACTAACAGCTGAGGTACTATATTAACATAGATGTAACGTTCTAGATCATTCTGGCTGTTTAACACTATTACTAACAGCTGAGGTACTATATTAACAGAGATGTAACGTTCTAGATCATTCTGGCTGTTTAACACTATTACTAACAGCTGAGGTACTATATTAACATAGATGTAACGTTCTAGATCATTCTGGCTGTTTAACACTATTACTAACAGCTGAGGTACTATGTTAACATAGATGTAACGTTCTAGATCATTCTGGCTGTTTAACACTATTACTAACAGCTGAGGTACTATATTAACAGAGATGTAACGTTCTAGATCATTCTGGCTGTTTAACACTATTACTAACAGCTGAGGTACTATATTAACATAGATGTAACGTTCTAGATCATTCTGGCTGTTTAACACTATTACTAACAGCTGAGGTACTATATTAACATAGATGTAACGTTCTAGATCATTCTGGCTGTTTCACACTATTACTAACAGCTGAGGTACTATATTAACAGAGATGTAACGTTCTAGATCATTCTGGCTGTTTCACACTATTACTAACAGCTGAGGTACTATGTTAACATAGATGTAACGTTCTAGATCATTCTGGCTGTTTCACACTATTACTAACAGCTGAGGTACTATATTAACAGAGATGTAACGTTCTAGATCATTCTGGCTGTTTAACACTATTACTAACAGCTGAGGTACTATATTAACAGAGATGTAACGTTCTAGATCATTCTGACTGTTTCACACTATTACTAACAGCTGAGGTACTATATTAACAGAGATGTAACGTTCTAGATCATTCTGGCTGTTTCACACTATTACTAACAGCTGAGGTACTATATTAACATAGATGTAACGTTCTAGATCATTCTGACTGTTTAACACTATTACTAACAGCTGAGGTACTATATTAACATAGATGTAACGTTGTAGATCATTCTGACTGTTTAACACTATTACTAACAGCTGAGGTACTATATTAACAGAGATGTAACGTTCTAGATCATTCTGGCTGTTTCACACTATTACTAGCAGCTGAGGTACTATATTAACATAGATGTAACGTTCTAGATCATTCTGGCTGTTTCACACTATTACTAACAGCTGAGGTACTATATTAACATAGATGTAACGTTGTAGATCATTCTGACTGTTTAACACTATTACTAACAGCTGAGGTACTATGTTAACAGAGATGTAACGTTCTAGATCATTCTGGCTGTTTAACACTATTACTAACAGCTGAGGTACTATATTAACAGAGATGTAACGTTCTAGATCATTCTGGCTGTTTCACACTATTACTAACAGCTGAGGTACTATATTAACATAGATGTAACGTTCTAGATCATTCTGGCTGTTTAACACTATTACTAACAGCCGAGGTACTATATTAACATAGATGTAACGTTCTAGATCATTCTGACTGTTTAACACTATTACTAACAGCCGAGGTACTATATTAACATAGATGTAACGTTCTAGATCATTCTGGCTGTTTAACACTATTACTAACAGCTGAGGTACTATGTTAACAGAGATGTAACGTTCTAGATCATTCTGGCTGTTTAACACTATTACTAACAGCTGAGGTACTATATTAACAGAGATGTAACGTTCTAGATCATTCTGACTGTTTAACACTATTACTAACAGCTGAGGTACTATATTAACATAGATGTAACGTTCTAGATCATTCTGGCTGTTTAACACTATTACTAACAGCCGAGGTACTATATTAACATAGATGTAACGTTCTAGATCATTCTGGCTGTTTCACACTATTACTAACAGCTGAGGTACTATGTTAACATAGATGTAACGTTCTAGATCATTCTGGCTGTTTCACACTATTACTAACAGCTGAGGTACTATGTTAACATAGATGTAACGTTCTAGATCATTCTAACAGCTGAGGTACTATATTAACATAGATGTAACGTTCTAGATCATTCTGGCTGTTTCACACTATTACTAACAGCTGAGGTACTATATTAACAGAGATGTAACGTTCTAGATCATTCTGGCTGTTTCACACTATTACTAACAGCTGAGGTACTATGTTAACAGAGATGTAACGTTCTAGATCATTCTGGCTGTTTAACACTATTACTAACAGCTGAGGTACTATATTAACATAGATGTAACGTTCTAGATCATTCTGGCTGTTTAACACTATTACTAACAGCTGAGGTACTATATTAACAGAGATGTAACGTTCTAGATCATTCTGGCTGTTTCACACTATTACTAACAGCTGAGGTACTATGTTAACATAGATGTAACGTTCTAGATCATTCTGGCTGTTTAACACTATTACTAACAGCTGAGGTACTATATTAACAGAGATGTAACGTTCTAGATCATTCTGGCTGTTTAACACTATTACTAACAGCTGAGGTACTATATTAACAGAGATGTAACGTTCTAGATCATTCTGGCTGTTTAACACTATTACTAACAGCTGAGGTACTATATTAACATAGATGTAACGTTCTAGATCATTCTGGCTGTTTAACACTATTACTAACAGCTGAGGTACTATATTAACATAGATGTAACGTTCTAGATCATTCTGGCTGTTTAACACTATTACTAACAGCTGAGGTACTATATTAACATAGATGTAACGTTCTAGATCATTCTGGCTGTTTCACACTATTACTAACAGCTGAGGTACTATGTTAACAGAGATGTAACGTTCTAGATCATTCTGGCTGTTTCACACTATTACTAACAGCTGAGGTACTATGTTAACATAGATGTAACGTTCTAGATCATTCTGGCTGTTTCACACTATTACTAACAGCTGAGGTACTATATTAACAGAGATGTAACGTTCTAGATCATTCTGGCTGTTTAACACTATTACTAACAGCTGAGGTACTATATTAACAGAGATGTAACGTTCTAGATCATTCTGACTGTTTCACACTATTACTAACAGCTGAGGTACTATATTAACAGAGATGTAACGTTCTAGATCATTCTGGCTGTTTCACACTATTACTAACAGCTGAGGTACTATATTAACAGAGATGTAACGTTCTAGATCATTCTGGCTGTTTAACACTATTACTAACAGCTGAGGTACTATATTAACATAGATGTAACGTTGTAGATCATTCTGACTGTTTAACACTATTACTAACAGCTGAGGTACTATATTAACAGAGATGTAACGTTCTAGATCATTCTGGCTGTTTCACACTATTACTAGCAGCTGAGGTACTATATTAACATAGATGTAACGTTCTAGATCATTCTGGCTGTTTCACACTATTACTAACAGCTGAGGTACTATGTTAACATAGATGTAACGTTCTAGATCATTCTGGCTGTTTCACACTATTACTAACAGCTGAGGTACTATGTTAACATAGATGTAACGTTCTAGATAATTCTGGCTGTTTCACACTATTACTAACAGCTGAGGTACTATGTTAACATAGATGTAACGTTCTAGATCATTCTGGCTGTTTCACACTATTACTAACAGCTGAGGTACTATGTTAACATAGATGTAACGTTGTAGATCATTCTGGCTGTTTAACACTATTACTAACAGCTGAGGTACTATGTTAACATAGATGTAACGTTCTAGATCATTCTGACTGTTTAACACTATTACTAACAGCTGAGGTACTATGTTAACATAGATGTAACGTTCTAGATCATTCTGGCTGTTTCACACTATTACTAACAGCTGAGGTACTATGTTAACATAGATGTAACGTTCTAGATAATTCTGGCTGTTTCACACTATTACTAACAGCTGAGGTACTATGTTAACATAGATGTAACGTTCTAGATCATTCTGGCTGTTTAACACTATTACTAACAGCTGAGGTACTATGTTAACATAGATGTAACGTTCTAGATCATTCTGGCTGTTTCACACTATTACTAACAGCTGAGGTACTATGTTAACATAGATGTAACGTTCTAGATCATTCTGGCTATTTAACACTATTACTAACAGCTGATGTACTATATTAACAGAGATGTAACGTTCTAGATCATTCTGACTGTTTAACACTATTACTAACAGCTGAGGTACTATATTAACAGAGATGTAACGTTCTAGATCATGCTGGCTGTTTAACACTATTACTAACAGCTGAGGTATTATATTAACAGAGATGTAACGTTCTAGATCATTCTGACTGTTTAACACTATTACTAACAGCTGAGGTACTATATTAACATAGATGTAACGTTCTAGATCATTCTGGCTGTTTAACACTATTACTAACAGCTGAGGTACTATGTTAACATAGATGTAACGTTCTAGATCATTCTGGCTATTTAACACTGTTACTAACAGCTGAGGTACTATATTAACAGAGATGTAACGTTCTAGATCATTCTGAATGTTTAACACTATTACTAACAGCTGAGGTACTATATTAACAGAGATGTAACGTTCTAGATCATTCTGGCTGTTTAACACTATTACTAACAGCTGAGGTATTATATTAACAGAGATGTAACGTTCTAGATCATTCTGACTGTTTAACACTATTACTAACAGCTGAGGTACTATATTAACATAGATGTAACGTTCTAGATCATTCTGGCTGTTTAACACTATTACTAACAGCTGAGGTACTATGTTAACATAGATGTAACGTTCTTGATCATTCTGGCTGTTTCACACTATTACTAACAGCTGAGGTACTATATTAACATAGATGTAACGTTCTAGATCATTCTGGCTGTTTAACACTATTACTAACAGCTGAGGAAATATATTAACAAAGATGTAACGTTCTAGATCGTTCTTGGTGTTTAGCACTAACAGCTGAGGTACTATATTAACAAATATGTAACGTTCTAGATCGTTCTTGGTGTTTAGCACTAACAGCTGAGGTACTATGTTAACATAGATGTAACGTTCTAGATCATTCTGGCTGTTTCACACTATTACTAACAGCTGAGGTACTATGTTAACATAGATGTAACGTTCTAGATCATTCTGACTGTTTAACACTATTACTAACAGCTGAGGTACTATGTTAACATAGATGTAACGTTCTAGATCATTCTGGCTGTTTCACACTATTACTAACAGCTGAGGTACTATATTTACAGAGATGTAACGTTCTAGATCATTCTGACTGTTTAACACTATTACTAACAGCTGAGGTACTATGTTAACAGAGATGTAACGTTCTAGATCATTCTGGCTGTTTCACACTATTACTAACAGCTGAGGTACTATATTAACAGAGATGTAACGTTCTAGATCATTCTGGCTGTTTAACACTATTACCAACAGCTGAGGTACTATGTTAACATAGATGTAACGTTCTAGATCATTCTGACTGTTTAACACTATTACTAACAGCTGAGGTACTATATTAACATAGATGTAACGTTCTAGATCATTCTGGCTGTTTCACACTATTACTAACAGCTGAGGTACTATATTAACAGAGATGTAACGTTCTAGATCATTCTGGCTGTTTCACACTATTACTAACAGCTGAGGTACTATGTTAACATAGATGTAACGTTCTAGATCATTCTGGCTGTTTCACACTATTACTAACAGCTGAGGTACTATGTTAACATAGATGTAACGTTGTAGATCATTCTGACTGTTTAACACTATTACTAACAGCTGAGGTACTATGTTAACATAGATGTAACGTTCTAGATCATTCTGACTGTTTAACACTATTACTAACAGCTGAGGTACTATGTTAACAGAGATGTAACGTTCTAGATCATTCTGGCTGTTTAACACTATTACTAACAGCTGAGGTACTATGTTAACATAGATGTAACGTTCTAGATCATTCTGGCTGTTTAACACTATTACTAACAGCTGAGGTACTATGTTAACATAGATGTAACGTTCTAGATCATTCTGGCTGTTTCACACTATTACTAACAGCTGAGGTACTATGTTAACATAGATGTAACGTTCTAGATCATTCTGGCTGTTTCACACTATTACTAACAGCTGAGGTACTATGTTAACATAGATGTAACGTTCTAGATCATTCTGGCTGTTTCACACTATTACTAACAGCTGAGGTACTATGTTAACATAGATGTAACGTTCTAGATCATTCTGGCTGTTTAACACTATTACTAACAGCTGAGGTACTATGTTAACATAGATGTAACGTTCTAGATCATTCTGACTGTTTAACACTATTACTAACAGCTGAGGTACTATGTTAACATAGATGTAACGTTCTAGATCATTCTGGCTGTTTCACACTATTACTAACAGCTGAGGTACTATGTTAACATAGATGTAACGTTCTAGATAATTCTGGCTGTTTCACACTATTACTAACAGCTGAGGTACTATATTAACAGAGATGTAACGTTCTAGATCATGCTGGCTGTTTAACACTATTACTAACAGCTGAGGTATTATATTAACAGAGATGTAACGTTCTAGATCATTCTGACTGTTTAACACTATTACTAACAGCTGAGGTACTATATTAACATAGATGTAACGTTCTAGATCATTCTGGCTGTTTAACACTATTACTAACAGCTGAGGTACTATGTTAACATAGATGTAACGTTCTAGATCATTCTGGCTATTTAACACTATTACTAACAGCTGAGGTACTATATTAACAGAGATGTAACGTTCTAGATCATTCTGAATGTTTAACACTATTACTAACAGCTGAGGTACTATATTAACAGAGATGTAACGTTCTAGATCATTCTGGCTGTTTAACACTATTACTAACAGCTGAGGTATTATATTAACAGAGATGTAACGTTCTAGATCATTCTGACTGTTTAACACTATTACTAACAGCTGAGGTACTATATTAACATAGATGTAACGTTCTAGATCATTCTGGCTGTTTAACACTATTACTAACAGCTGAGGTACTATGTTAACATAGATGTAACGTTCTTGATCATTCTGGCTGTTTCACACTATTACTAACAGCTGAGGTACTATATTAACATAGATGTAACGTTCTAGATCATTCTGGCTGTTTAACACTATTACTAACAGCTGAGGAAATATATTAACAAAGATGTAACGTTCTAGATCGTTCTTGGTGTTTAGCACTAACAGCTGAGGTACTATATTAACAAATATGTAACGTTCTAGATCGTTCTTGGTGTTTAGCACTAACAGCTGAGGTACTATGTTAACATAGATGTAACGTTCTAGATCATTCTGGCTGTTTCACACTATTACTAACAGCTGAGGTACTATGTTAACATAGATGTAACGTTCTAGATCATTCTGACTGTTTAACACTATTACTAACAGCTGAGGTACTATGTTAACATAGATGTAACGTTCTAGATCATTCTGGCTGTTTCACACTATTACTAACAGCTGAGGTACTATATTAACAGAGATGTAACGTTCTAGATCATTCTGACTGTTTAACACTATTACTAACAGCTGAGGTACTATATTAACAGAGATGTAACGTTCTAGATCATTCTGGCTGTTTAACACTATTACCAACAGCTGAGGTACTATGTTAACATAGATGTAACGTTCTAGATCATTCTGACTGTTTAACACTATTACTAACAGCTGAGGTACTATATTAACATAGATGTAACGTTCTAGATCATTCTGGCTGTTTCACACTATTACTAACAGCTGAGGTACTATGTTAACATAGATGTAACGTTCTAGATCATTCTGGCTGTTTAACACTATTACTAACAGCTGAGGTACTATATTAACAGAGATGTAACGTTCTAGATCATTCTGGCTGTTTCACACTATTACTAACAGCTGAGGTACTATGTTAACATAGATGTAACGTTCTAGATCATTCTGACTGTTTAACACTATTACTAACAGCTGAGGTACTATGTTAACATAGATGTAACGTTCTAGATCATTCTGGCTGTTTCACACTATTACTAACAGCTGAGGTACTATGTTAACATAGATGTAACGTTCTAGATCATTCTGACTGTTTAACACTATTACTAACAGCTGAGGTACTATGTTAACATAGATGTAACGTTCTAGATCATTCTGGCTGTTTCACACTATTACTAACAGCTGAGGTACTATATTAACAGAGATGTAACGTTCTAGATCATGCTGGCTGTTTAACACTATTACTAACAGCTGAGGTATTATATTAACAGAGATGTAACGTTCTAGATCATTCTGACTGTTTAACACTATTACTAACAGCTGAGGTACTATATTAACATAGATGTAACGTTCTAGATCATTCTGGCTGTTTAACACTATTACTAACAGCTGAGGTACTATGTTAACATAGATGTAACGTTCTAGATCATTCTGGCTATTTAACACTATTACTAACAGCTGAGGTACTATATTAACAGAGATGTAACGTTCTAGATCATTCTGAATGTTTAACACTATTACTAACAGCTGAGGTACTATATTAACAGAGATGTAACGTTCTAGATCATTCTGGCTGTTTAACACTATTACTAACAGCTGAGGTATTATATTAACAGAGATGTAACGTTCTAGATCATTCTGACTGTTTAACACTATTACTAACAGCTGAGGTACTATATTAACATAGATGTAACGTTCTAGATCATTCTGGCTGTTTAACACTATTACTAACAGCTGAGGTACTATGTTAACATAGATGTAACGTTCTTGATCATTCTGGCTGTTTCACACTATTACTAACAGCTGAGGTACTATATTAACATAGATGTAACGTTCTAGATCATTCTGGCTGTTTAACACTATTACTAACAGCTGAGGAAATATATTAACAAAGATGTAACGTTCTAGATCGTTCTTGGTGTTTAGCACTAACAGCTGAGGTACTATATTAACAAATATGTAACGTTCTAGATCGTTCTTGGTGTTTAGCACTAACAGCTGAGGTACTATGTTAACATAGATGTAACGTTCTAGATCATTCTGGCTGTTTCACACTATTACTAACAGCTGAGGTACTATGTTAACATAGATGTAACGTTCTAGATCATTCTGACTGTTTAACACTATTACTAACAGCTGAGGTACTATGTTAACATAGATGTAACGTTCTAGATCATTCTGGCTGTTTCACACTATTACTAACAGCTGAGGTACTATATTAACAGAGATGTAATGTTCTAGATCATTCTGACTGTTTAACACTATTACTAACAGCTGAGGTACTATGTTAACATAGATGTAACGTTCTAGATCATTCTGGCTGTTTAACACTATTACTAACAGCCGAGGTACTATATTAACAGAGATGTAACGCTCTAGATCGTTCTTGGTGTTTAGCACTATTACTAACAGCTGAGGTACTATGTTAACATAGATGTAACGTTCTAGATCATTCTGGCTGTTTCACACTATTACTAACAGCTGAGGTACTATGTTAACATAGATGTAACGTTCTAGATCATTCTGGCTGTTTAACACTATTACTAACAGCTGAGGTACTATGTTAACATAGATGTAACGTTCTAGATCATTCTGGCTGTTTCACACTATTACTAACAGCTGAGGTACTATATTAACATAGATGTAACGTTCCAGATCATTCTGGCTGTTTAACACTATTACCAACAGCTGAGGTACTATGTTAACATAGATGTAACGTTCTAGATCATTCTGGCTGTTTCACACTATTACTAACAGCTGAGGTACTATATTAACAGAGATGTAACGTTCTAGATCATTCTGGCTGTTTAACACTATTACCAACAGCTGAGGTACTATGTTAACATAGATGTAACGTTCTAGATCATTCTGGCTGTTTCACACTATTACTAACAGCTGAGGTACTATATTAACATAGATGTAACGTTCTAGATCATTCTGGCTGTTTAACACTATTACTAACAGCTGAGGTACTATGTTAACATAGATGTAACGTTCTAGATCATTCTGGCTGTTTAACACTATTACTAACAGCTGAGGTACTATATTAACAGAGATGTAACGTTCTAGATCATTCTGGCTGTTTCACACTATTACTAACAGCTGAGGTACTATGTTAACATAGATGTAACGTTCTAGATCATTCTGACTGTTTAACACTATTACTAACAGCTGAGGTACTATGTTAACATAGATGTAACGTTCTAGATCATTCTGGCTGTTTCACACTATTACTAACAGCTGAGGTACTATATTAACAGAGATGTAACGTTCTAGATCATTCTGACTGTTTAACACTATTACTAACAGCTGAGGTACTATGTTAACAGAGATGTAACGTTCTAGATCATTCTGGCTGTTTCACACTATTACTAACAGCTGAGGTACTATATTAACAGAGATGTAACGTTCTAGATCATTCTGGCTGTTTAACACTATTACCAACAGCTGAGGTACTATGTTAACATAGATGTAACGTTCTAGATCATTCTGACTGTTTAACACTATTACTAACAGCTGAGGTACTATATTAACATAGATGTAACGTTCTAGATCATTCTGGCTGTTTCACACTATTACTAACAGCTGAGGTACTATGTTAACATAGATGTAACGTTCTAGATCATTCTGGCTGTTTAACACTATTACTAACAGCTGAGGTACTATATTAACAGAGATGTAACGTTCTAGATCATTCTGGCTGTTTCACACTATTACTAACAGCTGAGGTACTATGTTAACATAGATGTAACGTTCTAGATCATTCTGACTGTTTAACACTATTACTAACAGCTGAGGTACTATGTTAACATAGATGTAACGTTCTAGATCATTCTGGCTGTTTCACACTATTACTAACAGCTGAGGTACTATATTAACAGAGATGTAACGTTCTAGATCATTCTGACTGTTTAACACTATTACTAACAGCTGAGGTACTATGTTAACAGAGATGTAACGTTCTAGATCATTCTGGCTGTTTAACACTATTACTAACAGCTGAGGTACTATATTAACAGAGATGTAACGCTCTAGATCGTTCTTGGTGTTTAGCACTAACAGCTGAGGTACTATATTAACAGAGATGTAATATTCTAGATAGTTCTTGGTGTTTAGCACTACCGCTACCAACTGAGGTAATATATTAACAGAGATGTAATGTTCTAGATAGTTCTTGGTGTTTAGCACTAACAGCTGAGGTAATATATTAACAGAGATGTAATATTCTAGATAGTTCTTGGTGTTTAGCACTAACGCTACCAACTGAGGTAATATATTAACAGAGATGTAATGTTCTAGATAGTTCTTGGTGTTTAGCACTATCTAACACTAACAGCTGAGGTAATACATTAACAGAGATGTAATGTTCTAGATAGTTGTTCATGTTTAGTGATGGCATTTGAGATGATATGTTCTCTTTACTCCATGTTGGTTTACCATTTGGGTTCCCTGAGGCTGTGGTTCTCCACATTTTTGCTTTATGCCTACATGTTGCTAATTAGGTTGAAGCAATATTGTCATCCATTGCTAGAACCATCTGTCTAAGCAGGAACCTTTATAGGAATGTCTATAAAAAGTTCTTTAGGGCGTGTGAAGACAGTTTGATGTCTCCAGCTGCCGGTCAGATCAAGCTCCTGTGTTCCTTCACTCTGAACTGTCCATCATTTATCTTTCTTTCTTCTTTACGTCCCCGACCTTCAACTGCTCTGCATGAACCACAGTATTTCCACTGTCCTGGTCATCTGGACCAAGCAAGCCGCCATTCCGACCAGCCGGGATGGGAATCTTGGGGGGGGTTAAGGGTCCGTCTAATGATTGTGGATGTTGAATTAAATTACCGTGGTGGAGCAAGGAGCATGAAAAGCGAGGGAGAAGCCCTGGAGGAACCCTACTCACGAGCCATAAAACCATCCAATTATATCTCTAACGACCTACACGGCCGTTCCAGCCTCTTCTGGACGTTTCTCGGTCTGTGGTTAGAGACAGGATAGTCTTCCCAAACCCCCCCTGCTCCCCCCGACTCCCTGTGCCAGTGTTATCTGAGGACAAACTGCAGTCTGCTCAGCCTAATGAGGACTGAAGTAGAGTGGTCCTGGGTTGTGTGGCAGTTTCTCGCTCCAGATAGGAATTCTGATGTTTTTCAGCTCAGAGGAATTCCCTCAGCTCCGAGCCCTCTCCTCAGCCCGACCTCTAACACACAGCCAGGCCACAGGACGTTCATTGCACTGCTGTAGTGTGAACTGCAGATGGAGTAATCGAAGAGAAGGTAGTTCCCGAGTAGAAGGACGTCTGGAGTAGAAGGTAGTTCTCGAGTAGAAGGACGTCTGGAGAAGAAGGTAGTTCTCGAGTAGAAGGACGTCTGAAGGAGAAGGTAGTTCCCGAGTAGAAGGACGTCTGAAGGAGAAGGTAGTTCTCGAGTAGAAGGTCATCTGGAGAAGAAGGTAGTTCTCGAGTAGAAGGACGTCTGAAGGAGAAGGTAGTTCCCGAGTAGAAGGACGTCTGAAGGGGAGGGTAGTTTTGTAGTAGAAGGACGTCTGGAGTAGAAGGTAGTTCCCGAGTAGAAGGACGTCTGAAGGGGAGGGTAGTTTTGTAGTAGAAGGACGTCTGGAGTAGAAGGTAGTTCTCGAGTAGAAGGACGTCTGAAGGGGAGGGTAGTTTTGTAGTAGAAGGACGTCTGGAGTAGAAGGTAGTTCATGAGTAGAAGAACATCTGATGGAAAAGGTAGTTCTCGAGTAGAAGGACGTCTGAAGGAGAAGATAGTTGTTGAGTAGAAGGTCGTCTGAAGGAGAAGGTAGTTCTTGAGTAGAAGGTCGTCTGAAGGAGAAGGTAGTTCTCGAGTAGAAGGACTTCTGATGCATAAGGTAGAGGGTCGTCTGGAGAAGAAGGCTCATCTCATCTCATCTCAAATCTCTCATCACATCAAAATCACGTATAACATCTGATATCTCCTCACCTCCATCTCCTCCACTCTGTTCCTCACCTCTATCTCCTCCACTCTGTTCCTCACCTCCATCTCCTCCACTATGTTGTTCACCTTCATCTCCTCCACTCTGTTCCTCACCTCCATCTCCTCCACCTTGTTCCTCGCCTCCATCTTCTCCATGTTCTTCACCTCTATCTCTTCCACTCTGTTTTTAACCTCCATCTCCTCCACTCTGTTCTTCACCTCTATCTCCTTCACTCTGTTGCTCACCTCCATCTCCTTCACTCTGTTCTTTACCTCCATCTCCTCCACTCTGTTCTTCACCTCCATCTCCTCCACTCTGTTTTTAACCTCCATCTCCTGCACTCTGTTCTTCACCTCTATCTCCTTCACTCTGTTCTTCACCTCCATCTCCTCTATTCGGTTGCTCACTTCTATCTCCTTCACTCTGTTGCTCACCTCCATCTCCTTCATTCTGTTCTTTACCTCCATCTCCTCCAGTCTGTTCCTCACCTCCATCTCCTCCACTCTGTTCTTCACCTCCATCTCCTCCACTCTGTTCTTCACCTCCATCTCCTTCACTCTGTTCTTCACCTCCATCTCCTCCACTCTGTTCCTCACCTCCATCTCCTCCACTCTGTTCCTCACCTCCATCTCCTCCACTCTGTTCCTTATCTCCATCTCCTGCACTCTGTTTTTCACCTCCATCTCCTCCACTCTGTTGCTCACCTCCATCTCCTCCACTCTGTTCTTCACTTCCATCTCCTCCACTCTGTTCTTCACCTCCATCTCCTCCACTCTGTTCCTCACCTCCATCTCCTCCACTCTGTTCCTTATCTCCATCTCCTCCACTCTGTTCCTCACCTCCATCTCCTCCACTCTGTTCCTCACCTCCATCTCCTCCACTCTGTTCCTTATCTCCATCTCCTGCACTCTGTTTTTCACCTCCATCTCCTCCACTCTGTTGCTCACCTCCATCTCCTCCACTCTGTTCTTCACTTCCATCTCCTCCACTCTGTTCTTCACCTCCATCTCCTCCACTCTGTTCCTCACCTCCATCTCCTCCACTCTGTTCCTCACCTCCATCTCCTCCACTCTGTTCCTTATCTCCATCTCCTGCACTCTGTTTTTCACCTCCATCTCCTCCACTCTGTTGCTCACCTCCATCTCCTCCACTCTGTTCTTCACCTCCATCTCCTCCACTCTGTTCTTCACCTCCATCTCCTCCACTCTGTTCTTCACCTCCATCTCCTTCACTCTGTTCCTCACCTCCATCTCCTCCACTCTGTTCCTCACCTCCATCTCCTCCACTCTGTTCCTTATCTCCATCTCCTGCACTCTGTTTTTCACCTCCATCTCCTCCACTCTGTTGCTCACCTCCATCTCCTCCACTCTGTTCTTCACCTCCATCTCCTCCACTCTGTTCTTCACCTCCATCTCCTCCACTCTGTTCTTCACCTCCATCTCCTTCACTCTGTTCTTCACCTCCATCTCCTCCACTCTGTTCCTCACCTCCATCTCCTCCACTCTGTTCCTCACCTCCATCTCCTCCACTCTGTTCCTTATCTCCATCTCCTGCACTCTGTTTTTCACCTCCATCTCCTCCACTCTGTTGCTCACCTCCATCTCCTCCACTCTGTTCTTCACTTCCATCTCCTCCACTCTGTTCTTCACCTCCATCTCCTCCACTCTGTTCCTCACCTCCATCTCCTCCACTCTGTTCTTTATCTCCATCTCCTGCACTCTGTTTTTCACCTCCATCTCCTCCACTCTGTTCCTCACCTCCATCTCCTCCACTCTGTTCCTCACCTCCATCTCCTCCACTCTGCTCTTCTCTTACTCCCTCCATCTGGATGTGACTGATTAGTAGTTCTGTTAAAAGTTCTTATAAACAGATTGTTTATTAAAGTAGTTGTTTTCTTTGTAGGGTTTTGGGGCCTCAGTAGACACTGGGGGTCTCATGAGATGATAACGTATGTAGCGGGTCGGGGTCTGTCTCTGTAGATGTGATGCTGTGGTGTGTGGCTGCTCTCAGATCTGTGGTGAAGGTATCGTGTGGGTAAATGTGGTGCTAGCACGTTTATTTTTGGGTGCTCAGAAGCTCCCGCTTCATATTTACACATCGTTTCACTCGATCAGTGCCAGCACCGTTCAGACCCACTCACAGACCAACCACACACACGTGCACCAACCTGCACCGCGCCGGAGCCCCCCACACTCTTCAGCTGCCTCCCCTCAGCTGGCTTCCAGTTCCCGCCAGTCACAGTCCAATTAACTAACACGGCTCACCACTTAACCCCCCCAAACAGAAACACCAGTGACCCTCACCAAACGAGGCTAGGCTTGTAAATAGGACCACATTTGAAAAACCATGTGAGAATTGTAGCACGGTGGTGTAGTGGTCAGTATGGTGGTGTAGTGGTTAGTATGGTGGTGTAGTGGTTAGTATGGTGGTGTAGTGGTTAGTATGGTGGTGTAGTGGTTAGTACGGTGGTGTAGTGTTAGTATGGTGGTGTAGTGGTTAGTAAGGTGGTGTAGTGGTTAGTATGGTGGTGTAGTGGTTAGTATGGTGGTGTAGTGGTCAGTAAGGTGGTGTAGTGGTTAGTATGGTGGTGTAGTGGTTAGTATGGTGGTGTAGTGGTCAGTAAGGTGGTGTAGTGGTCAGTAAGGTGGTGTAGTGGTCAGTAAGGTGGTGTAGTGGTTAGTATGGTGGTGTAGTGGTCAGTAAGGTGGTGTAGTGGTCAGTAAGGTGGTGTAGTGGTTAGTATGGTGGTGTAGTGGTTAGTATGGTGGTGTAGTGGTTAGTAAGGTGGTGTAGTGGTTAGTATGGTGGTGTAGTGGTTAGTATGGTGGTGTAGTGGTTAGTACGGTGGTGTAGTGGTTAGTACGGTGGTGTAGTGGTCAGTATGGTGGTGTAGTGGTTAGTAAGGTGGTGTAGTGGTTAGTATGGTGGTGTAGTGGTTAGTATGGTGGTGTAGTGGTTAGTATGGTGGTGTAGTGGTTAGTACGGTGGTGTAGTGGTCAGTATGGTGGTGTAGTGGTTAGTATGGTGGTGTAGTGGTTAGTACGGTGGTGTAGTGGTTAGTATGGTGGTGTAGTGGTTAGTATGGTGGTGTAGTGGTTAGTATGGTGGTGTAGTGGTTAGTATGGTGGTGTAGTGGTTAGTATGGTGGTGTAGTGGTCAGTACGGTGGTGTAGTGGTTAGTATGGTGGTGTAGTGGTTAGTATGGTGGTGTAGTGGTCAGTAAGGTGGTGTAGTGGTCAGTAAGGTGGTGTAGTGGTCAGTAAGGTGGTGTAGTGGTTAGTATGGTGGTGTAGTGGTCAGTAAGGTGGTGTAGTGGTCAGTAAGGTGGTGTAGTGGTCAGTAAGGTGGTGTAGTGGTTAGTATGGTGGTGTAGTGGTTAGTATGGTGGTGTAGTGGTCAGTAAGGTGGTGTAGTGGTTAGTATGGTGGTGTAGTGGTCAGTATGGTGGTGTAGTGGTCAGTAAGGTGGTGTAGTGGTCAGTAAGGTGGTGTAGTGGTTAGTATGGTGGTGTAGTGGTTAGTATGGTGGTGTAGTGGTTAGCACGGTGGTGTAGTGGTTAGTATGGTGGTGTAGTGGTTAGTACGGTGGTGTAGTGGTTAGTACGGTGGTGTAGTGGTTAGTACGGTGGTGTAGTGGTTAGTATGGTGGTGTAGTGGTTAGTGTGGTGGTGTAGTGGTTAGTATGGTGGTGTAGTGGTTAGTACGGTGGTGTAGTGGTTAGCACGGTGGTGTAGTGGTTAGTACGGTGGTGTAGTGGTTAGTACGGTGGTGTAGTGGTCAGTATGGTGGTGTAGTGGTCAGTATGGTGGTGTAGTGGTTAGTAAGGTGGTGTAGTGGTCAGTATGGTGGTGTAGTGGTCAGTACGGTGGTGTAGTGGTTAGCACGGTGGTGTAGTGGTTAGTATGGTGGTGTAGTGGTTAGTACGGTGGTGTAGTGGTTAGCACGGTGGTGTAGTGGTTAGTATGGTGGTGTAGTGGTTAGTACGGTGGTGTAGTGGTTAGTACGGTGGTGTAGTGGTTAGTACGGTGGTGTAGTGGTTAGTATGGTGGTGTAGTGGTTAGTAAGGTGGTGTAGTGGTTAGTACGGTGGTGTAGTGGTTAGTATGGTGGTGTAGTGGTTAGTAAGGTGGTGTAGTGGTCAGTATGGTGGTGTAGTGGTTAGTACGGTGGTGTAGTGGTTAGCACGGTGGTGTAGTGGTTAATATGGTGGTGTAGTGGTTAGTACGGTGGTGTAGTGGTTAGTACGGTGGTGTAGTGGTTAGTATGGTGGTGTAGTGGTTAGTAAGGTGGTGTAGTGGTCAGTATGGTGGTGTAGTGGTCAGTACGGTGGTGTAGTGCTTAGTATGGTGGTGTAGTGGTTAGTATGGTGGTGTAGTGGTTAGTACGGTGGTGTAGTGGTTAGCACGGTGGTGTAGTGGTTAGTATGGTGGTGTAGTGGTTAGTACGGTGGTGTAGTGGTTAGTACGGTGGTGTAGTGGTTAGTATGGTGGTGTAGTGGTTAGTATGGTGGTGCAGTGGTTAGTACGGTGGTGTAGTGGTTAGTATGGTGGTGTAGTGGTCAGTATGGTGGTGTAGTGGTCAGTACGGTGGTGTAGTGGTCAGTACGGTGGTGTAGTGGTTAGTACGGTGGTGTAGTGGTCAGTAAGGTGGTGTAGTGGTTAGTACGGTGGTGTAGTGGTTAGTACGGTGGTGTAGTGGTTAGTATGGTGGTGTACTGGTTAGTACGATTGTGTAGTGGTTAGTATGGTGGTGTACTGGTTAGTACGGTTGTGTAGTGGTTAGTATGGTGGTGTAGTGGTTAGTATGGTGGTGTAGTGGTTAGTATGGTGGTGTACTGGTTAGTACGGTTGTGTAGTGGTTAGTATGGTGGTGTAGTGGTTAGTATGGTGGTGTAGTGGTTAGTATGGTGGTGTAGTGGTTAGTATGGTGGTGTACTGGTTAGTACGGTTGTGTAGTGGTTAGTACGGTGGTGTAGTGGTTAGTATGGTGGTGTAGTGGTTAGTATGGTGGTGTAGTGGTTAGTATGGTGGTGTACTGGTTAGTACGGTTGTGTAGTGGTTAGTATGGTGGTGTAGTGGTTAGTATGGTGGTGTAGTGGTTAGTATGGTGGTGTACTGGTTAGTACGGTGGTGTAGTGGTTAGTACGGTGGTGTAGTGGTTAGTACGGTTGTGTAGTGGTTAGTACGGTGGTGTAGTGGTTAGTACGGTGGTGTAGTGGTTAGTACGGTGGTGTAGTGGTTAGTATGGTGGTGTAGTGGTTAGTATAGTGGTGTAGTGGTTAGTATGGTGGTGTAGTGGTTAGTATGGTGGTGTAGTGGTTAGTATGGTGGTGTAGTGGTTAGTACGGTGGTGTAGTGGTTAGTACGGTGGTGTAGTGGTTAGTATGGTGGTGTAGTGGTTAGTATGGTGGTGTAGTGGTTAGTATGGTGGTGTAGTGGTTAGTATGGTGGTGTAGTGGTTAGTACGGTTGTGTAGTGGTTAGTATGGTGGTGTAGTGGTTAGTATGGTGGTGTAGTGGTTAGTATGGTGGTGTAGTGGTTAGTATGGTGGTGTAGTGGTTAGTACGGTGGTGTAGTGGTTAGTACGGTGGTGTAGTGGTTAGTATGGTGGTGTAGTGGTTAGTATGGTGGTGTAGTGGTTAGTATGGTGGTGTAGTGGTTAGTACGGTGGTGTAGTGGTTAGTATAGTGGTGTAGTGGTTAGTATGGTGGTGTAGTGGTTAGTACGGTGGTGTAGTGGTTAGTACGGTGGTGTAGTGGTTAGTACGGTGGTGTAGTGGTTAGTACGGTGGTGTAGTGGTTAGTACGGTGGTGTAGTGGTTAGTATGGTGGTGTAGTGGTTAGTATGGTGGTGTAGTGGTTAGTACGGTGGTGTAGTGGTTAGTACGGTTGTGTAGTGGTTAGTAAGGTGGTGTAGTGGTTAGTATGGTGGTGTAGTGTTAGTAAGGTGGTGTAGTGGTTAGTACGGTGGTGTAGTGGTTAGTACGGTGGTGTAGTGGTTAGTATGGTGGTGTAGTGTTAGTAAGGTGGTGTAGTGGTTAGTATGGTGGTGTAGTGGTTAGTAAGGTGGTGTAGTGGTTAGTATGGTGGTGTAGTGGTTAGTAAGGTGGTGTAGTGGTTAGTATGGTGGTGTAGTGGTCAGTAATGGTACTGAATACAGTCCAGCAGCGAGGTTGACTGCCCCAACATGGCAGGACCATTGACGTGCCTGTCTGAATCCAAAGCGGCAGCAGGCCAGACCACTAGGGGGCGTATGAAGGGGATGATAGGCTGTTTTGAAATGTAAAAAAGTGATTTCAATGCGTATTACTATGTTATTTATTTTAAATGATATGTATTATGTTCTCAGTGACCTGTTGAGGGTGGCCACCCTCTGTTCTTCTCAGTGAAGTTCTGTAGAAAGAGCTTCTATCTAAAGGAATCAAGTTCCAATAGCAATTCTGAGAATGGATAAAACGCTATCAGCTCTGATAATCAGCCGAGTTCCTCAACAACAACAACGTTTTCAGACTTAGAGATTCACAAAGATGTTCTGATCTGTTTACAGATCATCTTCTCCTGCAGAAGCACTTTACTTTCCCAGTAATACACTGCAACTCCTACCTCTAACTTTCTGTAATCAGCTTGCTAGTCGATGCAGCTGATTTTCCGTGTTTCCTGCTCACCTCCTTCTCGCTTATTGGCCTCGCTGGGATCATCTCGGCAAGCCGTAGAGTTTACCTAATGCCTGCCACTCTGTGAGCTCTGTTGTTCTGCTGCTTGCGATCAGGAGTAGGGTTCTCCTGAGGCTCCTCCGTGGATATGTGCTTGAACGTCATAAGATAGTGGCCCGACTTTTGGGCTGTAATGAGCGAGAATGGCTCACAGCAGCTCCCTGGGTAGCTGGAAGACATTATTCGAGCTTAAGCTGCCTGCAAGGTTGAGTGGATATCATGGAGGAGTATAATGAGGAACATCTCGTAGGACCTGAGTTCAAGGCATGTCTTATTGATGTCATTAGTTTGAATGAAGTTTGTATGAGGGTTGCTGTTCCGGTCGATGGGTCAGCTTTAACGAGCGTGTGTGTGTACGTATTAGGAGGAGACCACTTTGTGAGTAACTGTTTGTTATGGATTTGTGAATAATTGCTTTCTGGTGACCATTCAGCTCACACCTCACTCTTCAAAATCAAATGGGATGTTTCAGGTTTGAGCTTGTCTGACTAGAGTGAGTAAGACGAGTAAATAGAGTACGGAAAATATATCGTTAGATATGTAATTAAAGAGGACTCCAGGATTATTTACATTTGTTTTTGGCTTTGAATGACTTTAAGGTACAGATATCATTGCTGTCCAAAGAAAAACATGTATCTTCAAACTAGCAACTTCATAGGAGAGGACTAAACACTCTATAGTGTGGTTCCAAGTCAGTGGAACCAGAATTATCTCCAGGATAAGGATTCAAGGAGACTTTATTGTCATTCACATCACATGTGGTACATGGGGTGGAACGAAATTTAATAAGAAATATTGAGGAGTATTTCTATTGGTCCATGCATCGTTCATACAATGTTAATGTCAGGGGTTGAATGTAAATGATGCAGAAAAATGAAAATCAACAAAAATGGAGACACACTTTTAAACATCACCACTAAATTTAAAGCTAGTGCCCGTTAACCAAAGCCTTGAAGCAAATCCAATAAACTCTGTAGAGCTGCCTGGTGCGTCGGCCAGTACGAGATTGGCTGATGTTCACAAAGACTTTACGAAGTCCTACAAATGTCTCTGAAACTCAGCCTAACACAAAGCGAAGCGAAGTGAAGCGAAGTGGACACAAGTATGTGGACACCATGTGGAATTAGTGGACTTGGCTATTGCAGCCACTTAACAGATGCATCAAATGAAACATTCAACCATGTCGAGCTCGATAGACGAACACTAGCAGTAGGAGGTTCCTCTTGGAGTCAGCACAAGAACTCCTCAACAGGAGCTTCATGGACTGAGTTACCATGACAACCAGAGTGGCCAAGCAGCCACAAGATTGAGATCAACAAGCTCGTTCCAGTGTTGGTAAGCAACGTTGGCACCGAACGTTGTTCTCACTGCTGCCTTGAGTTTCTGGTTCTTCACCAAAAACCAAAGTCAAAAACCCAACATATGAACATAGTTGTGCCTGGCACTCGTTCTATTGGTATCAGTGAGAACCACATGTGCTAACGAGCAGCCAGAGACATGGGAATGATAAAGGTAAGATGAAGGGACAGTGTTGGTGATGATAAAGGAATTAAGGGATGAAGGAACAGTGTTGGTGATGATAAAGGAATTAAGGGATGAAGGGACAGTGTTGGTGATGATAAAGGAATTAAGGGATGAAGGAACAGTGTTGGTGATGATAAAGGAATTAAGGGATGAAGGAACAGTGTTGGTGGTGATAAAGGAATGAAGGGATGAAGGGACAGTGTTGGTGATGATAAAGGAATTAAGGGATGAAGGAAAAGTGTTGGTGATGATAAAGGAATGAAGGGATGAAGGAACAGTGTTGGTGGTGATAAAGGAATGAAGGGATGAAGGAACAGTGTTGGTGATGATGAATGAAGGGATGAAGGAACAGTGTTGGTGATGATGAATGAAGGGATGAAGGAACAGTGTTGGTGGTGATAAAGGAATGAAGGGATGAAGGAACAGTGTTGGTGATGATAAAGGAATGAAGGGATGAAGGAACAGTGTTGGTGGTGATAAAGGAATGAAGGGATGAAGGAACAGTGTTGGTGGTGATAAAAGAATGAAGGAATAAAGGAACAGTGTTGGTGATGATGAATGAAGGGATGAAGGAACAGTGTTGGTGATGATGAATGAAGGGATGAAGGAACAGTGTTGGTGATGATAAAGGAATGAAGGGATGAAGGAACAGTGTTGGTGGTGATAAAAGAATGAAGCGATGAAGGAACAGTGTTGGTGATGATGAAGGAATGAAGGGATGAAGGAACGGTGTTGGTGGTGATAAAAGAATGAAGGGATGAAGGAACAGTGTTGGTGATGATAAAGGAATGAAGGGATGAAGGAACAGTGTTGGTGGTGATGAAGGAATGAAGGGATGAAGGAACAGTGTTGGTGATGATAAAGGAATGGAGGGATGAAGGAACAGTGTTGGTGGTGATGAAGAAATGAAGGGATGAAGGAACAGTGTTGGTGGTGATAAAGGAATGAAGAGATGAAGGAACAGTGTTGGTGATGATAAAGGAATGAAGAGATGAAGGAACAGTGTTGGTGGTGATAAAGGAATGAAGGAATAAAGGAACAGTGTTGGTGGTGATAAAAGAATGAAGGGATGAAGGAACAGTGTTGGTGATGATAAAGGAATGAAGGGATGAAGGAACAGTGTTGGTGGTGATAAAGGAATGAAGGGATGAAGGAACAGTGTTGGTGGTGATAAAAGAATGAAGGAATAAAGGAACAGTGTTGGTGGTGATAAAGGAATGAAGGGATGAAGGAACAGTGTTGGTGGTGATAAAGGAATGAAGGGATGAAGGAACAGTGTTGGTGGTGATAAAAGAATGAAGGAATAAAGGAACAGTGTTGGTGATGATGAATGAAGGGATGAAGGAACAGTGTTGGTGATGATGAATGAAGGGATGAAGGAACAGTGTTGGTGATGATAAAGGAATGAAGGGATGAAGGAACAGTGTTGGTGATGATAAAGGAATGAAGCGATGAAGGAACAGTGTTGGTGATGATGAAGGAATGAAGGGATGAAGGAACGGTGTTGGTGGTGATAAAAGAATGAAGGGATGAAGGAACAGTGTTGGTGGTGATGAAGAAATGAAGGAATAAAGGAACAGTGTTGGTGGTGATAAAAGAATGAAGGGATGAAGGAACAGTGTTGGTGATGATAAAGGAATGAAGGGATGAAGGAACAGTGTTGGTGGTGATAAAGGAATGAAGGGATGAAGGAACAGTGTTGGTGGTGATAAAAGAATGAAGGAATAAAGGAACAGTGTTGGTGGTGATAAAGGAATGAAGGGATGAAGGAACAGTGTTGGTGATGATAAAGGAATGAAGGGATGAAGGAACAGTGTTGGTGATGATGAAGGAATGAAGGGATGAAGGAACAGTGTTGGTGATGATAAAGGAATGGAGGGATGAAGGAACAGTGTTGGTGGTGATGAAGGAATGAAGGGATGAATGAACAGTGTTGGTGGTGATAAAGGAATGAAGGGATGAAGGAACAGTGTTGGTGATGATAAAGGAATGAAGGGATGAAGGAACAGTGTTGGTGATGATAAAGGAATGAAAGGATGAAGGAACAGTGTTGGTGATGATGAATGAAGGGATGAAGGAACAGTGTTGGTGATGATAAAGGAATGAAGGGATGAAGGAACAGTGTTGGTGGTGATAAAGGAATGAATGGATGAAGGAACAGTGTTGGTGATGATAAAGGAATGAAGAGATGAAGGAACAGTGTTGGTGATGATAAAGGAATGAAGGGATGAAGGAACAGTGTTGGTGATGATAAAGGAATGAAGGGATGAAGGAACAGTGTTGGTGATGATAAAGGAATGAAGGGATGAAGGAACAGTGTTGGTGGTGATAAAGGAATGAAGGGATGAAGGAACAGTGTTGGTGATGATAAAGGAGTGAATGGATGAAGGAACAGTGTTGGTGGTGATAAAGGAATGAATGGATGAAGGAACAGTGTTGGTGGTGATAAAGGAATGAAGGGATGAAGGAACAGTGTTGGTGATGATGAAGGGATGAAGTAACAGTGTTGGTGGTGATAAAGGAATGAAGGGATGAAGGAACAGTGTTGGTGGTGATAAAGGAATGAAGGGATGATGGAACAGTGTTGGTGGTGATAAAGGAATGAAGGGCTGAAGGAACAGTGTTGGTGGTGATAAAGGAATGAAGGGATGAAGGAACAGTGTTGGTGGTGATAAAGGAATGAAGGGATGAAGGAACAGTGTTGGTGATGATAAAGGAATGAAGGGATGATGGAACAGTGTTGGTGGTGATAAAGGAATGAAGGGATGAAGGAACAGTGTTGGTGGTGATAAAGGAATGAAGGGATGAAGGAACAGTGTTGGTGGTGATAAAGGAATGAAGGGATGAAGGAACAGTGTTGGTGATGATAAAGGAATGAAGGGATGATGGAACAGTGTTGGTGGTGATAAAGGAATGAAGGGATGATGGAACAGTGTTGGTGGTGATAAAGGAATGAAGGGATGATGGAAGAGTGTTGGTGGTGATAAAGGAATGAAGGGATGAAGGAACAGTGTTGGTGGTGATAAAGGAATGAAGGGATGAAGGAACAGTGTTGGTGGTGAAAAAGGAATGAAGGGATGAAGGAACAGTGTTGGTGGTGATAAAGGAATGAAGGGATGAAGGAACAGTGTTGGTGGTGATAAAGGAATGAAGGGATGAAGGAACAGTGTTGGTGGTGATAAAGGAATGAAGAGATGAAGGAATAGTGTTGGTGGTGATAAAGGAATGAAGGGATGAGGGAACAGTGTTGGTGATGATAAAGGAATGAAGGGATGAAGGAACAGTGTTGGTGATGATAAAGGAATGAAGGGATGAAGGAACAGTGTTGGTGATGATAAAGGAATGAAGGGATGAAGGAACAGTGTTGGTGATGATAAAGGAATGAAGGGATGAGGGAACAGTGTTGGTGATGATAAAGGAATGAAGGGATGAAGGAACAGTGTTGGTGATGATAAAGGAATGAAGGGATGAAGGAACAGTGTTGGTGATGATAAAGGAATGAAGGGATGAAGGAACAGTGTTGGTGATGATGAAGGAATGAAGTGATGAGGGAACAGTGTTGGTGATACAGGAATGAAGAGATGAAGGAACAGTGTTGATGATAATGGAATGAAGGGATGAAGGAACAGTGTTGGTGATGATAAAGGAATGAAGGGATGAAGAAACAGTGTTGGTGATGATAAAGGAATGAAGGGATGAAGGAACAGTGTTGGTGATGATGAATGAAGGGATGAAGGGATGAAGGAACAGTGTAGGTGATGATAAAGGAATGAAGGTATGAAGGAACAGTGTTGGTGGTGATAAAGGAATGAAGGGATGAAGGAACAGTGTTGGTGATGATAAAGGAATGAAAGGATGAAGGAACAGTGTTGGTGATGATGAATGAAGGGATGAAGTGATGAGGGAACAGTGTTGGTGATAAAGGAATGAAGAGATGAAGGAACAGTGTTGATGATAAAGGAATGAAGGGATGAAGGAACAGTGTTGGTGATGATAAAGGAATGAAGGGATGAAGAAACAGTGTTGGTGATGATAAAGGAATGAAGGGATGAAGGAACAGTGTTGGTGATGATGAATGAAGGGATGAAGAAACAGTGTTGGTGGTGATAAAGGAATGAAGGGATGAAGGAACAGTGTTGGTGATGATGAATGAAGGGATGAAGGAACAGTGTTGGTGATGATGAAGGAATGAAGGGATGAGGGAACGGTGTTGGTGATAAAGGAATGAAGGGATGAAGGAACAGTGTTGGTGATGATAAAGGAATGAAGGGATGACGGAACAGTGTTGGTGGTGATAAAGGAATGAAGGGATGAAGGAACAGTGTTGGTGATGATAAAGGAATGAAAGGATGAAGGAACGGTGTTGGTGATGATGAATGAAGGGATGAAGGAACAGTGTTGGTGGTGATAAAGGAATGAATGGATGAAGGAACAGTCTTGGTGATGATAAAGGAATGAAGGGATGAAGGAACAGTGTAGGTGATGATAAAGGAATGAAGGGATGAAGGAACAGTGTTGGTGATGATAAAGGAATGAAAGGATGAAGGAACAGTGTTGGTGATGATAAAGGAATGAAGGGATGAAGGAACAGTGTTGGTGATGATAAAGGAATGAAGGGATGAAGGAACAGTGTTGGTGGTGATAAAGGAATGAATGGATGAAGGAACAGTCTTGGTGATGATAAAGGAATGAAGAGATGAAGGAACAATGTTGGTGATGATAAAGGAATGAAGGGATGAAGGAACAGTGTTGGTGATGATAAAGGAATGAAGGGATGAAGGAACAGTGTTGGTGATGATAAAGGAATGAAGGGATGAAGGAACAGTGTTGGTGGTGATAAAGGAATGAAGGGATGAAGGAACAGTATTGGTGGTGATAAAAGAATGAATGGATGAAGGAACAGTGTTGGTGGTGATAAAGGAATGAATGGATGAAGGAACAGTGTTGGTGGTGATAAAGGAATGAAGGGATGAAGGAACAGTGTTGGTGATGATGAAGGGATGAAGTAACAGTGTTGGTGATGATAAAGGAATGAAGGGATGAAGGAACAGTGTTGGTGATGATAAAGGAATGAAGGGATGAGGGAACAGTGTTGGTGGTGATGAAGGAATGAAGGGATGAAGGAACAGTGTTGGTGGTGATAAAGGAATGAATGGATGAAGGAACAGTGTTGGTGGTGATAAAGGAATGAATGGATGAAGGAACAGTGTTGGTGATGATAAAGGAATGAAGGGATGAAGGAACAGTGTTGGTGATGATAAAGGAATGAATGGATGAAGGAACAGTGTTGGTGGTGATAAAAGAATGAAGGGATGAAGGAACAGTGTTGGTGATGATAAAGGAATGAATGGATGAAGGAACAGTGTTGGTGATGATAAAGGAATGAAGGGATGAAGGAACAGTGTTGGTGGTGATAAAGGAATGAATGGATGAAGGAACAGTGTTGGTGGTGATAAAGGAATGAAGGGATGAAGGAACAGTGTTGGTGATGATGAAGGGATGAAGTAACAGTGTTGGTGGTGATAAAGGAATGAAGGGATGAAGGAACAGTGTTGGTGATGATGAAGGAATGAAGTGATGAGGGAACAGTGTTGGTGATACAGGAATGAAGAGATGAAGGAACAGTGTTGATGATAATGGAATGAAGGGATGAAGGAACAGTGTTGGTGATGATAAAGGAATGAAGGGATGAAGAAACAGTGTTGGTGATGATAAAGGAATGAAGGGATGAAGGAACAGTGTTGGTGATGATGAATGAAGGGATGAAGGAACAGTGTTGGTGGTGATAAAGGAATGAAGGGATGAAGGAACAGTGTAGGTGATGATAAAGGAATGAAGGTATGAAGGAACAGTGTTGGTGGTGATAAAGGAATGAAGGGATGAAGGAACAGTGTTGGTGATGATAAAGGAATGAAAGGATGAAGGAACAGTGTTGGTGATGATGAATGAAGGGATGAAGTGATGAGGGAACAGTGTTGGTGATAAAGGAATGAAGAGATGAAGGAACAGTGTTGATGATAAAGGAATGAAGGGATGAAGGAACAGTGTTGGTGATGATAAAGGAATGAAGGGATGAAGAAACAGTGTTGGTGATGATAAAGGAATGAAGGGATGAAGGAACAGTGTTGGTGATGATGAATGAAGGGATGAAGAAACAGTGTTGGTGATGATAAAGGAATGAAGGGATGAAGGAACAGTGTTGGTGATGATGAATGAAGGGATGAAGGAACAGTGTTGGTGATGATGAAGGAATGAAGTGATGAGGGAACGGTGTTGGTGATAAAGGAATGAAGGGATGAAGGAACAGTGTTGGTGATGATAAAGGAATGAAGGGATGACGGAACAGTGTTGGTGGTGATAAAGGAATGAAGGGATGAAGGAACAGTGTTGGTGATGATAAAGGAATGAAAGGATGAAGGAACGGTGTTGGTGATGATGAATGAAGGGATGAAGGAACAGTGTTGGTGGTGATAAAGGAATGAATGGATGAAGGAACAGTGTTGGTGGTGATAAAGGAATGAAGGGATGAAGGAACAGTGTTGGTGATGATGAAGGGATGAAGTAACAGTGTTGGTGATGATAAAGGAATGAAGGGATGAAGGAACAGTGTTGGTGATGATAAAGGAATGAAGGGATGAGGGAACAGTGTTGGTGGTGATGAAGGAATGAAGGGATGAAGGAACAGTGTTGGTGGTGATAAAGGAATGAATGGATGAAGGAACAGTGTTGGTGGTGATAAAGGAATGAATGGATGAAGGAACAGTGTTGGTGATGATAAAGGAATGAAGGGATGAAGGAACAGTGTTGGTGATGATAAAGGAATGAATGGATGAAGGAACAGTGTTGGTGGTGATAAAAGAATGAAGGGATGAAGGAACAGTGTTGGTGATGATAAAGGAATGAATGGATGAAGGAACAGTGTTGGTGATGATAAAGGAATGAAGGGATGAAGGAACAGTGTTGGTGGTGATAAAGGAATGAATGGATGAAGGAACAGTGTTGGTGGTGATAAAGGAATGAAGGGATGAAGGAACAGTGTTGGTGATGATGAAGGGATGAAGTAACAGTGTTGGTGGTGATAAAGGAATGAAGGGATGAAGGAACAGTGTTGGTGATGATGAAGGAATGAAGTGATGAGGGAACAGTGTTGGTGATACAGGAATGAAGAGATGAAGGAACAGTGTTGATGATAATGGAATGAAGGGATGAAGGAACAGTGTTGGTGATGATAAAGGAATGAAGGGATGAAGAAACAGTGTTGGTGATGATAAAGGAATGAAGGGATGAAGGAACAGTGTTGGTGATGATGAATGAAGGGATGAAGGAACAGTGTTGGTGGTGATAAAGGAATGAAGGGATGAAGGAACAGTGTAGGTGATGATAAAGGAATGAAGGTATGAAGGAACAGTGTTGGTGGTGATAAAGGAATGAAGGGATGAAGGAACAGTGTTGGTGATGATAAAGGAATGAAAGGATGAAGGAACAGTGTTGGTGATGATGAATGAAGGGATGAAGTGATGAGGGAACAGTGTTGGTGATAAAGGAATGAAGAGATGAAGGAACAGTGTTGATGATAAAGGAATGAAGGGATGAAGGAACAGTGTTGGTGATGATAAAGGAATGAAGGGATGAAGAAACAGTGTTGGTGATGATAAAGGAATGAAGGGATGAAGGAACAGTGTTGGTGATGATGAATGAAGGGATGAAGAAACAGTGTTGGTGATGATAAAGGAATGAAGGGATGAAGGAACAGTGTTGGTGATGATGAATGAAGGGATGAAGGAACAGTGTTGGTGATGATGAAGGAATGAAGTGATGAGGGAACGGTGTTGGTGATAAAGGAATGAAGGGATGAAGGAACAGTGTTGGTGATGATAAAGGAATGAAGGGATGACGGAACAGTGTTGGTGGTGATAAAGGAATGAAGGGATGAAGGAACAGTGTTGGTGATGATAAAGGAATGAAAGGATGAAGGAACGGTGTTGGTGATGATGAATGAAGGGATGAAGGAACAGTGTTGGTGGTGATAAAGGAATGAATGGATGAAGGAACAGTCTTGGTGATGATAAAGGAATGAAGGGATGAAGGAACAGTGTAGGTGATGATAAAGGAATGAAGGGATGAAGGAACAGTGTTGGTGATGATAAAGGAATGAAAGGATGAAGGAACAGTGTTGGTGATGATAAAGGAATGAAGGGATGAAGGAACAGTGTTGGTGATGATAAAGGAATGAAGGGATGAAGGAACAGTGTTGGTGGTGATAAAGGAATGAATGGATGAAGGAACAGTCTTGGTGATGATAAAGGAATGAAGAGATGAAGGAACAATGTTGGTGATGATAAAGGAATGAAGGGATGAAGGAACAGTGTTGGTGATGATAAAGGAATGAAGGGATGAAGGAACAGTGTTGGTGATGATAAAGGAATGAAGGGATGAAGGAACAGTGTTGGTGGTGATAAAGGAATGAAGGGATGAAGGAACAGTATTGGTGGTGATAAAAGAATGAATGGATGAAGGAACAGTGTTGGTGGTGATAAAGGAATGAATGGATGAAGGAACAGTGTTGGTGGTGATAAAGGAATGAAGGGATGAAGGAACAGTGTTGGTGATGATGAAGGGATGAAATAACAGTGTTGGTGATGATAAAGGAATGAAGGGATGAAGGAACAGTGTTGGTGATGATAAAGGAATGAAGGGATGAGGGAACAGTGTTGGTGGTGATGAAGGAATGAAGGGATGAAGGAACAGTGTTGGTGGTGATAAAGGAATGAATGGATGAAGGAACAGTGTTGGTGGTGATAAAGGAATGAATGGATGAAGGAACAGTGTTGGTGATGATAAAGGAATGAAGGGATGAAGGAACAGTGTTGGTGATGATAAAGGAATGAATGGATGAAGGAACAGTGTTGGTGGTGATAAAAGAATGAAGGGATGAAGGAACAGTGTTGGTGATGATAAAGGAATGAAGGGATGAAGGAACAGTGTTGGTGATGATAAAGGAATGAAGGGATGAAGGAACAGTGTTGGTGGTGATAAAGGAATGAATGGATGAAGGAACAGTGTTGGTGGTGATAAAGGAATGAAGGGATGAAGGAACAGTGTTGGTGATGATGAAGGGATGAAGTAACAGTGTTGGTGGTGATAAAGGAATGAAGGGATGAAGGAACAGTGTTGGTGGTGATAAAGGAATGAAGGGATGAAGGAACAGTGTTGGTGATGATAAAGGAATGAAGGGATGAAGGAACAGTGTTGGTGATGATAAAGGAGTGAAGGGATGAAGGAACAGTGTTGGTGGTGATAAAGGAATGAAGGGATGAAGGAACAGTGTTGGTGATGATAAAGGAATGAAGGGATGAGGGAACAGTGTTGGTGGTGATGAAGGAATGAAGGGATGAAGGAACAGTGTTGGTGGTGATAAAGGAATGAATGGATGAAGGAACAGTGTTGGTGATGATAAAGGAATGAAGGGATGAAGGAACAGTGTTGGTGATGATAAAGGAATGAATGGATGAAGGAACAGTGTTGGTGGTGATAAAAGAATGAAGGGATGAAGGAACAGTGTTGGTGATGATAAAGGAATGAATGGATGAAGGAACAGTGTTGGTGATGATAAAGGAATGAAGGGATGAAGGAACAGTGTTGGTGGTGATAAAGGAATGAATGGATGAAGGAACAGTGTTGGTGGTGATAAAGGAATGAAGGGATGAAGGAACAGTGTTGGTGATGATGAAGGGATGAAGTAACAGTGTTGGTGGTGATAAAGGAATGAAGGGATGAAGGAACAGTGTTGGTGGTGATAAAGGAATGAAGGGATGAAGGAACAGTGTTGGTGATGATAAAGGAATGAAGGGATGAAGGAACAGTGTTGGTGATGATAAAGGAGTGAAGGGATGAAGGAACAGTGTTGGTGATGATAAAGGAATGAATGGATGAAGGAACAGTGTTGGTGGTGATAAAGGAATGAAGAGATGAAGGAACAATGTTGGTGATGATAAAGGAATGAATGGATGAAGGAACAGTGTTGGTGATGATAAAGGGATGAAGGGATGAAGGAACAGTGTTGGTGGTGATAAAGGAATGAATGGATGAAGGAACAGTGTTGGTGGTGATAAAGGAATGAATGGATGAAGGAACAGTGTTGGTGGTGATAAAGGAATGAATGGATGAAGGAACAGTGTTGGTGATGATAAAGGGATGAAGGGATGAAGGAACAGTGTTGGTGGTGATAAAGGGATGAAGGGATGAAGGAACAGTTTGAACGTGGTTCGAGTGGGCGTGGTCAGAGAGACGTGCTCTTGTGATTGGTTGGGGGAGTGATTACAGTAGCCAGGATTAGGACCCAGTGTAGGTGGAGAGGGAAGTTTGGACTGTGGTAACTGAGACTCTGATCGTGAGGAGTTGAGCAGAACTCCTGACGTTGGAGGCCGAGATTGAGCTGGAACACCTCCTCAGTTCTGCTCTCATTATGGTGGGAATGAATATTCAGCTAAAGGTTAACGGGGGGTTGCTCCCAGTGCCCTCCGAGCCCTTCCAAAGATTATAAATCATTTACACCTCCATTATTCTTCTCTGCCGTGTCTGGAATCGGGCCGCCCAGGCAGAGTCTCGGGAATGAGAGTGACAGCTCGGCCCTTCCTGTGATTGACAGGCAGCGAGGCTATCTGCGGAGATCTCCGCGGTCAGCGCTGGATGGCTCGTAGCGTTTCCTGTCAGTTTAACATCTAAATCATCCGCAGGTGGAGAACAGTCGGGAGTTATTCTGTGAGTGATGCAGGGATCTGGTGACTAACGTGCTGCCTGAGGACAAACTCCCTCATACAGTAGACGGAGAAGACCATTAGTGCTGAGAACGTAGAGATAGTTCTCCTTTTATTATTTATTATTTTAACGAGAAGGGAATTTGCTGGTAATTTACACCAGAACTCTCAAATGGTTAAAAGTGACCTGCCTGCTTCAAATCAACATCCGGTCATTGGGAATGTAACCCTTATCCTAGAGTGGCTCACGATAAGAGGGCTCCCGGAACGGTCCCCCTCGCAGTCCCCTGATCCCACTGCCTGTACGGGTTTTTTGATTAATGTGTTGAACAACGCTCTTCACCACCATCATCATCTAATCCCCAACTGAGGGAATATCTTTTAGAGTAACGATGTTCCAGCCTCCCAGTGTATTTCCATAGACTTGAAGCTATACACCAATCACTGACCATATGGGAGCTACACTTACAGACTGTACACACTGCACTGCTGCATCTGATCCACTCTCACCAGCACAACACACACTAACATACCAACATCATTTCTCCAGTCCGATTAAATTAATTCTGATTATAGATTAAGACTGAGGTGTTTATATGCTCGCCCTACGCAACACTCTGCAAGTAATCAGATCCAAAATAAGTAAGTCTAGGTGTAAACGTTACCATGACAACAAGCATCAGACGAGGTCAGTCAGAGGGTGACCAGCAGAAGTATGTTACCTGAGTTTCAGTTAGCGCGCTCGTGTTTTTAATTTTTAAAATTAAAAGCACTTTGAAATTATGGAGGAGTCATTAAAACATATTTAAAATGATGGAGGAGTCAGGAAAACATATTTAAAATGATGGAGGAGTCATTAAAACATATTTAAAATGATGGAGGAGTCATTAAAACATATTTAAAATGATGGAGGAGTCATTAAAACTTATTTAAAATGATGGAGGAGTCAGGAAAACATATTTAAAATGATGGAGGAGTCAGGAAAACATATTTGAAATGATGGAGGAGTCAGGAAAACTTATTTAAAATGATGGAGGAGTCATTAAAACATATTTAAAATGATGGAGGAGTCAGGAAAACATATTTAAAATGATGGAGGAGTCAGGAAAACTTATTTAAAATGATGGAGGAGTCAGGAAAACTTATTTAAAATGATGGAGGAGTCAGGAAAACATATTTAAAATGATGGAGGAGTCAGGAAAACTTATTTAAAATGATGGAGGAGTCAGGAAAACTTATTTAAAATGATGGAGGAGTCATTAAAACATATTTAAAATGATGGAGGAGTCATTAAAACTTATTTAAAATGATGGAGGAGTCATTAAAACATATTTAAAATGATGGAGGAGTCATTAAAACATATTTAAAATGATGGAGGAGTCATTAAAACATATTTAAAATGATGGAGGAATCATTAAAACTTATTTAAAATGATGGAGGAGTCAGGAAAACTTATTTCAAATGATGGAGGAATCAGGAAAACATATTTAAAATGATGGAGGAGTCATTAAAACTTATTTAAAATGATGGAGGAGTCATTAAAACTTATTTAAAATGATGGAGGAGTCATTAAAACTTATTTAAAATGATGGAGGAGTCATTAAAACATATTTAAAATGATGGAGGAGTCATTAAAACTTATTTAAAATGATGGAGGAGTCATTAAAACATATTTAAAATGATGGAGGAGTCATTAAAACATATTTAAAATGATGGAGGAGTCATTAAAACATATTTAAAATGATGGAGGAGTCATTAAAACTTATTTAAAATGATGGAGGAATCATTAAAACATATTTAAAATGATGGAGGAGTCATTAAAACTTATTTAAAATGATGGAGGAGTCATTAAAACATATTTAAAATGATGGAGGAGTCATTAAAACATATTTAAAATGATGGAGGAGTCATTAAAACTTATTTAAAATGATGGAGGAGTCATTAAAACATATTTAAAATGATGGAGGAGTCATTAAAACATATTTAAAATGATGGAGGAGTCATTAAAACATATTTAAAATGATGGAGGAGTCATTAAAACTTATTTAAAATGATGGAGGAATCATTAAAACATATTTAAAATGATGGAGGAGTCAGGAAAACATATTTAAAATGATGGAGGAGTCATTAAAACATATTTAAAATGATGGAGGAGTCAGGAAAACTTATTTAAAATGATGGAGGAGTCATTAAAACTTATTTAAAATGATGGAGGAATCAGGAAAACATATTTAAAATGATGGAGGAGTCATTAAAACTTATTTAAAATGATGGAGGAGTCATTAAAACTTATTTAAAATGATGGAGGAGTCATTAAAACATATTTAAAATGATGGAGGAGTCATTAAAACTTATTTAAAATGATGGAGGAGTCATTAAAACATATTTAAAATGATGGAGGAGTCATTAAAACATATTTAAAATGATGGAGGAGTCATTAAAACATATTTTATATACTTATTAAAGAAGGGCGAGAGGAAGACGTCACGTCCTGCAACAGCGTTTACATCCGTGGTAGCGAGGAGTCCATCTCCCGTAACTTCATCCATCATTCAGTAAACGGGACAGGAGATCGGATTTCACTGTTCTGATTTTTAGCTTTGTGATTCGCGGATCTGAGAAACGTCCTGTAGTTCCTGTAAAGCCCCCGTCGTTCTTTTACTCATACACTCGTCTGAACAGCTCGTTATGGCTTTACAGCCGTCCATCCTGCTCACTGTGTTTAAATCTTTTAAAGTCTGATTCATAAACTCTTGAAGACCAGTCTTTACCGCCCGCCATGCTGAAACGTCCTCTATGACGCTACAGTACACGCGCAGAGCGTTTTTATCAGATTAGGAATGTAATCAGATACAGACGTTTACACGATTATTATTCTATTAAACTGATTATTTACAGGATCACCCACCTCCTTCAATCAGATCTGAATGACCTCAATCAGACTAGTCTATTGGGACTGAGGTGTATACATGAACGTATCCTATTCCGGTTGAGCATTAACTCGGATTATTAACGGATTATCAGGAAACATAGTCAGTGTCACTGCAGTGCTGAGAATGATCCACCTCCCTAATAGTATCTGCTCTGTGGTGGTCC
This sequence comes from Megaleporinus macrocephalus, assembly GCA_021613375.1. NCBI lineage: Eukaryota > Metazoa > Chordata > Actinopteri > Characiformes > Anostomidae > Megaleporinus > Megaleporinus macrocephalus. The sequence goes on along the minus strand of CM038724.1, from coordinate 39,244,082 downwards.
TGTGGGGGTCCTGATCATTAAAGAATACAGAGAGTCAGATGGACAGTGAGTGGAGATATAATAACATTAGTAAAAAGGAATGTGGTCCTAAAGGTTCACTCACCTCCTGCTATCTTCACGGTGTTGGGATTTGGTTTGAACTGGGCTGCGTGTGGTGTGGGTTCATTAAAGACCCTGCAGAACCGTTGAGGGGGTTTTTGTTTAATCGTTTTTAAGGTTTAGTGTTTGCTGGAACAAGACAAGAAAACAGACTCCTGTTCAAGCCAGTCACTGGGGCTTAGAAGAAACGTTTCACCCGAGCTCTCAGGGTCTCCCTTTCTTTCTCTTTTTCTTTTGGTCTATAGCCCTTCACTTTGCACCTGGTTACACACAGAAGCTTTTAAAACCCCAGGCTGAGCTGCGGTTCATACATAATTCTGTGTCCATTTTCCGCCGGTGCTCTCTAGAACAGGAGGCGGAATCCTACTGGAGGCAAAAGCCACTTAGGATAGTCTTGCTCCAGGCTTACACCATCACCTGGATCTGCACCACTGAACTGGGAGCAGGGGGGAGTTCTCTTTACATTTAATTCTCTGTAATAAAGTAAATAAGCAAAGCAGGACGAGGTGCACTACACTGCCAGAAGTATGTAACTTGAGTGGCGTCCCATTCTTAACTCATAGGGTTTAATATGATGGCAGCCCAACCTTTGCAGCTATAACAGCTTCAGCTCCTCTGGGAAGGTTCTCCACACGGTTTAGGAGAGTGTTTATGGGAATGTTTGTCTGTTCTTTGAGAAGATCAGACACTGATGTTGGAGGAGAAGATCTGGCTCACAGTCTCCGCTCTAATTCATCACAAAGGTGTTCTATCAGGTTGAGGTCAGGACTCTGTGCAGGCCAGTCAAGTTCTTCCACAAACTCCTCCTTCATGTCTTTATGGAGCTGCTCTGTGCACTGCTGGGCAGTTGTGGTGGAACAGGAAGGGGTCGTCCCAAACTGTCCCCACAAAGTTGGCAGCATGAAATCTCTTGGTCTGCTGAAGCATTAAGAGTTCCTTTCACTGGAACTGAGGGGCCGAGCCCACCTCCTGAACATCAAGCTCACACCATAATCCCCCCTCCACCAAACTTTACACTCAGCACAATGCAGTCGTGATTGGTCTCTCCAGAGAACACGTCTCGCTGCTCTTGAGTCCAGTGGTGGCATCTCTGGAAGTTCTTATTGAGCAGTTTCCACAGTCTTAAGTCATTGCTAGTTCTCAGAGCCCATACTGAAGGTCCAAGGCGTCGTTTGTGGCGTTCCCCTTTGCTCTTGACGCAGCAAGTTTCTCTGAAACTTTTGATGATGTTATGCGCCGTAGAAGATGAAACACCTGGAATCCTTGGGGTCGCTCTTCATGAAACTTGTCTTCTCCACCAGTGCCTGCAAATTCCTTCTTGCCCACAGTGTTGCTGTATGGATAAAGGAATGAAGGGATGAAGGACAGTGTAAAACTGGAGTTTATAACTTTCGGCACTTCACATAAAACAATGAAAGAGGCTCAAACATCTAGCAGTCTGGATGTTCCACTCCTTTAGTTCGAGGAACCACATCTATTATTTCCAGCTCAAGCTCAGAAAAGCTGGTGCCATCTCTGGAGGTTCTTGCTGTGTGGTTTCCACCGAGTACAGTGAAGGTCCCAGGCTTTATTTGAGGTTTTCACCTTTAGCTGTTTCTGTGCTAAGATTTCTTTGGATTCTCTGAATCTCTGATGTTATGCACTGTAAAAGGCTCTTGAGCTACAGTTCTGGACTAGCTGACCACTCATCCTGTCCACCTCTAGAGTCCCTCTTGTCCAGTCCCGCATGAGAAACCTAGAACTGTTTTTTTTTATTGATTTCTAATTTTTTTTTGTTGAAGCGTTTACAGCTTCTTTCCCGACACGGTGATTGTTTCTTAGCGCGTTGGACCTCGTTTGTATTTCAGGGGCAGCGTTAGGTTGAAGAACAGACCCTCTCAGTTCTTCCACATTACACAAAGCGATAGAGCTCCTGCGAGAGAAAACAATTACTGCACATGCGGCAGACTGAATCGGCTCGTGTTTTAAAGCTGGAGTACTTAATCTCACCAAATCCCCAAGATCCCTCACTAATGCAAACAAACAAGCAGAGGTCATGTGACCTGAGAGCCGCGAGAGGGGACAGAGGGCGGGGGGGCTGAGTGCAAGACATCTACTCAGTGGCTCTTCTTAAAGAAATACTCCTCACAGTATCGCTGTCTGTTTACAGGGGTGAGTTGACGTGACCACGTCAGCCTGATGCTGATTGACTCTCGTAGCGCTCGTGATCTGTTCGGTTCGCTCAAGTTTTTAATCATTTAGGCATAAAACCAGCTCGATGGATCTACAGAAACGAGGCTAAGACTGTCTTTGTTTGATGTCCAGCTCTTAAATCCAGAGTCTAGTAGGGTATATATATCATGTTATGCAACATTATATACCTTGTCGCTCTGATTCAGTGAATGGCCACCAGTTTTCCTGCTAGCCACTGACCTAGAGGCTCAAACCTTCACTCCAGTTAGTCAATAAAAGTGTGAAAATTGATAATTCTGTGATAATTCTGTTTTTTATTTGACACAAAATTCCTGCTAGAGGAAAGAAGCCCAACATACTTGTAGTGTCCAGATAGCCTGGTTAGCTCTCAGCTTGTTCTTCTGATCTGACAAGTTGTTATGCAGTTATGTGTTTCCGTAGTAACATGAAAAGCATAGGCATGTATAATTACCAGCCAAGTTGAAAACAGCCTTGAAGACTGTAAGTCTGTCAGTATTTTTAAGTGTTTAGTAGAATACAAGATTAAATATTAATAATTAACTATAGCTATTGAAATAAAATAGATAATGAATGTGACTTAATTCTTAATCTGAGCTTGAAACATTGTCATGCACTGCAATTAGTATGTAGTCTCTGTCCAAACAAATAGATGTACCTTCATGTTTGATTTATTTTCATTTTTACCATCATTCAAACACGACAGTTGTCGTTTACATTGTGTAAGGACCAATAGAAATGTTCCAAAATCAAAAATTCTGGCTCCATTGACTTGCATTGAAAGTCAAGACCAATTTTGGCCTCTCGACTTTCTCCAACATGGTACGTTTTCAGGAGAGGCCAAAAACTGTCTTGACTTTCAATGTAAGTCAATGGAGCCAGAATTTTTCCAAATGATTTTAAAACATTTGGTCCATTAATCATAAATTTCCTACACTATGTAAACGGCAGCTCTCTTGTTCAAATGATGAAAACTGGCCGCATGTGAACCGGTCGTGTAAGGGCGTTTGACTACACATATAAAATATTGAAGTCACCAGAGTGACGTAGCGTGATCGGAGTAATATCCAGATATTACAGCACGCCTCACAGACCACGCCGCCTCGCCTTCACCGCCTCTTCTGCATAGACAATGAAGCTGCTCTACTTTCAGCTGGTTAGAGGATCAGTTTTTAGGCAGAACCTACTGTACCTCTTCAGTCTACGTCCGCTGTTTTACTCTGGGGGTAAAAAAGTGCTTACATTAGCAGGAATGTGGAAAAGAGTCCAGTTCTTTCCAGAATGTGTTCAAAAATAATGAGGGGAAAAGAAGTCCAGAGTAAATCTGGAGAACGTTAATAATGTTTATACTCTATGTTTCCTGAAACATGCTATTCGTTTACTCTATTTTAACTCTTTCACCTGGTTCAGAAGTGACCCACCTGAGATTTTATTCTCTAATTCTCTGCAATAACTTCATTCCATCATTCAAGCCTCCATGAATTCCTCAGTGTACCTGTTTCTGATCATCACAAATCCTGATTTCAGTTTTATTATTTACTTAATTAATACAAATCATTTGTATCACTGCCTCCTATCACACAACCTGTCCCAGAATTAACCCCTATGTGTTACTATAGAGTTTGTATATATATATATATATATATATATATATATATATATATATCTGTAGACTTTATTACTCTGTTCTTTAATGATCAGGACCCCCACAGGACCACCACAGAGCAGATACTATTAAGGAGGTGGGTCATTCTCAGCACTGCAGTCACACTGACGTATTGGTGGTGTGTTAGTGTGTGTTGTGCTGGTGTGAGTAGATCAGACATCTCAGTGTCACTGCTGGACTGAGAATCGTCCACCAACCAAAACTATCCAGACAGCAGTGTCCTGTGGGCAGCGTCCTGTGTCCACTGATGAAGAACTAGAGGAACACAAACTGTGCAGCAGCAGATGAGCTACTGTCTCTGACTTAACATCTACAAGGTGGACCAGCAAGTAGTAGGAGTGTCTAATAGAGTGGACAGTGAGTGGACACAGGGTTTAGATTCAGTGTTTACTATAATAGAACTCGCTTTTCAACAACACAAGGAAGATTGCTTTCCACATATGGCACGTCTGGGAGGGAAGGAGAAGGTTATTCTGCTAGATGGAGCTTTCTCATTTCCAGACGGGCCCTGGCGCTTGTTGTTGGAGGGCCTGTTTACGCCTCAGTGCCTCCTGATTGGCGCTTTAATCACAAAATATATGGATCATCTCTTCCAGCCCTCTCTCCGGCCTCAGACGGCTGCTTTCCTGAGCCCTCCTCTTAGCGCTCCTCTGAGAAATGGTGGGCGGACTGAAAGCCTTCCGTCTTCTCTCCCACGCTTAGGCTGAAGAAACAGCTGCCGCCTGCCTCGCCGGCTCGATCAGGAAGGTGTCCAATTTTCCTCTGAGGTCCTGCGTGCGGTACTTGGGCGGTTTAAGCTGATTAAAGCCTGCAAACCCATTAGTGTTTCATATAGTACTGATTTGCATGTATACGCTGCTGTCTGGCTCGCTGGCAGACGGGTCGGGTTTATATATAGAGTCACCAGCGCCTGCGCAGTCCCGGTTCTCGGTCACACACACTGAAGCCGACACCCAGTTTACTGTGTATATTCATCTATAGTCATTAATGCAGGGAGGACTGTCCATTTGGAGCTTTCCATTCACTTTAAAGGGCCCATATCTCCCATTCGCTCTGTTTTATTCTTCTCTGAGGCTCGTTCTTATGACCCCTGTGTACATTTATGACCAGAATTGGTCATCATCGTCTTTAAATGACCAATTAAACTCCTCAAACCACCCATCAGCTGCCATGAGCTCCTCTAAAGCAGCTGCCCAGCACTCTGATTATTACAATAACTGATGACCACAAAGCAGGAGAAGCTCTAAGAACATACCAGAGCGTGTACATGTTCCTCAGTTCTTCGTGGAATCAAGAAATAGCAGGTAACAGGAGCAGTGGCGGTCAAGTTGAGGTCTGGAAGACTTAGAAAAATGAATTGGAGAGAGCTGACCATCACTAGATCTGCAAAATCAGAACCTCTATCTGGCTGTAATAGAGCTTCAGGAAGGTTGAGTTGCTCTGATCTATAAACTCCTGCACATGTATGACCTTCATGGAGAAGAATCATCAGAAGAAACTGGTCTCGAGGACTTGTTGGACGCAGTGGTTATAGAAAAAAGGCTGCAGAATTTCATGAAAAAAACATCTCCAGCTATTAATCCTGATGGTGGAACATGCTTTGGGCTGGTGTTGCAGCCATTGGTATAGAGAACATCTCATGGGTGGAGAGAAGAAAGGATTTAACAAAGTACCAGCGACTTCTGGAAGGAAACATCACAGCGTCTTTTAAAAAGCTAAAGCTTAAAAGAGGATAATGATCCTAAACACACCTCAAAATCCCCAGAGGCCACTGTATATAAGGAGCTCTGTTCTGATTGGCCTGCCCTGTATTGTATCGTTTTTAAAGAGCAGTCCAGGCTGAGCTAGCTTTGGTGTGATGGGTATAAAAAAATCTACACTGCCCCCTATAGACCAGAATACACCAGAAAATATTTTGAATTTGTGTTTAAGGGATCAAAGTTCAACATATTATTTGTAGAGAGTTTTGATGATGGTGGTATTCTTGTGATTTACTAGCAACATACCTGACAGTACACAGGTACACTGCCCGCCCCCTGAGCCCTCATAGCACGACTCTCGTAACGCCCACCGTCCTGGTAACCGAACATGCCACTATGCAGAGAGACTGAGCGCTACATGCTCCAGCGGTGCTGCTTTCCATGACTGACATCTCGAGTGCAGATCCAGCTCCTCTGGCAGCAGTGCACCCAGAGGTTCCCCAAACCAACCCCACCACCAGATCAAAGCCTTGCCAGTGAGCAGCCCACCTAGCGACTGACTACATAGGCAGCTGTTTCAGTAGCAGCATTCTCTCCTCGTCTCTCCTCGTCTCTTCTCGTCTCTCCTCGTCTCTCCTCGTCTCTTCTCGTCTCTCCTCGTCTCTCCTCGTCTCTTCTCGTCTCTCCTCGTCTCTCCTCGTCTCTCCTCGTCTCTTCTCGTCTCTCCTCGTCTCTCCTCGTCTTCTCGTCTCTCCTCGTCTCTCCTCGTCTCTCCTCGTCTCTTCTCGTCTCTCCTCGTCTCTCCTCGTCTCTTCTCGTCTCTTCTCGTCTCTCCTCGTCTCTCCTCGTCTCTTCTCGTCTCTCCTCGTCTCTCCTCGTCTCTTCTCGTCTCTCCTCGTCTCTCCTCGTCTCTCCTCGTCTCTCCTCGTCTCTGGACAGATTACTGAGACGCTCTAGTTAGAGAGAGGCAACATCACGGCTTGGGTTCTCCTCTTGTGGGCTTCACAGCAGTTCTGATGATTTTTGCCCCTCAGGTGTAAAATAGTTTGAATTACTGCTCATTATCTACACCCTGTTTGCACTACCACTCATGTTCTATTGTCTAGAACCTCTAGAATGACAATTATACTCTTATCTAGAACCTGCTTCAGCACAACTCTTATTAGGTAATCTAGAACCTACTTACAGTACCACTCATACTTGGTTTAACTTGAACCTGTTTTTTTTCTACCACTCATATTCGATTATCAAGAAATCACTTACAGTACCACTCATATTTGGATATCTAGAACCCAGAGATTAGAGCTGCACTTGCGTTACATCATGGGATTGTCTTGGTGGCTGAGGAACCGTTCAGCTGAAGGAAGGAAGCTCAGTAAGTACTGTGTATGTGCTGTCTACAGCCCCCGCTGTGCTCCTGCTACATGTTGGAGATGTTTAGTTGTCGTGTCGAGCAGCACCAATAAGCGGACGTCGATCCGTTTGATCTTTGTTGAAATGAAAGCTTTCCCGGGTCGGGCCGTGTTGGACGTTGATTAGTGCTCAGAGCAGAGCAGGAGGCTGAGGGTGTAGCGCGGCGCTCACTTTCTGATTAATGTGTCTCTATCGATCGGAGCGCTGGAGTAATGTGTTGATTCCTTGTTGCTGGAGCCGGACGATTATTCTGACCTACACGTATTCGTGATCTCTCTCGACGGAGAGCGCCGCGTATCGACTGCTGATGGGAAATCTCTGAAAACCATTCATTATAAATCCCCGTTAAAGCCGTGCCATTTACTGTCTCCAACACAAAAAGACAAAAAGACAGTTAAAGAAGAAAGAACGACCAACAGTGACTCAAATGATGGTTTTGTCGTGTCTGTCTTTCAGCTGTAGAAGCTTTTATCTGATCAATACGTGTGTGTTCACCAGTAAGATCAGCAGATCTGATTAGAACAGATGTAAATAATCATACATTCAATACAAAGTAACATGAATATGATATTGTGAGAGAAGTAGATCAGATCTTGATCCAGTTTGAAGAACAAAGTTAGGTTCCAGATTTCTCCTGGACGCCCCAGACATTGTATGAATGTGTTCAGTTCCTTCAGCAGCAAATCTTGATTTATCTTAATGAAGTACTGAGCAGTCAAAGCAGGTCTTAGATGAGAACTGATAATAATACTGGGTTGTTTCCACAAGAAGAAGCTGACGTATGGAAAAGCACTACTCTTAACCATAATGATGTTCCCAGAGTACCTAAAACCTGCACTTCTGTATATATATGTCGTCTAATCGAAGTTAAATTACTCAGAACCGTAGAGCCGTGTCAGACTGCAGAATGATCGGCGGTGGAACCAGGAAAGTCCGTCCTCGTTTAGAACCATATGATGTAAATAAGACACTCAGCTTTGAGTCTAGAACGACTGTGGAAAAGAAACTTGGTGGGTTTCAAACTCATGCCTGTTGGAGCACATTCGCTTTATGGAGGTAGGTCATGTCAGCAACTCTGATTAGTTCTTTGGCTTAAAATAGTCCCGCCCACCAAAAAAGAACTGATAGTTCGTCCCAAACACTAAGGATAACAAGAGCTTCATGATTCATGAGTAGACGGGGTTTAACTGCTGTGTATCTGATGGGGATAGTTTTGGTGATAAACTTATAAAAGGTTAGTGAACTAGTGGGATCCCTATTGGTCAGAGTGGGTGCACCCTTTGGCGCTTCTCCACCAGCTCGACTCGACTGCTGGTACCTGATACTTCACATGTGGATATAGTGCTGCCTCAGTGTGGCTGGGCACCATTGCAAGGCTGCATGAAACCAGCTTGACTTGAAAAAGATCAATTTTGTTCAGAAGAAAAGAAAAGATTGCTGTTGAAGGAAAAAACACATCCAATCAAGAGACAGTTCTACCAACTCTAGGAGAAACGGTTCTACATCACCTTCAACTTCCATGAAGGTGATACCATAAATAGAAGCCATAGACATAAAAAACTGGATTCTTTAAGGCGTATACACAGTGCAGTCACATTATTATGACCACCAGCTAATATCCAAAGTGACCACGGACACCAGCTACACAGACTGGGAGACTCAGTAAAGTCCTGGTAGGTGGTCACAGGTACCTGGAGGTATCATGCTGACTGCAGTGCATTCCACAGCTGCTGGAGGGAGTGTGGGGGAGGATCCATAGAGCCAACATCACCATTCAGGTGGTCCCACAGATGCTCAAGTCTAGGGAATTAGGGGTTCAGGGTAGTACTTGGAAGTCTTGGTCAGCTCTTCCAACCAGTGTGGGACATTTCTAGTCGTCTCATTGTCTTGCTGGAAAATCCCATCGGCCCCAGAGAAGACCATCAGCATGTATGGTGTACGTGATCTGCAAGGATGGATTTAGGTTGAGAGTGTCTTCTACATGGATGAGTGGGTTCAGAGAGTGTCACGGAAACATTCCCCAGACCAGAAAGCTGCCGCCATCCAAAGTAGGTTCATAATAAGTTGCATGGAAAATATCACGATATTGATTTTGATCAGCCCAGGTCAACCCCCCACGTGTCACAGACTCGTATCAGCTACCACACGTGACCTCCTCCCATGGGAGCCAATTTGTCTGCTGTTCTGAAGCTCTGAAATCTCCTCACTCGGCTGTTTCTGACTCTCATTAGCCCGTTTGGGGTTTTCTTCGTATGTACCCCCTCAAGGCTGTCTAGTTTAACCCGCCGTGGCAGTTTTTAAGAAGCAGCAGATGCGGCAGGTGACCGTACTCCTTCCTGCACATCTGCTAAACGGTCAGATTCTCCGCATCTCCTGGAAGCATCTGGGCCCGGAGCGCTGGACTCGGCTCACACGGCATCTTTGTTGTACCACATGCTTTATTTCCACCAGCCATTTTAATGCGCAATCAATTAGCGGTTAATTGCCCAATTAAGCCTCTTAGCTGTTTATTAGGGGCCTTAATATTGATGAATATGCCAGCGAGTTTTTTCTGATGGCTTAATTAACAGGAAGCATAATGTCACACATTGGACTCGCAGAGGAGAGGAAATTGGGGGGTGTGAATAGGATGGGATGTATTTAAGGGGTCTCTGATTGCCTAAGGACAGAGTACAGAGAGACACAGTGCTTGTTGTTGTTGACGCTGTAGCCAGATAGAATAAAACCAAAGATCTTTGTCAGTGTTTGATGTGTGTATGTATGTACTATGTAGGGATATGGAGGTGTTTGGGACTCAGTCTGGGTTTGATGTGTGTATGTATGTACTATGTAGGGATATGGAGGTGTTTGGGACTCAGTCTGGGTTTGATGTATGTATGTACTATGTAGGGATATGGAGGTGTTTGGGACTCAGTCTGGGTTTGATGTATGTATGTACTATGTAGGGATATGGAGGTGTTTGGGACTCAGTCTGGGTTTGATGTGTGTATGTACTATGTAGGGATATGGAGGTGTTTGGGACTCAGTCTGGGTTTGATGTGTGTATGTACTATGTAGGGATATGGAGGTAATTGGGACTCAGTCTGGGTTTGATGTGTGTATGTATGTACTATGTAGGGATATGGAGGTGTTTGGGACTCAGTCTGGGTTTGATGTGTGTATGTATGTACTATGTAGGGATATGGAGGTGTTTGGGACTCAGTCTGGGTTTGATGTGTGTATGTATGTACTATGTAGGGATATGGAGGTGTTTGGGACTCAGTCTGGGTTTGATGTGTGTATGTACTATGTAGGGATATGGAGGTGTTTGGGACTCAGTCTGGGTTTGATGTATGTATGTACTATGTAGGGATATGGAGGTGTTTGGGACTCAGTCTGGGTTTGATGTATGTATGTACTATGTAGGGATATGGAGGTGTTTAGGACTCAGTCTGGGTTTGATGTATGTATGTATGTACTATGTAGTAATATGGAGGTGTTTGGGACTCAGTCTGGGTTTGATGTGTGTATGTACTATGTAGGGATATGGAAGTGTTTGGGACTCAGTCTGGGTTTGATGTGTGTATGTACTATGTAGGGATATGGAGGTGTTTGGGACTCAGTCTGGGTTTGATGTGTGTATGTATGTACTATGTAGGGATATGGAGGTGTTTGGGACTCAGTCTGGGTTTGATGTGTGTATGTATGTACTATGTAGGGATATGGAGGTGTTTGGGACTCAGTCTGGGTTTGATGTATGTATGTACTATGTAGGGATATGGAGGTGTTTGGGACTCAGTCTGGGTTTGATGTATGTATGTACTATGTAGGGATATGGAGGTGTTTGGGACTCAGTCTGGGTTTGATGTGTGTATGTACTATGTAGGGATATGGAGGTGTTTGGGACTCAGTCTGGGTTTGATGTGTGTATGTACTATGTAGGGATATGGAGGTGTTTGGGACTCAGTCTGGGTTTGATGTATGTATGTACTATGTAGGGATATGGAGGTGTTTGGGACTCAGTCTGGGTTTGATGTATGTATGTATGTACTATGTAGGGATATGGAAGTGTTTGGGACTCAGTCTGGGTTTGATGTATGTATGTACTATGTAGGGATATGGGTGTTTGGGACTCAGTCTGGGTTTGATGTATGTATGTACTATGTAGGGATATGGAGGTGTTTGGGACTCAGTCTGGGTTTGATGTATGTATGTACTATGTAGGGATATGGAGGTGTTTGGGACTCAGTCTGGGTTTGATGTATGTATGTACTATGTAGGGATATGGAGGTGTTTGGGACTCAGTCTGGGTTTGATGTGTGTATGTACTATGTAGGGATATGGAGGTGTTTGGGACTCAGTCTGGGTTTGATGTTGTATGTACTATGTAGGGATATGGAGGGTATGGGACTCAGTCTGGGTTTGATGTGTGTATGTACTATGTAGGGATATGGAGGTGTTTGGGACTCAGTCTGGGTTTGATGTGTGTATGTATGTACTATGTAGGGATATGGAGGTGTTTGGGACTCAGTCTGGGTTTGATGTGTGTATGTACTATGTAGGGATATGGAGGTGTTTGGGACTCAGTCTGGGTTTGATGTGTGTATGTACTATGTAGGGATATGGAGGTGTTTGGGACTCAGTCTGGGTTTGATGTGTGTATGTACTATGTAGGGATATGGAGGTGTTTGGGACTCAGTCTGGGTTTGATGTGTGTATGTACTATGTAGGGATATGGAGGTGTTTGGGACTCAGTCTGGGTTTGATGTGTGTATGTACTATGTAGGGATATGGAGGTGTTTGGGACTCAGTCTGGGTTTGATGTGTGTATGTATGTACTATGTAGGGATATGGAGGTGTTTGGGACTCAGTCTGGGTTTGATGTGTGTATGTACTATGTAGGGATATGGAGGTGTTTGGGACTCAGTCTGGGTTTGATGTGTGTATGTATGTACTATGTAGGGATATGGAGGTGTTTGGGACTCAGTCTGGGTTTGATGTGTGTATGTACTATGTAGGGATATGGAGGTGTTTGGACTCAGTCTGGGTTTGATGTATGTATGTACTATGTAGGGATATGGAGGTGTTTGGGACTCAGTCTGGGTTTTGATGTGTGTATGTACTTATGTAGGTATATGGAGGTTGTTTGGGACTCAGTCTGGGTTTGATGGGTGTATGTAATGTACTTTGTAGGGATATGAGGTGTTTGGGACTCAGTCTGGGTTTAGATGTGTGAATGTACTATGAGGGGATATGAGGTCGTTTGGGACTCACGTCTGGTTTGATGTATGTATGTACTATGTAGGGATATGGAGGAGTTTGGGGACTCAGTCTGGGTTTGATGTAGTGTATGTACTATGTAGGGATATGGAGGTGTTTGGGACTCAGTCTGGGTTTGATGTATGTATGTACTATGTAGGGATATGGAGGTGTTTGGGATCTCAGTCTGGGTTTGATGTATGTATGTACTATGTAGGGATATGGAGGTGTTTGTTGGGACTCAGTCCTGGGTTTGATGTGTGTAATGTATGTACTATGTAGGGATATGGGAGGTGTTTGGGACTCAGTCTGGGTTTGATGTATGTATGTACGTATGTAGGGATATGGAGGTGTTTGGGACTCAGTCTGGGGTTTGATGTATGTATGTACTATGTAGGGATATGGGAGTGTTTGGGACTCAGTCTGGGTTTGATGTTGTATGTACTATGTAGGGATATGGAGGTGTTTGGGACTCAGTCTGGGTTTGATGTATGTATAGTACTATGTAGGGATATGGAGGTGTTTGGGACTCAGTCTGGGTTTGATGTAGTGTATGTACTATGTAGGGATATGGAGGTGTTTGGGACTCAGTCTGGGTTTGATGTGTGTAAGTATGTCTATGTAGGGATATGGAGGTGTTTGGGACTCAGTCTGGGTTTGATGAGTGTATGTATGTACTATGTAGGGATATGGAGGTGTTTGGGACTCAGTCTGGGTTTGATGGTGTATGTAATGTTACTATGTAGGGATATGGAAGGTGTTTGGACTCAGTCTGGGTTTGATGTATGTATGTACTATGTAGGGATATGGAGGTGTTTGGGACTCAGTCTGGGTTTGATGTTGTATGTACTATGTAGGGATATGGAGGTGTTTGGGACTCAGTCTGGGTTTGATGTGTGTATGTACTATGTAGGGATATGGAGGTGTTTGGGACTCAGTCTGGGTTTGATGTGTGTATGTACTATGTAGGGATATGGAGGTGTTTGGGACTCAGTCTGGGTTTGATGTATGTATGTACTATGTAGGGATATGGAGGTGTTTGGGACTCAGTCTGGGTTTGATGTGTATGTATGTACTATGTAGGGATATGGAGTGTTTGGGACTCAGTCTGGGTTTGATGTGTATGTATGTACTATGTAGGGATATGGAGGTGTTTGGGACTCAGTCTGGGTTTGATGTATGTATGTACTATGTAGGGATATGGAGGTGTTTGGGACTCAGTCTGGGTTTGATGTATGTATGTACTATGTAGGGATATGGAGGTGTTTGGACTCAGTCTGGGTTTGATGTGTATGTACTATGTAGGGATATGGAGGTGTTTAGGACTCAGTCTGGGTTTGATGTGTGTATGTACTATGTAGGGATATGGAGGTGTTTGGGACTCAGTCTGGGTTTGATGTGTGTATGTACTATGTAGGGATATGGAGGTGTTTGGGACTCAGTCTGGGTTTGATGTATGTATGTACTGTAGGGATATGGAGGTGTTTGGGACTCAGTCTGGGTTTGAGTATGTATGTATGTACTATGTAGGGATATGGAGTGTTTGGGACTCAGTCTGGGTTTGATGTGTGTATGTACTATGTAGGGATATGGAGGTGTTTGGGACTCAGTCTGGGTTTGATGTGTGTGTGTATGTACTATGTAGGGATATGGAGTGTTTGGGACTCAGTCTGGGTTTGATGTGTGTATGTATGTACTATGTAGGGATATGGAAGTGTTTGGGACTCAGTCTGGGTTTGATGTATGTATGTACTATGTAGGGATATGGAAGTGTTTGGGACTCAGTCTGGGTTTGATGTGTGTATGTACTATGTAGGGATATGGAGGTGTTTGGGACTCAGTCTGGGTTTGATGTGTGTATGTACTATGTAGGGATATGGAGGTGTTTGGGACTTAGTCTGGGTTTGATGTGTGGTATGTATGTACTATGTAGGGATATGGAAGTGTTTGGGATCTCAGTCTGGGTTTGAATGTATGTATTTGTACTATGTAGGGATATGGAGTGTGTTTGGGACTCAGGTCCTGGTTTGAATGTGTGGGTATGTATGTACTATGTAGGGATACTGGAGAGTGTTTGGGACTCAGTCTGGGTTTGGTGTATGTATGTACTATGTAGGGATAATGGAGGTGTTTGGGGACTCAGTCTGGGTTTGAGTATGTATGTACTGATGTAAGGGATATGGAGGTGTTTAGGACTCAGTCTGGGTTTTGATAGTATGTATGTACTATGTAGAGATATGGAGGTGTTTGTGACTCAGTCAGGGTTTGGATGTATGTATGTACTATGTAGGAATGGAGGTGTTTGTGACTCAGTCTGGGTTTGGATGTATGTAGGTATGTATGGTACTATGTAGGGATATGGAGGTGTTTGGGACTCAGTCTGGGTTTGATGTATGTATGTATGTATGTACTATGTATGGATATGGAGGTGTTTGGGACTCAGTCTGGGTTTGATGTATGTATGCATGTACTATGTAGGGATATGGAGGTGGTTGGGACTCAGTCTGGGTTTGATGTGTGTATGTATGTACTATGTAGGGATATGGAGGTGTTTGGGACTCAGTCTGGGTTTGATGTACGTATTTACTATGTAGGGATATGGAGGTGTTTGGGACTCATCTGGGTTTGATGTATGTAAGGTATGTACTATGTAGGGATATGGAGGTGTTTTGGACTCAGTCTGGGTTGATGTATGTATGTATGTACTATGTAGGGATTGGAGGTGTTTGAGACTCAGTCTGGGTTTGATGTATGTATGTACTAAGTAGGGATATGGAGGTGTTTGGGGACTCAGTCTGGGTTTGATGTATGTATGTACTATAGTAGGGATATGGAGGTGTTTGGGACTCAGTCTGGGTTTGATGTATGTATGTATGTACTATGTAGGGATATGGAGGTGTTTGGGACTCAGTCTGGGTTTTGATGTGTGTATGTACTATGTAGGGGATAATGGAAGTGTTTGGGACTCAGTCTGGGTTTGAAGTGTGTATGTCTATGTAGGGATATGGAGGGTGTTTGGTGACTCAGTCTGGGTTTGATGAAGAATGTACTATGTAGGGATATGGAGGTTGTTTGGGACTCAGTCTGGGTTTGATGTGTGTAATGTATGTACTATTGTCAGGGATATGGAGGTGTTTGGGACTCAGTACTGGGTTTGATGTATGTATGTATGTACTATGTAGGGATATGAGGTGTTTGGGACTCAGTCCTGGGTTTGATGTATGTATGTATGTCCTATGTAGGGATTATGAGGTGTTTGGGCTCAGTCTGGGTTTGATGTTGTGTATGTACTATGTCGGGATATGGAAGTGTTTGGGACTCAGTCTGGGTTTGATGTGTGTAGTGTACTATGTAGGGATATGAGGTGTTTGGGACTCAGTCTGGGTTTGATGTATGTATGTACTATGTAGGGGATATGGAGGTAGTTTGGGGACTCAGTCTGGGTTTGATGTGTGTATGTACTATGTAGGGATATGGAGGTTGTTTGGGACTCAGTCTGGGTTTGATGTGTGTATGTACTATGTAGGGATATGGAGGTGTTTGGGACTCAGTCTGGGTTTGATGTATGTATGTACTATGTAGGGATATGGTGGTGTATGGGACTCAGTCTGGGTTTGATGTGTGTATGTACTATGTAGGGATATGGATGTGTTTGGGACTCAGTCTGGGTTTGATGTATGTATGTATGTACTATGTAGGGATATGGAGGTGTTTGGGACTCAGTCTGGGTTTGATGTGTGTATGTATGTACTATGTAGGGATATGGAGGTGTTTGGGACTCAGTCTGGGTTTGATGTATTTATGTATGTACTATGTAGTGATATGGAGGTGTTTAGGACTCAGTCTGGGTTTGATGTATGTATGTATGTACTATGTAGGGATATGGAGGTGTTTAGGACTCAGTCTGGGTTTGATGTATGAATGGATGTAATGTACTATGTAGGGATATGGAGGTGTTTGGGACTCAGTCCTGGGTTTAGATGTATGTTTTAGTACTATGTATGGATATGGAGGTGTTTATGACTCAGTCTGGGTTTGATGTATGTGTGTATGTACTATGTAGGGATATGGAGGTGTTTGGGACTCAGTCTGGGTTTGAAGTATGAGTATGTATGTACAATGTAGGATATTGGAGGTGTTTGGGACTCAGTCTGGGTTTGATGTATGTGTGTAGTGTACTATGTAGGGATAAGTGAGGTGTTTAGGAACTCAGTCTGGGTTTGATGTATGTATGTATGTACTATGTAGGGATATGGAGGTGTTTAGGACTCAGTCTGGGTTTGATGTATGTATGTACTATGTAGGGATATGGAGGTGTTTAGGACTCAGTCTGGGTTTGATGTATGTGTGTATGTACTATGTAGGGATATGGAGGGTTATGTCAGGTGTCTGGTATCCTTATGAAGAGCACTCTGCAGTAAAGTGTTCTGAAAGTTTTTAATGTTTTTGGCTCAGGTTCTCTGTTCTCGGTGTCAGAGCCTTTAAGATTCTCGCTCAGCAGTCTGCACGAGAAGGTTTCCTAATTACTTAAAGTGTAAAAGTTGCCATGGATACACACCTACAGCAGAGCCATTATTCCCAAGCCATCTGTAGGTTGAGAAGCTCGTCTCAAGAGCCGTGGTTTTGTTTTTAGAAAGCCTGGCGATAAGCACGGTTATTATTTAGGGGCATCTCATTGACTCCTCGTGCATCTAATGGCGATGGGGAGCTCGACAAGGCGCTCGGCTATTATGCCTCTATTCACCGTAAAGCTGAATGTAAAGGCCGCCCCATGCCTGCCGGATTCATTTCAGACTCAGCAGCCGGCACTGCTTCGTGTGGGAGGTAGAAAGTTCCGAGCGAGAGCAGCAAGTGGGCGAAGGTTCATATTCGTGATTTTTTTTTTATTCTTTTTTTTTTTATTATGCATGCAAGCTATGGGTTCTTCTCTCGGTCTCCAGGGACCCCCGCAACCACACGAGGTTTCTGTTCTCTCCTAGTTCTTACATCTGTACCAAGTGGTGAAGGTTAATCAGGAGCTCTTGGTGGAACGGTATCAAGCGAGAATCCATGCTGAGAAACATCCAAGTCTAGTTTCAGCTGAAGAACGTCAACGTCCAGAGCTTGAAGTACTAAGAACTTCCATGGAAGTGGTCTTGAGAGATAGATGTACTGTTCCATATGAGCTTTGATATGTTATGTTGATTGAAAGTAAGTTATCTGAGAACACAGCTGTACCTGCTGCACCCTTTCAGGTGGAATGAAATGTTTGAGTGGTGAGTAAGATCCAGTTTGGGAGTTGGAGAGCTGTGAGGCAAAACCACTCCCTACTGACTGATCACTGATGCCTAATACATACCGACACAGCTGGCGAGTAACGCTGGTGGTCCGTTCATGAGTTTGGCAAGGAGCCTACAATTTGATTGGCCATATTAGTGCACAAATTAAACATTTCCATTCCCATGTGATCAATCTGGGTGGACCCATAATTCTCATAAAAATAAACAGCCTATAAGAGGCCAGGAACTGCTCTACTACATTATATTGCCCCTGCACAAGCAAGGTGTGAATGATGGGGAAGCCAGGGACCCCTGACTGACCGTCTCTGTATCAATATTCTGGTCCCTGAAAATAAACATATTATGATGTTATGCTGTCATTGTTTAGTTGCTCCACCCACAAATCACTGAGCTTTGTTTTTGGTATGCTAGAGCTGCAGCAGTGGTCTGCCTCATGGGGGCGCCATAGCAGACTGGTTCACCCAGCTGGTCCTGCAGATGCAAGATGCTTCTGATTTTACAATATGCCAAGAGTTTGGAGTAAAGAGTGAATTACTAGTGGCTCCCAGACTGAAGACAGAGGAGGAGTTCGAGAGTAAGATCTCAGCTAATGTATGGAAGATCTACCAAACCAGAAAAGAACTCATTAATCTTTGGGGATGCTGGAGTCTCTCCCAACACTCATTGGGTGGAAGGCTGGAAACACCCTAGACAAGAAGAAGAAGCATTAAACTGAACACTTTGTTTCTATTGAGATGCTGCTGTGGCAAGTTAGCAGCCATCCAACACCGGATTAGCAAGCCCTCCCACATGCAAGGTCACAAGTTTTCTGGAATCACTGGAATTCCTCTTAAAAGTGAGAAGCAGAGCTTGTTCTCCTGGAAGAGATCCAGTACGTACAGCTATAGTTCTACAGAAGAACTGAAAGTGACCGTGACGTCCCGCCTGATTCCACAGAGAAGAAAGTTATCAGGTGGACAGAAAGGGCCTCGCCGTGGAGTGGGAGTGTCTGCCGACAGGGACGGATTGGGACAAAAGGACGAGGTGGTGGCGTCCCTCGGCGGCCGCGGTGAGCGAGATAAAGAGCTGGAGATGGTTTTATAGGCAGGAGGCGTCAGATTTATGAGCTCTAATGGAGGCTGTTCTGCACACAGTTAGCAGAAGCTCTAAAACGCCACTGAACCTCGGCTCGCTGGAGCGGATCCAGACGTTAGGGGCGAAATTCCACCGGCGGGCACTCTCGCTCCTACTCTCAGTGTCTCTCGCCCGCGCTCTCTCTCTCTCCTCATTAATTGCTTCGCCGGGGTCCGGGCGGGGTGTTTGGCTGCAGCGACGGCCCTTGTTTGTGATCGCAATTACCCAAGTTCATTTGCTGATGGGTTCTGATTCAGGACATTAATTATAAATTAGAAATGAGGGGTGGAATAAAGTGAGGGGAAGGAATGAAGAAGAGGAAGATAGCCAACCAATTTAAGAGAAATAGTCTTTCTCTCCTCATCACACCACTGCGTTAGGCTCACCACAGCACCTCAGGAGCTTCAAATGTCTATATATAATGTTATATATTAGAGATGGACCGATCAGCGGTTTTGAGGCTGATAGTCGATACCGATGGAGGGCGGAGCTATATGCCACAACGGACTACATGTAGTTATTAGCACAAGCAAGTCATGAAACATGGTCTAAACTGGTTTATTACCATTTTTAACCAGCTTATATGAAGCAGCATCATATTTTTAACTAAAGTAACAGTAAATAAACAAAGTAAACCAAACAAATATCTCCAATACAGTAATCATTACATTTAGACCCTTAATTTAAAACTAAAAAGATAATTAAATACATTCAGTCAGAACTGCAGTCATTAAACTCAGACTCTGTTATTTTAAACTAAATCTGTGATCATTAAATGTAGAATATTGAATTTCTGCTGCTGTTCTGTTCGTACCGGTCAGGTCTGGTCTGTAGGTGTTCTGGGTTGTTTGTTTTGTGCTAGCTGTGCGTGCTAGCTCTGCTGAGAGGTGTTCTCTGAAGTGTCTCTAGCCTGAAATACAGAAATTAAGCTAATTAGTTTAACAGCATCGATCGGCTCTCGGGATTGGCTGAATAGGAGAAATATCAGCCGATCACAGATCATATATTTTGATTAAAAATCGATCTTTCCATCTCTATGCTCCAAACTCTTTTGGAATACTAGTTTTTCTTCGGACAGTGATGATCTCCATAATGGCAACTTTCCAGGAGAGGCCAAAAACCTTCTTTGTTTTGAATGTAAGTCAGTGGAAGCAGAATTCTTTCCAATCTATTTTGGAGTATTTCTATTGGTCCATTCGTCATGACCTTTTCATTCAATGTGAAACATCAACATTATATATGCACTACACTTGTTTTGTTGATTACTTACTATTAAAAAGATCTTAAGCAGACTGGCGTCCTGTTGCTTATGGGACCAGCATTAATGTCCATGTGTACGTTATGTCTGCCAGTCTAGCTCCACGTCTAATGACTGCTTACTGCTGCAGTCGATCTCATCAGGTGGGACAGTTTGGGGCTTATGGGTTCTGAGGTAGGCAGATCTCCGCACAGTTAATTACAGGACTAATGAGATAATAATGATAAAACACGTAGCAAATCAGAACACTGACCCTTCCCCATCCCCACTGCACCTCACCACACTGTAAACATTCCAGTAGCTGTTCTACAACAGACCAGTACGCAACTCAGAAACCTTCCTCACATTCTCCACATTCTTCATCTAATGTTCCACCTTAAACACTGCAGCTCGTACAGACGCCAGAATGGAACCGCAGCACCGTTTAAGGTGGAACGGAGAATTCCCAAAACCAGCTGCTGGACTTCCAACATCTTTAACAGAATCCTGAACAACCTTAACTCTGCAGTCTGTTTCCCACATCTCTTTACCACATTGGTGTCAGAAGTGGGACTGTCCCCCAGCAGACAGCCATTCCCTTCAAGCTACTGGTGCAGGGCCGAGAGCATGCATTTGTAATAATTCTGCACTGAGGCTGCAAGGACGCTGCATGCCCCTGTGCACCTCAGGGACTCTACTCAGACTCCTGCTACTCGCCAGCATGCAACACAAGGCCACACGCACAGGCTCATGGGAAGCATTGCAGCTGCAATAAGAAAGACTTAGGGTTGTTAACTGAAGTCCACATATACAGGGGTTGGACAATGAAACTGAAGCACCTGGTTTTAGACCACAATAATTGATTAGTATGGTGTAGGGTCTCCTTTTGCGGCCAATACAGCGTCAGGTGGTCTTGGGAATGACATATACAAGTCCTGCTCAGTGGTCAGAGGGATTTTAAACCAATTCCTTCTTGCTGGACAGTGTCCCCAAGGTCACTTCGTGATGCTGGTGGAGGAAAACACATTCTGACTCGCTCCTCCAAAACACCCCAACGTGTCTCAATAATATTTAGATCTGGTGACTGTGCAGGTCATGCGAGATGTTCAACATCACTTTCATGTTCATCAAACCCATCTTTCTCAGTCTTGCTGTGTGTGTGTTGGTGCATTGTCATCCTGATACACGGCACCACCTTCAGGATACAATGTTTGAACCACTGGATGCACATGGTCCTCCAGAATGGTTCGGTAGTCCTTGGCAGTGACGCCCATCTAGCACAAGTATTGGGACGAAGGAATTCCATGATATGGCAACCCAAACCATCACTGATCCACCCCCATGCTTCACTCTGGGCATGCAACAGTCTGGGTGGTACACTTCTATTTTTCATGGGCACTGCTATGGTATCCCAGGTAGTTGCTAAGACGTTTTGCTTGCCCATCGCTATATTATCCCAGGTGGTTGCTAAGTTGTTGCTTGACGATTGCTATGGTATTCCAGGTGGATGCTAACCTGTTGCTTGGTTAATTGCTGTGGTATCCCAGGTGGTTGCTAAGTCGTTGCTTGGCCATTGCTATGATATCCCAGGTGGTTGCTAAGTCATTGCTTGGCCATTGCTGTGGTAACCTAGGTGCTTGCTAAATTGTTGCTTGACCATTTTGTATCCCAGGTGGTTGCTAAGCTATTGTTTCACAATTGCTATGGCATCCCAGGTGGTAACTAAGCTTTTGTTTGGCCATTGCTATGGTATCTCAGATGGTTGCTAAGATGTTTTGCTTGGCCATTGCTATAACATCCTAAGTGGTAGCTAAGGTGTTTTGCTTGTCCATTGCAATAGTATCCCAGCTGGTTACTAGAGTGTTTTGCCTGCCCATTGCTATGG
Organism: Megaleporinus macrocephalus; assembly: GCA_021613375.1. Lineage (NCBI taxonomy): Eukaryota > Metazoa > Chordata > Actinopteri > Characiformes > Anostomidae > Megaleporinus > Megaleporinus macrocephalus. The sequence goes on along the minus strand of CM038724.1, from coordinate 39,222,262 downwards.
CATCCCAGGTGGTAGCTAAGCTTTTGTTTGGCCATTGCTATGGTATCTCAGATGGTTGCTAAGATGTTTTGCTTGGCCATTGCTATGGCATCCCAGGTGGTAGCTAAGGTGTTTTGCTTAACCATTGCTATAGTATCCCAGGTGGTTACTTGTGTTTTTGCCTGGCCATTGCTATGGCATCCCAGATGGTTGCAATGGTGTTTTGCTTGGCCATTGCTTGGGTATCCCACGTGGTTTCTAAGGTGTTTTGCTTGGCCATTGCTATAGTACCCCAGGTGGTTAGTAGAGTTTTCTTGGCTGGCCATTGCTATGGTATCCCAGGTGGTTGCTAAGGTGTTTTGCTTGGCCATTGCTGTGGTATCCCTCTGCGATCGTGCAGAGCTTCGTGCTTCTAGCTTGAAAACTGCTACGTGTAAAAAAATATATATATATATATATATTGCAGAAGCAGAGCAACCTGCTGCCACCCAGGCGTGTACAAATTAGTGGACTTAGTGGGGCATGATAAATGAGCACTGCCCCTCTAACTGACCCCGTGAAGCTCGCTGCCCCAGCGCTCCTAAAGTCTGGCTTTTAATGAATAGGAAAAGCCTGTATTGCTCCCTTCACTGTTCCTGTGACTTGCTTTCTGCTCCTTCAGCAGATGAATGACAAAATGTGGCACGCTGCCTCAGCAGCCTCAGCAGGAGGACAGAGACGAAAGAAAGAGCATCAGGCTGTTAACCACTGTGCTCCTCCAGGTGATGCACTAGTGATGAAATACCAGAGAGCTATCAAAAAACCATGCAGTAAATCTATTTTTTTCATCTGAAAGCACCTTCTACTTTCTACGCCCGGGTGTGTGTGTGTGCGGGTGTGTGTGCGGGTGTGTGTGTGTGTGTGTGTGTGTGCGCGTTGGCACTCGGAGATGAATATTTCAGCAGTAAAGGGAAGCAGGCATTCACGGACTAGAGGAGTCGTTTCCTGTTACTCGGGAATGAGAGCAGAGACGTGGAAACTAAAGACGTTACAAACATCTCCGCTGGAGAACTGACTAGTAATGAGAAGCGATCTGGTCCCGTAGTGTTCCAGTGATAGTACTCGCTGTCTTACCCGTCCAGTTACCTGCACCTTAATGAACTAGAAAACAAATATATATATATATCTCCCAGTGTCTGTGTGGAGTGTGTACGGTCTCCCAGTGTCTGTGTGGAGTGTGTACGGTCTCCCAGTGTCTGTGTGGAGTGTGTACGGTCTCCCAGTGTCTGTGTGGAGTGTGTACGGTCTCCCCAGTGTCTGTGTGGAGTGTGTACGGTCTCCCAGTGTCTGTGTGGAGTGTGTGCGGTCTCCCAGTGTCTGTGTGGAGTGTGTACGGTCTCACCAGTGTCTGTGTGGAGTGTGTACGGTCTCCCAGTGTCTGTGTGAGTGTGTACGGTCTCCCAGTGTCTGGGTGGAGTGTGTATAGTCTCGCCCAGTGTCTTGTGTGGAGTTGTGTACGGTCTCCCAGTGTCTGTGTGGAGTGTGTACGGTCTCCCAGTGTCTGTGTGGAGTGTGTACGCTCTCCCAGTGTCTGTGTGGAGTGTGTACGGTCTCCCGGTGTCTGTGGAGTGTGTATAGTCCTCCCAGTGTCTGTGTGGAGTGTGTACGGTCTCCCCAGTGTCTGTGTGGAGTAGTGTACGGTCTCCCAGTGTCTGTGTGGAGTGTGTACGGTCTCCCAGTGTCTGTGTGGAGTGTGTACGGTCCTCCCAGTGTCTGTGTGGAGTGTGTACGGTCCTTCGCCAGTGTCTGTGTGGAGTGTGTACGGTCTCCCAGTGTCTGTGTGGAGTGTGTACGGTCTCCCAGTGTCTGGGTGGAGTGTGTACGGTCTCCCAGTGTCTGGGTGGAGTGTGTACGGTCTCCCAGTGTCTGTGTGGAGTGTGTACGGTCTCTCAGTGTCTGTGTGGAGTGTGTACGGTCTCCCAGTGTCTGGGTGGAGTGTGTACGGTCTCCAGTGTCTGTGTGGAGTGTGTAACGGTCTCCCAGTGTCTGTGTGGAGTGTGTATGGTCTCCCCAGTGTCTGTGTGGAGTGTGTATGGTCTCCCAGTGTCCTGTTGGAGTGGGTGGCGGTCTCCCAGTGTCTGTGTGGAGGTGTGTACGGTTTCCCAGTGTCTGTGTGGAGTGTGTATGGTCTCCCAGTGTCTGTGTGGAGTGTGTATGGTCTCCAGTGTCTGTGTGGAGTGTGTACGGTCTACCCAGTGTCTGTGTGGAGTGTGTATGGTCTCCCGGTGTCTGGTGGAGTGTGTAGGTCTCCCAGTGTCTGTGTGGAGTGTGTATGGTCTCCCAGTGTCTGTGTGGAGTGTGTATGGTCTCCCAGTGTCTGTGTGGAGTGTGTATGGTCTCCCGGTGTCTGTGTGGAGTGTGTACGGTCTCCCAGTGTCTGTGTGGAGTGTGTATGGTCTCCCAGTGTCTGTGTGGAGTGTGTATGGTCTCCCAGTGTCTGTGTGGAGTGTGTATGGTCTCTTCCGTTAGAGGACGAGGCAGAAACAGCAGCGTCTTTTCTGTCCGGCTTAATTAAGCGGGCTTTTTTCTCCCTCTCTGCAGGTGAAAGTCATCATCTCAGCTTTGATTAATCTTTTAATCACTCGTTATAAAGACAGCAACAGAGTGAAAGACGGGAAGGACTAAACAACAGGAGGTGTGAACAGATACATCAAAACTGCTTTGATTTCTGTTTCATGCTAGGATGAAAGGACATACTTCAGCACGAGAGCATATTGTGGCCACTGGGTCTCTATGGTGATTAGGGACAGGTGATATCAGGACATTAGAGATCAAATAACCACAGCAACCGTCTCTGTACCAACAGTGTTGTCAGCCTCTCTCGTCCTGCTCGCTCAGGTTCGGAGATGTATTCTCAACACTGGCGTCAGTGAAGCTCCAGAGAGCTGGAAGCTAACCTGCGCTGTGCTGTGTACAGTACACCAACAGCTAACCCTGCTAACAAACACTACAAGTCAATAGTCACCCAAATAGCTCAAGTTGTTTCTGTGGAAGTACATCTACGAAACTTCTTTAAACCTGCTTGACCTGTAAATACAAGGAGGCAGACCAGCATACAATCAAAATACTTTTACATGAGTCATCCATTTTCACACTCAACAAAGAAATATACACATAATATACCAAATAAATAAATAAATCAATCAATCAATCAATCAATATAACCCCCTAACCCCCTGCACACCCTCAACTGTTACCTCAGTCTTAAAAAAGGTACTGAAAGGTTGCCATCTCTCAAAAAACGTATTAGTAGGACCCCTCAGGCTAAACCTAATCTTTTCCATACAGAGAACGAAGGTAACGTCCTTTAGCCACAAGGAGAAAGAAGGCGGGGAAACTGACTTCCAGCTCAAGAATTCTTCGTCTAGCTAATAATAATAATTCAAAAGCTATAGCACGTACCTCTGTATCATTTAAACACAACAACTGATGTTTACAGTGTGTGCCGGTTTCATGAAGAATGGACCAATAGAAATGCTCCAAAGCCTGATTCCACTGACTGAAAGTTGAATGAGAACATAATTGAATAAGAACTACTATCATGTAAAACGTATTAATCCAGTATTTATATCACTGCCCTCAGAATAAACAGGTTAACATGTGTTACAAACTGGATGTATGTATATCCATCTTCAGTCACACACAAGTATGTGAAATCACCTTAATCGGACAAATCTAATTGGTGTAGGCTTAAACTTTCTAATCGAGAATATAATCAGACAAAAGTGGTACAAATTAGGCTATTCTAAATACAAATCTAATTGGTGTAGGCTTAAACATTACGATTGGCAATGTAATTGGACAGAAGTTGTACTTGGAATGGCATTAATCAGACAAATCTAATTGGTGTAGGCTTAAACATTACGATTGGGAATGTAATCGGACAGAAGTTGTATTTGGAATGGCCTTAATCAGACAAATCTAAATGGTGTAGGCTTAAACTTTCAGATTGGGAATGAAATTTGGACATAAGTTGTACTTGGAATAGCCTAAATCAGACTATTTTACTTAGTGCAAGTTAAACTTTCCAATTGGTAATGTGATTGGATTCAGATATACATTTATATGAAGACTTCACTCAGCAGTCTGTAATTACTGTTTACATGAGCACAATAAGTTATCAGATCCAAAATGTTACATAGACTACTTAGTCTTAGTCTTAGACTGAAACATTCTGATGTACACTATTATTATTATTATTATTATTATTATTATTATTATTATTATTATTATATTTAACAGATTATTTACAGGATTATCCACCTTGTTTAGTTGTACTTAATCAGACAGTTGTATGTATGTATGTATATATAGTATTATATACCTGCCCGGCGTGCACAGTGTCGGTCCAAGGCCGGTGCGGTGCTGCTCTCAGCCGGGTCATTGTTGGTGTAATGTCTGTTGTCTGTTGTTGTCAGCGGCTCCTCTAATTGGCGGTGAAAGACAGGGTCCTGCGCGGCCGTCCAGGCTCGAGTTTGTCCTCGCGTTATCGTAGCGAGCGGCGCTTAAAAGCAGCCGTGACTGACAGGTCCTGTCCGTCTGCGCCCACCATATTCATTATCCCCAATACCCCATCCCCCCCCCCCCCCCCCCCCCCCCCACCACCTCCACGTTAGGCAGTGTCACTATTAAAGAGATAATTGTCATCAGCTTTTAATGACCCCTGTCCGCCCTCACAGCCGGCGATGAAAAGCCGAGTCAGCCGAGCTCCGTGTGCACAGAGTCCGCGTCGTTAACGGTTACGAGTCTTCGGGAAATTATTCATGAGCCGTGAAATCTCAGATCCGACCGCAGTTTATTACATCATCAGAATTATCTTAACATAGTAATAAAGATATTGCTGGCTCATTCTCAGCACTGACACTGAGACTGGTGTGCTAGTGTGAGTGGATCAGACCCAGCAGTGCTGCTGCTGCTGGAGTGTTTAAACACCTCAGCGTCACTGCTGGACTGAGAAACGTCCACCAACCAAAACTATCCAGACAGCAGTGTCCTGGGCAGTGTCCTGTTAGCACTGATGAAGGACTACAAGGTGGACCAGCAAGTAGTAGGCGTGTCTAATAGAGTGGACAGTGAGTGGACGCAGTTGGACCGTGTTGGACTATGTGTGGCAGCGAGTCCAGGTGAACAGTTACTGTAGTTCAGGTTCACCTCCCAGTTTGTGAAGTGCCCTTTAATTCATCACTGGTCACTTTCTGACCGCAGGACTGCTGTTGACCGGCTGTTATTTGAGTGGCGGATCACTCCCAGCCCAGCAGCGACACTGCCGCGGTCACGGCCTGCTAGATTGAGCCCACCACCCCAACACATCCAGCCCAGAGCAGCTCTGTGATCAGAAACCAGGCGAGAGCACGTCGGACTCAGAGCGAGTATCTACAGGAAACATGTAACAGTGTGTTCAGTGGAGGTGAATGGAACCAGACGTCCACCTCTAGAAGCTGTTCTAGATACAGTCAGAACTGTTCACAGTGGTGGTGAATGGAACCAGACGTCCTCCTCTAAAAGCTCCTCACAGAAAGTTCTTACAGTAGATGTTATAAATACACTGTCTGATTCTGAGACGCTGTTTATGATAGTTTAGTGAAGATCTCAGTCTTAAACTCCATTCATGGTGGAGGGATACATGCAGGACGCTGTGAGGTTAAAGTAGTCCCCAAAGAAAATTCCAGATTTTGCCATCAACGCTTGTGTTCCAGACATGGAGACCCCATAAGAAACCTGTATCGTGTTGTGTGAAGCTGTAACGTTAGGATGCTAAGCTACTGCTTAGCTCTTCTTGGACAGTCCATCACTAGCTCAGCCTGAGAACTGGAGCTCTGAGGCTAACCCTGCTAACAAACACTGGAACCCAATAGTCACCCAAATCCCCAAGACCTCTTTCAACCCACTCGTTAAAGCTGCGCACACTTAAATTCTTAGAAAAATGTATATACTTTATATTGTACGTTACAGCGTGAGTCAAAAGTCTTAGGACACACTTTTGTTTCAGAAAGGAAAGTGAAAATAATGTATCTAAAAACCCCAGCATGCTGAACATGGTGTTCAATGTGGTGGTTGTTGTAACTTTCTGTGTTGATAAAGTTTAAACCACAAGAGATATTGCAAATCTGATTGCATCAATCTTTTTCAGAGACAGGTCTGATCTTCTCTGATCCGCTGTGGTCAGATGTATGTAGAGGAGTGCTGCGCTGATGTAACACAGACATTAGCATTCGCGAGGCTCTGTGAGTTCCTGTTGGCCCGGGTGTACGGTGATCACTCCTTTCTCTTGATGCTCGGCCGGTGTGACAGGCTGGCGACAGGGCTTGTCCACTCCAGCCGAAACTAATGCCCACCCGTGCGGTGTTTACCCTTGAGGGGAGGGAAAGAAGCTGGGAAGGTGAGAAGGTGTGCAGGGTTCCCTTCGGCCCCGGGGCCCAGACGTGTGGGTTATGGACTGTTGCCGTGGCGCTCGTTTGTCAGGCGGACAGCTCGGCCCCGTGGGGCTCAGGCCGCCGCCGCCGCGCGTGCGCTGCTTTAATGGACTTGAAGGCGGACGCGCTGTTTGATGGCTTTTCTGATGGAGGGGCTGGAAAAATGAAAGTTGGCCAGCGTGACTCGGAGGAGGGCTTACTCGAGACGAAGTAATCAGAAAGTTCTGAAGAAAAAGAGTGTTCAAGCCCACCGAGTGACTCACTGAGGGGATAGAAAGGGTCTTCACGCTTCGGTGGTTGTAAGCAGACCCAGAGAATTCTCTCAGCTCTTTCTAGTAGAGGCTTCATTCACTGAGAACATAGATACATGGACTGAAAGATATATATATTTATATCTTCAGAGTTTAATAAGACTATAGATGAAGATGAAGTGTTTATATGAACACTCTACATCAGTCTGATAATAAGTAATTAGATACAAAATGATGTATAGAGTAGCCCTTAGTGTAGGCTTAGACTTTCCGATTGGGAATAAAATCAGACACAGGCATATAGAAGGTTATTGTTCTTCTGTTTAACAGATTATTAAGATATATGAGATTATCCATCTTGTTCAGTCACATGCAAGTTGTATAAAAAATGGCCTTAATCAGACAAATCTAATTGGTGTAGACCTAAACTTTCTGACTGAGAATTAAATCGGAAGGAAGTTATATTTAGATTAGCCTTAATCAGACAAATCTACTTGGTGTAGGCTTAAACTTTCTAATCGAGAATATAATCGGACAGAAGTTGTCTGAATAAGGCTATGCTAAATACAAATCTAATTGGGGTAGGCCTAAACTTTACCATTGGGAATGTAATCAGACAGAAGTTGTATTTGGAATGGCCTTAATCAGACAAATCTACTTGATATAGGCTTAAACATTACGATTGGGAATGTAATTAGACAGAAGTTGTATTTGCAATGGCCTTAATCAGACGAATCTACTTGATGTAGGCTTAAACTTTCATATTGGGAATTTGGACAAAAGTTGTACTTGGAATTGCCTAAATCAGACTATTTTACTTAGTGTAAGTTAAACTTTCCATTTGGTAATGTGATCGGATTCAGATATACATTCATATGAACTCTGTACTTAGCAGTCTGTAATTACTGTAGATTACCACTTAGTGTAGACTTAAACATTATTATTATTATTATTATTATTATTATTATTATTATTATTATTATTATGTTTAACAGATTATTTACAGGATTATCCACCTTGTTTAGTCAGACAGAAGTTGTACTTAGAATAGCCTTAATTAGACGATTCTACTTAATCAGATAATCAGTTAATGAGAATCTGATTGAGTGTTAGTGGGCTCAGGTACTGATGTTGAACATTGCTCTGGGGATTTGATTGAGTATTAGTGAGGTCAGGTACTGATGTTGAACATTGCTGTGAGGATTTGATTAAGCGTTAGTGAGGTCAGGTACGGATGTTGAACATTGCTCTGGGGATTTGATTGAGTATTAGTGAGGTCAGGTACTGATGTTGAACATTGCTGTGAGGATTTGATTGAGTGTTAGTGAGGTCAGGTACTGATGTTGAACATTGCTCTGGGGATTTGATTGAGTGTTAGTGAGGTCAGGTACTGATGTTGAACATTGCTCTGGGGATTTGATTGAGTGTTAGTGAGCTCAGGTACTGATGTTGAACATTGCTGTGAGGATTTGATTGAGTGTTAGTGAGGTCAGGTACTGATGTTGAACATGGCTGTGAGGATTTGATTGAGTGTAAGGGAGGTCAGGTACTGATGTTGAACATTGCTGTGAGGATTTGATTGAGTGTTAGTGAGGTCAGGTACTGATGTTGAACATTGCTCTGGGGATTTGATTGAGTATTAGTGAGGTCAGGTACTGATGTTGAACATTGCTGTGAGGATTTGATTAAGCGTTAGTGAGGTCAGGTACGGATGTTGAACATTGCTCTGGGGATTTGATTGAGTATTAGTGAGGTCAGGTACTGATGTTGAACATTGCTGTGAGGATTTGATTGAGTGTTAGTGAGGTCAGGTACTGATGTTGAACATTGCTCTGGGGATTTGATTGAGTGTTAGTGAGGTCAGGTACTGATGTTGAACATTGCTCTGGGGATTTGATTGAGTGTTAGTGAGCTCAGGTACTGATGTTGAACATTGCTGTGAGGATTTGATTGAGTGTTAGTGAGGTCAGGTACTGATGTTGAACATGGCTGTGAGGATTTGATTGAGTGTAAGGGAGGTCAGGTACTGATGTTGAACATTGCTGTGAGGATTTGATTGAGTGTTAGTGAGGTCAGGTACTGATGTTGAACATTGCTGTGAGGATTTGATTGAGTGTTAGTGAGGTCAGGTACTGATGTTGAACATGGCTGTGAGGATTTGATTGAGTGTAAGGGAGGTCAGGTACTGATGTTGAACATGGCTGTGAGGATTTGATTGAGTGTAAGGGAGGTCAGGTACTGATGTTGAACATTGCTGTGAGAATCTGATTGAGCGTTAGTGAGGTCAGGTACTGATGTGGAACATTGCTGTGAGGATTTGATTGAGTGTTAGTGAGGTCAGGTACTGATGTGGAACATTGCTGTGAGGATTTGATTGAGTGTTAGTGAGGTCAGGTACTGATGTTGAACATTGCTGTGAGGATTTGATTGAGTGTAAGGGAGGTCAGGTACTGATGTTGAACATTGCTGTGAGAATCTGATTGAGCGTTAGTGAGGTCAGGTACTGATGTGGAACATTGCTGTGAGGATTTGATTGAGTGTTAGTGAGGTCAGGTACTGATGTGGAACATTGCTGTGAGGATTTGATTGAGTGTTAGTGAGGTCAGGTACTGATGTTGAACATTGCTGTGAGGATTTGATTGAGTGTTAATGAGGTCAGGTACTGATGTGGAAAATTGCTGTGAGGATTTGATTGAGTGTTAGTGAGGTCAGGTACTGATGTGGAACATTGCTGTGAGGATTTGATTGAGTGAGGTGAAGTACTGATGTGGAACATTGCTGTGAGGATTTGATTGAGTGAGGTGAAGTACTGATGTTGGAACAGTGTTTACAGTGATTTTATCCATATCTGATTCTGGGAATGTTGATTCCTATGGAGCTGGAATTTACCAGATTCCCAGCGGTGACCCGTCCAGACAGGTTGGAGCTAGTGGTGGAGTTAGTGGTGGAGTTAGTGGTGGAGTTAGTGGTGGTGGAGTTAGTGGTGGAGTTAGTGGTGGAGTTAGTGGTGGTGGAGTTAGTGGTGGAGTTAGTGGTGGAGTTAGTGGTGGAGTTAGAGGTGAGTTAGTGGTGGAGTTAGTGGTGGAGTTAGTGGTGGTGGAGTTAGTGGTGGAGTTAGAGGTGAGTTAGTGGTGGTGGAGTTAGTGGTGGAGTTAGCGGTGGAGTTAGCGGTGGAGTTAGCGGTGGAGTAAGTGGTGGAGTTAGAGGTGAGTTAGTGGTGGAGTTAGTGGTGGAGTTAGTGGTGGTGGAGTTAGTGGTGGAGTTAGTGGTGGAGTTAGTGGTGGAGTTAGTGGTGGAGTTAGAGGTGGAGTTAGTGGTGGAGTTAGTGGTGGAGTTGGTGGTGGAGTTAGTGGTGGAGTTAGTGGTGGTGGAGTTAGTGGTGGAGTTAGTGGTGGAGTTGGTGGTGGAGTTAAAGGTGGAGTTAGTGGTGGAGTTAGAGGTGGAGTTAGTGGTGGAGTTAGTGGTGGAGTTAGTGGTGGAGTTGGTGGTGGAGTTAGTGGTGGAGTTAGTGGTGGAGTTAGTGGTGGAGTTAGAGGTGGAGTTAGTGGTGGAGTTAGTGGTGGAGT
>CM038724.1:39101622-39211014 GCA_021613375.1 Megaleporinus macrocephalus | reverse complement strand
TCGGTCCTAAAGTTATAACCCAACTCGATCCCAAAGTTATAACCCAACTCGGTCCCAAAGTTATAACCCAACTCGGTCCTAAAGTTATAACCCAACTCGGTCCCAAAGTTATAACCCAACTCGATCCCAGAGTTATAACCCAACTCGGTCCCAAAGTTATAACCCAACTCGGTCCCAAAGTTATAACCCAACTCGATCCCAAAGTTATAACCCAACTCGATCCCAGAGTTATAACCCAACTCAGTCCCAAAGTTATAACCCAACTCAGTCCCAAAGTTATAACCCAACTCAGTCCCAAAGTTATAAACCAACTCGGTCCCAAAGTTATAACCCAACTCGGTCCTAAAGTTATAACCCAACTGCGGCCCAAAGATATAACCCAGCTGGGGCTTAAAGTTATAACCCGACTGTGACCCAAAGTCATAACCCAACAGTGACCCAAAGTTATAACCCAACTCTGTCCCAAAATTATAACCCAACTGGGGTCCATGTACCCCCAATCAAAAAGCAACTGCAAGCCCACCTAAAACCCGTACAGCTCAGATAAACACATTTGAGGCCCACATGGACATGCTGGTTGGGTTATTGTCTCTTTGAGTTTGTTCTAAAAGTAAGTACACCTACATTTTTAACCAGGTAGAACCAACTTGCCTGGATCAAGAGATTAGGCCAGAAGCTGTGGTAGCCCAAGCCCTGCCCCTCTTTCACCTATACCTCAACAAGCACCTTCAACAGATCCCCCGCTCACCGCTCCATGATGACTGTCGTGGTTAAAAACAGAAACCCCGTCCCCTGATCCCAAAAACAAGGAAAACAGAACAAAGAAAGGTCTAGAACACGCTTCTGGATCGATACCTGAAAGATAACGGGCTATCGATATCTCAGAGAGGAAATTGAAATTGATTGAGCTCTGAATCTTCATTAGCAGCTGAGAGGAAAAGACCCATCACTTCTCCGTTAATTACCTTTGCCGTTCTGCCCCGGAGGGCTGCAGTCAGGATGTGCACAACACTGGAGGAATGGCCGACAGGAGGAGGATGACATCTCTGAGTATTTGATGAGAAGAAGGAAAACCCCACTTGGTGGACTACAGAGTCGTAAAGGCCTCGGGCTTGCTCGCCAGGTAGAAACTCCACTAATGCTCTGTGTCCACTAGTGCGTCCTCATGTCCGCTAGTGCGTCCTCATGTCTGCTAGTGCGTCCTCAAGTCTGCTAGTGCGTCCTCATGTCCGCTAGTGCGTCCTCATGTCCGCCCTCATGTCCGCTAGTGCGTCCTCAAGTCTGCTAGTGCGTCCTCATGTCCGCTAGTGCGTCCTCATGTCCGCTAGTGCGTCCTCATGTCTGCTAGTGCGTCCTCATGTCCGCTAGTGCGTCCTCAAGTCTGCTAGTGCGTCCTCATGTCCGCTAGTGCGTCCTCAAGTCTGCTAGTGCGTCCTCATGTCCGCTAGTGCGTCCTCATGTCCGCTAGTGCGTCCTCAAGTCCGCTAGTGCGTCCTCATGTCCGCTAGTGCGTCCTCAAGTCCGCTAGTGCGTCCTCATGTCCGCTAGTGCGTCCTCAAGTCCGCTAGTGCGTCCTCATGTCCGCTAGTGCGTCCTCAAGTCCGCTAGTGCGTCCTCATGTCCGCTAGTGCGTCCTCATGTCCGCTAGTGCGTCCTCAAGTCTGCTAGTGTGTCCTCAAGTCTGCTAGTGCGTCCTCATGTCTGCTAGTGCGTCCTCAAGTTTGCTAGTGCGTCCTCAAGTCTGCTAGTGCGTCCTCATGTCTGCTAGTGCGTCCTCAAGTCTGCTAGTGCGTCCTCATGTCTGCTAGTGCGTCCTCAAGTCTGCTAGTGCGTCCTCATGTCTGCTAGTGCGTCCTCATGTTTTATGAGCTTAAAGACTCTTAAAGTCACAATAAACGCTGATCCCTGAATGACTTCCGTCTCAAATAATTAAGAGAATAATAGAAGAAGGTTCTTCCTGAAGGTTCTTCCTGAAGGTTCTTCCTGAAGAATCTCAGAGGACGTCTGGATTATGACTTGCTGGGTCTGAGACCTACCATGCAGCTCCCGACACGTAGACTGTCTCAATTCTTACATCCCTTAAATATACTGTTTACTGAGGTTCCTTCCTGAAGTGTAAGGAAGCACTGAACGGTTCCTCAGCCGCTAAGACAATCCCATGATGCACCACAAGCAAAAGCGGTGATGTCATTTCCACATGTAAGTCCTCAGCAAGCAGCACTCGTCTTCATGGGTGTCCGACTGCAGCGCATCAAAACATCAAAATCATTAAAACTGAATGAGTGGTTCTAGATAACAAAGTGTGAATATGAGTGGTACTGTAAACAGGTTCTGTATAACTGAATATGAGTGGTAGTAAAGCAGGTTCTAGATAACAAAGTGTGAATATGAGTGGTACTGTAAACAGGTTCTGTATAACTGAATATGAGCGTCAGTAAAGCAGGTTCTAGATAACTGAATATGAGTGGTAGTTGGAGCAGGTGCTAGATAACAGAGTGTGAATATGAGTGGCACTGTAAACAGTTTCTGTATAACTGAATATGAGTGGTAGTAAAGCAGGTTCTAGATAACCGAGTGTGAATGAGTGGTACTCTAAACAGTTTCTAGATAACTGAATATGAGTGGTAGTAAAGCAGGTTCTGTATAACTGAATATGAGTTGTAGTAAAGCAGGTTCTAGATAACTGAGTGTGAATATGAGTGGTAGTAAAGCAGGTTCTGTATAACTGAATATGAGTGGTAGTAAAGCAGGTTCTAGATAACTGAGTGTGAATATGAGTGGTACTGTAAACAGTTTCTGTATAACTGAATATGAGTGAAAGTTGAAGCAGGTTCTAGATAACTGAGTGTGAATATGAGTGGTAGTGAAGCAGGTTCTGTATAACTGAATATGAGTGGTAGTAAAGCAGGTTCTAGATAACTGAGTGTGAATATGAGTGGTACTGTAAACAGTTTCTGTATAACTGAATATGAGTGAAAGTTGAAGCAGGTTCTAGATAACTGAGTGTGAATATGAGTGGTAGTGAAGCAGGTTCTGTATAACTGAATATGAGTGGTAGTAAAGCAGGTTCTAGATAACAGAGTGTGAATATGAGTGGTACTGTAAACAGTTTCTGTATAACTGAATATGAGTGAAAGTTGAAGCAGGTTCTAGATAACTGAGTGTGAATATGAGTGGTAGTAAACAGGTTCTGTATAACTGAATATGAGTGGTAGTAAAGCAGGTTCTAGATAACTGAGTGTGAATATGAGTGGTAGTAAAGCAGGTTCTAGATAACCGAGTAAGAATAAGTGACCTGGTTCAAACAGCTTCCATTCCTTATTCCAGTCTAGCCAGTAGAGTGTGGTTGAACTGGGCTCCAGTTTCTGGTCAGACTGGAGTGGATGGTGGTTTGGTGGTCAGACTGATTGATGGGGGCTACGGTCACTGCAGTCGGGCAGGATGGACGTTGCTGGACCAGGAAAGTCGTGTCCCTCTATTTCACAGCCCACTGGAGGTGCTGTGCTCGGTTTATCTACAACCAGTCCTGAAGCGTAACGGTGGTCTGCTAATTAGCACCACCAGGCCTGCCTTGACCCGGTCAGCTGAACAAGCTTCCGCCTCGGGAGACTTTCCTCTGAGACAGATCGATCTGTGGAAACCGTGTTCTCCTCCACTGTTAAATGAGAAACTGACAGTCTAGAACTTCAGGCCTCGCCGTTTTATCTGCTTTCAGTCTAAATTGGTCAATTCCACCGGTCAGCCAATCGCCAAGCCGGCCGGTCTCGACCTTGCCTGAGCTGCTTTATTGGCGGAGGCACCACCGCCAGGCAGGGTGGGCTCTGTTGGACGCGAGAAGCTGGAGTTTAACCGGACAATTACTGGCTCCCGTCCTCCTCTCACTATTTCACAGCCGGCTGGCTCCTCTGATCCAGGCAGCCCGTTGTTTCATTCTTCAACTCTTCGCCCGCGAACCCGGGCGGTCTCACAGCTCGGCCTCCGAGTAGCACAATAGCCTGGAAAGCTTTCATCCCCCAGCGAGGGGATTCCAGCCATTCTTCTTCTTCTTCCTCATACAGTTCATTTATATCCCACTCTGAGGCGCCTGGCCTGTGCAGGGACAGTGGAAGATGGAAAATGTGTTCTGTGAATTCACTGGGATTCGGCTTTAGGCAGGAATACACCTCGGTCACTCACGCTCGGTCACTCACGCTCGGTCACTCACGCTCGGTCACTCACGCTCGGTCACTCACGCTCAGTCATCTTTAGTCTTGTAGCGTCAGCATCTCAGGATGTGGCACCAGGTTTGTTGCTGTATGTTGATTATCTTGCTGGGGCAGATCAAACCCCAGGCTGCCTTGTGGTGGGTGGACGTGTTATATACTGTGCTGTACGGGACGTGTTGGATCTACACAGATAAAGCCATCGTCCAAAGAAAAACATAGATCTCCATTTTTGTTGATTTTTTTTTTTCTACATCATTTAAACTTGTTTACAATCTCTATGAATTTTAGGAGGATTGGACCAATACAGTTCTCCAAAATAGCTTAGAGCAAATTCTGATTCCATTGACTTGCATTGAAAGGCGGAGTTTCTGATGAATCTGGTAGGCTGTAGACTGGGATTCCATTCCCCACCTGGGTGACCTCCTTACATTCAGCAAGACCTACCTGTGTACAGGTAAACTGTAACACTACCTTCACTTACCTGTGTACAGGTAAACTGTAACACTACCTTCACCTACCTGTGTACAGGTAAACTGTAACACTACCTTCACCTACCTGTGTACAGGTAAACTGTAACACTACCTTCACCTACCTGTGTACAGGTAAACTGTATCACTACCTTCACCTACCTGTGTACAGGTAAACTGTAACACTACCTTCACCTACCTGTGTACAGGTAAACTGTAACACTACCTTCACCTACCTGTGTACAGGTAAACTGTAACACTACCTTCACCTACCTGTGTACAGGTAAACTGTATCACTACCTTCACCTACCTGTGTACAGGTAAACTGTAACACTACCCTTCACCTACCTGTGTACAGGTAAACTGTAACACTACCTTCACCTACCTGTGTACAGGTAAACTGTAACACTACCTTCACCTACCTGTGTACAGGTAAACTGTATCACTACCTTCACCTACCTGTGTACAGGTAAACTGTAACACTACCTTCACCTACTTGTGTACAGGTAAACTGTAACACTACCTTCACCTACCTGTGTACAGGTAAACTGTAACACTACCTTCACCTACCTGTGTACAGGTAAACTGTAACACTACCTTCACCTACCTGTGTACAGGTAAACTGTAACACTACCTTCACCTACCTGTGTACAGATAAACTGTAACACTACCTTCACCTACCTGTGTACAGGTAAACTGTAACACTACCTTCACCTACCTGTGTACAGGTAAACTGTAACACTACCTTCACCTACCTGTGTACAGGCAAACTGTATCACTACCTTCACCTACCTGTGTACAGGTAAACTGTAACACTACCTTCACCTACCTGTGTACAGGTAAACTGTAACACTACCTTCACCTACCTGTGTACAGGTAAACTGTAACACTACCTTCACCTACCTGTGTACAGGTGAACTGTAACACTACCTTCACCTACCTGTGTACAGGTGAACAGTAACACTACCTTCACCTACCTGTGTACAGGTAAACTGTAACACCACCTTCACCTACCTGTGTACAGGTAAACTGTAACTCTACCTTCACCTACCTGTGTACAGGTAAACTGTAACTCTACCTTCACCTACATGTGTACAGGTAAACAGTAACACTACCTTCACCTACCTTTGTACAGGTAAACTGTAACACTACCTTCACCTACCTGTGTACAGGTAAACTGTAACACTACCTTCACCTACCTGTGTACAGGTAAACTGTAACTCTACCTTCACCTACCTGTGTACAGGTAAACTGTAACTCTACCTTCACCTACCTGTGTACAGGTAAACTGTAACACTACCTTCACCTACCTGTGTACAGGTAAACTGTAACACTACCTTCACCTACCTGTGTACAGGTGAACTGTAACACTACCTTCACCTACCTGTGTACAGATAAACTGTAACACTACCTTCACCTACCTGTGTACAGGTAAACTGTAACACTACCTTCACCTACCTGTGTACAGATAAACTGTAACTCTACCTTCACCTACCTGTGTACAGGTAAACTGTAACTCTACCTTCACCTACATGTGTACAGGTAAACAGTAACACTACCTTCACCTACCTTTGTACAGGTAAACTGTAACACTACCTTCACCTACCTGTGTACAGGTAAACTGTAACACTACCTTCACCTACCTGTGTACAGGTAAACTGTAACTCTACCTTCACCTACATGTGTACAGGTAAACAGTAACACTACCTTCACCTACCTTTGTACAGGTAAACTGTAACACTACCTTCACCTACCTGTGTACAGGTAAACTGTAACACTACCTTCACCTACCTGTGTACAGGTAAACTGTAACTCTACCTTCACCTACCTGTGTACAGGTAAACTGTAACTCTACCTTCACCTACCTGTGTACAGGTAAACTGTAACACTACCTTCACCTACCTGTGTACAGGTAAACTGTAACACTACCTTCACCTACCTGTGTACAGGTGAACTGTAACACTACCTTCACCTACCTGTGTACAGATAAACTGTAACACTACCTTCACCTACCTGTGTACAGGTAAACTGTAACACTACCTTCACCTACCTGTGTACAGGTAAACTGTAACACTACCTTCACCTACCTGTGTACAGGTAAACTGTAACACTACCTTCACCTACCAGTGTACAGATAAACTGTAACACTACCTTCACCTACCTGTGTACAGGTAAACTGTAACACTACCTTCACCTACCTGTGTACAGGTAAACTGTAACACTACCTTCACCTACCTGTGTACAGGTAAACTGTAACACCACCTTCACCTACCTGTGTACAGGTAAACTGTAACACTACCTTCACCTACCTGTGTACAGGTAAACTGTAACACCACCTTCACCTACCTGTGTACAGGTAAACTGTATCACTACCTTCACCTACCTGTGTACAGATAAACTGTATCACTACCTTCACCTACCTGTGTACAGGTAAACTGTAACACCACCTTCACCTACCTGTGTACAGGTAAACTGTAACACTACCTTCACCTACCTGTGTACAGGTAAACTGTAACACCACCTTCACCTACCTGTGTACAGGTAAACTGTAACACCACCTTCACCTACCTGTGTACAGGTAAACTGTAACACTACCTTCACCTACCTGTGTACAGGTAAAAATGTGCTGGAGTGCTGGAGTGAGGGTCTCTACTTTTCAGTGTAATGGATATACACGTCTGCAGTACTGCAGCTTCACTGCTGGCGGCGCTGTTTCCACTGTTCGGTGGTGTTGAACTCCAGATGGCTCCACATTGTCAGAAGATGTGGAGCGACTGATCACCCTCCAGTGCGTCGTCTCATTACCATCTGTGATCAGACCCACAAGGCCGTGACCGTGTCATCTGCTAGGTCCTGCACTCGGTGGTACACGTGACTGGAGAGTCATGTTGTGTGCACTCGTTGTAGTTTAGCAGCAGTCGTTCAGAACGGTTCTCAGGAGAACCCAAAAGAACCCAAAATAGCTGCTGTTTGTTGGGAAGTGTTTGAAGGTGTCTTTGTGAGGTACCAGGCAGTTTAGGGTGCCAGTGCTCGTACAGCTGCTTTAAAGCACTGCTCACCATCATTTCAGGTATCAAACCAACTTCTGAGAGCTCAAGTAATTGTGTAGTCATGGTTACTAGTCTGTGGGTGCACAGAAGCCTCCTCTAGTGGAGGGGGGCGCGCTTTGGAGGGAGGGGCTTGTACTTGTACCTACTATGACTTCAGGATGGATCATAACCGGAAAGACATTTGCCCAGATTCCATTTCCACTTTTCCCAGTCTGTTCAGATCAAATGAGATCCAGTGGTAACCTTGCCTGCTGGTCAGAAGATGCATGTTAGGTTTCTTGGCCTCGGATGCTGTGCTTGACCAGGCAGGGAATCAGTGAAGGAACAACTCAACCATGGCTTACAACTTACCTGTCTAGAAGGTCACCAATTTTTCTGTAGAGTCAATCACTACAGACCTCCAAACCTCATGTGGCCTTCAGATCAGCTCAGGAACAGAGCGTAGAGAGCTTCATGGAATGGGTCTTCATGGCCGAGCAGCTGCATCCAAGCCTTACATCACCAAGAACAATGTAGCGCGTCGGATGCAGTGGAGTAAAGGACGCCACCGCTGGACTCTAGAGCAGCGGAGACGTGTTCTCCATCTGGCAATCCAATGGATGAGTCTGGGTTTGGTGGTTGCCAGGAGACTGGTACTTGTCTGACTGAATTGTTCTGAGTGTAAAGTTTGGTGGAGGGGGGATTATGGTGTGGGGTTGTTTATCAGGAGGTGAGCTCGGACCCTCACTTCCAGTGAAAGGAACTCACTGCTTCAGCAGACCAAGAGATTCTGAACAATTTCACGCTCCCAACATTGTGGGGACAGTTTGGGGACGACCCCTTCCTGTTCCAACATGGCTGCCCACCAGTGCACAGAGCATCTCCATAAAGACATGGAGGAGCGAGTTTGGTGTGAAAGAACTTGACTGGCCTGCACAGAGTCCTGACCTCAACCTGATAGAACACCTTTGGGATGAATTAGAGCGGAGACTGCGAACCAGACCTTCTCGTCCAACATCAGTGTTTGATCTTCTCAAAGAACGGACAAAGATTCCCATAAACACTCTCCTAAACCGTGTGGAGAACCTTCCCAGAGGAGCTGAAGCTGTTATAGCTGAGAGCTATAACTGGCCAGACACTCTCAGGTATTGAGAGAAAAGTGAGCTCTATCTACGAAGGGTGAATCCTAAAGAGCAGTGGGAAATACAGGCCAGGTCTAAACTGAGTTAACAAAAACAGGCGAGGGTCAAAACCAAAAGACAATCTAATGAGCAACAGTATCAGAACGGGTAACCAGGTCAAACCAGAAATCAGAACTTATTTATGGAACCAGAACAACATGAGTACCAAACAGCTTCAGAGTCCCAGGTACTCCAAGTCAGTACTCCGGTGAGGAGCTCCTGGAACGTGAGCTGTGATCTGAGGAAACTATGGAGAATGTATTTCTGGGAATTGGTAGAAGTATAGAAGTGGAGGCCAGCTCCATGTCCAGCCTCCTCCCAAGTCAAAATGCCATGTTTTGATTGGTCATCAAAAATGGTAGATTGACAACTCGACCACCCAATGAAAGAGCTACAGACACAGAGAGATCAGACCTGATACAGTGAGCCTGGACATGTAGCTGGTCAACACAAAGACTCTTCACTCAAAGCACATTGGAGCAGTGAAGGCTCGTCCGTTTACCTCCTGCTTCTCCACCGTGAGCCACTGAGCTCATTCCTTCTCTGCTCATGTCCGGTCTCTTGTGGTTCCTCACCTTGTCCTCAAAGCTGTAACTAAATCAAGACTAGGCCTTATTCAGTTAAACAACTCGCCGTAATCTCATCGAGCTCATCATCCTGTGTCCAGAGGTCGTCTTTCTCCTTCACTCTCCCTCCGTCTCAGCATTTCCCCGCGGCAGGGGGCCGAAGCCCAGCGTCCAAAACGACCCTGCAACCTGCAGTGCTGAACGCAGGACCGCCACTTAAGGGGATTGGCCCCGTTGCCAGTAAATTCAATTTAAAGCCTCTGACTTTTAATGTACGTAACCTTGGACGGTGCTCAGATGGCCTTTCATTCCTCTCTGGGTTCCAGTCTGGGTTGACACTGACTTCCACCTTGTAAGGTGGAACTCCACAGATCAGGTCCAGACGGTGAGCTAGACTTGGATCAAAGAAGCATCAAAGATCACGATCTCAGAATTTCTGTTACTGTCTGCTTTGATTTAAAAGCACTAATGAACCACTTGCTTGGATCCTGGTTTCTCCATTTCCCCCTCATAACCGCAGCCCTGCTGCGCCAGGTTTCGCTACTCAGTCTGGCTGAGGGGACGTCTTCCGGTGGGAGCGTGATGTCAATCCAAGCCCTGTATGACCGTCACAGCTGTTTTCTTCCTGCCCCGTCCTTTGTCCCTGTGATGTTAGCCGAGCAGAACTTGAGCAAAGCCGGATAACTCTCTGACTCAAAGGCCTCGAGTCCCTCCCTCAATAACGGGCGCGGAAGCTTTCAGGGCAGGTTATTGTATTTCTCTCTTTTCATCTTCTCCCCATTTATTGACTCTGATTTCATTCCGCAAGCAGGTGAGAACTCAAACTGCTCCGGGGATTAGAGGGAACGTTTTTCGGCTGCCGCTCCCGGACAAATTCCGATGATCTGGACGAGCGGATCAGTCAAACACAAGTGGCTGATTTTATTTGCAAAGCAAATCCAACCTCAGCCTCGCCTAATCTGTCTCCCCGGAGTCCAGGCCACCTCTGTAATGGGCTTAAGCTTGTTTTTGGGGGCTGTGATTGCTGCACAGTCCTGTGTATGCCTTTAGATTTTCTCTCTGTGGGCTTGTGTACGTGTGCAGAACACCGCCTCTGTTTGGATTCTGAAGCGTTCCCTTCTCTTTTCTGTATGTGCACTGCCTCAGAAGAGTCACCGCCTCTAGGGAAGTAAGTCTAGAACACAAACGCTGTGGATGTTTTTAGGGGCAGCAACTCATGAGCCTAAGGTCACTAGTATCAGTGCTGACCATCAGTTAGACCCCCAGCACTGGGCAGTGGAGCAGCTGAACTGACTTCTCAGGAGTCTGGGACGAGTTAATGATCCAGAACTGATGGTCTTTGTTTCCCTGTCATGAGTATATGTGTAACTACCGTGTAATTAATATGTAATTACATGTGAATGACAAAGCAAACAGTAATAACAGAACGTTTAAGACTCAAACCTGTTGACAGAGGCAGGAAACAGTCTCGTCCACCCTTTAGATGCTTTGTCCTCAAAGCTAGAGGTCAGTGGCCCATTGACTGAGTACATACAGCGCAAGACTTTCATTACTGTCCAGAACTTCAGATGATTAGGAGACCCTTCGTTTTCCTCTGGAACAAAGGTAGCTTCTAGATGGGGAGAGAGAGAGAGAGAGAGAGAGAGAGAGAGAGAGAGAGAGAGATAATAAGGGAGATTAGATAATAAGAGAGCAAAATGGGGAGAGAGAAATAGAATGAGTGAGACACAATGAGTGTAAGGAAGAAAGAGAGGATGGGAAAGGGAGATGAGAGAGAGATGAAGAACGAGAAGAGAGAACAGGATAGAAAGAAGAGAAAAAGAATGAGTGAGAGACAATGAGAGGCAGGAAAGAAGAGGGCGAGAGAAAGAGAGGAAGAGAGAGAGAGAGAGAGAGGATGAGTGTGCTGTATTGTAGAAGCTGTGAAGGTTCTGCTGGGCTCTGGTTAATGACTGCGTTCCTCCATCTGTTCAGCTGGTCGGAGCACCTGAGTGACCAGGTCCAGATACTCACCCTCAGCCTGTAAACTCTACAGAGACATCCAGAGAACACTGTATCAGCTCCACTGTCTGATCCACTCACACCAGCGCACCACACACTAACACACCACCACCACGTCAGTGTCACTGCAGTGTAAACCACAGAGGACCTCTCGCCTTCTAGGGCTGTGATGCTGAAGGATAGCTGTGATAATAGGCTGGACATTGTTTTTCCAACTGGACGCAGATTTAGGGTCTTTATAGCCCGCCGGTGGGGCGTGCATTGATTTGCGGGCCTTTCTAATCATTGAGCGAGCTCCTTCCCCTCCAGGCTGCTGGCTAATGGTGTGTTTGAATAATGGGCTTGAATCTCATTACGGGGCTGATGGCGGTACGAGCTTAACAAATAAACCTGGATCTAATTCCGGCGCTCCGTTATTACTGCTTTAAAACACTGGGAATGAGGATGGATGTGACGGATTCCCTGGCGAGACCCACACGGTGAAGTAACGGCGTGGGCTCCGCTCATTCACTATTTAAGCCGGATAGACGCTGTAAAACACTCGCAGCGCTGCCACGACACCAAAATTGATTTGTGTTTGTGAGTGTTTGGTTAGAGTTTCGCTCCGGACTGTAAAGTCTAATGATAGAATTGATTCTCCAGCGTAGACCAACTCGACTGACTACATATAAACCTGGAGACACTAAATGAACTGTGCTCATATTAGACGCTGAAAGAGGAAATGAAAGGAAACTTTAACTTCTAAACAATTGTACAACCCAATTCCAGCTCTGTGTTTGATGTTCGACCTGATGAATATCATTGTTTTGTAAATATACATGCATTTAAACTAAATCCTAAATCAGCTGTGTTACATCATCTTTCCTTTAATAACACTTAATCATTGTTTGAGGAATTAGCTTTATTTTTGCCATTAATGTGTTAAACAAGACCTTAGAGGTATGAATATCTAGAACCCAATCTGAAGAAGATGGAGTCTAGAAGCAGGATATGTACCTTTAAAATGTGTTCAGTGTTAATGGAGCTTCTAGAGATGTGCAGGTGACCCACTTAGCACCAAATACCCTGCAATCTGAAGAAGACAGAGTCTAGAAGGCAGCATGTGTACCTCTGAAATGTGTTCAGTGTTAATGGAGCCTCCTCAGACATGAAGATGACCCACTTACTACCACCCCTCCTATCTGAAGAAGACGGAGTCTAGAAGCAGGATATATACCTCTGAGATGTGTTCAGTGTTAATGATGCTTCCAGAGATGTGCAGGTGACCCACTTACCCCACCGCCAATCTAAACAAGACAGTGTAGATGGCAGCATATGTTCTCCACAATGTGTTTAGTGTTATTGGAACCTCCTCAGACATGCAGGTGACCCATTTACTACAACCTCTGCTATCTGAAGAAGACGGAGTCTAGAAGGCAGCATTTATACCTCTGAAATGTGTTCAGTGTTAATGGAGCTTCCTCAGATGTTCAGATATTCAGATGATCCACTTACTACCAATTACCCCCCCCCCACACACACACACAATCTGAAGACAGAGTCTAGAAGGCAGCATATGTACCTCTAAAATGTGTTCAGTGTTAATGGAGCTTCTAGAGATGTGCAGGTGACCCACTTAGCACCAATTACCCTGCAATCTGAAGAAGATGGAGTCTAGAAGGCAGCATATCTTCTCCACAGTTTAATGTGTTAATGTGTTTATGTGTTAATGGAACCTCTTCAGACATGCAGGTGACCCACTTACTACCACCCCTCCTATCTGAAGAAGACGGAGTCTAGAAGCAGGATATATACCTCTGAGATGTGTTCAGTGTTAATGATGCTTCCAGAGATGTGCAGGTGACCCACTTACCCCACCGCCAATCTAAACAAGTCAAGTCAGTCAAGTCAAGTTTATTTGTATAGCGCTTTTTACAACGATGTTGTCACAAAGCAGCTTTACAGGAATTTTAAAAACATGAAAAACATGAAATCACAGCTGTTTATCCCCCTGTGAGCAAGCCAGAGGCAACAGTGGCAAGGAAAAACTCCCTCAACTGGAGGAAGAAACCTTGGGAGAAACCAGACTCACAAGGGGAGACCCATCCTCCTCAGGTCGAACAGTATTTACAGTTTATAAACTAAAGCTGAGTCTGATGGTAAAAGCTTTAGAAGCTGTACGGGTGCTACATCAGGTGGATGATACAGTGATGCAGTCAAGGATGGAGCAAATGGCACAAATGGAGAGGAGAACTGGTTGGTGCCAGGTGACGGGGGGGGCCCTGGTGGTCAGTCCTTTACAGTATTCGGTGGGACAGGTGGGCGTTTTTTTTTTCCTCGGAAAGAGAAAAGAAAGAGTTAGTTCTGGTTTGTGTTAGTACAGAGACAGAGTTAGTTCTGGTTTAGGTTAGTACAGAGACAGAGTTAGTTCTGGTTTGTGTTAGTACAGAGACAGAGTTAGTTCTGGTTTGTGTTAGTACAGAGACAGAGTTAGTTCTGGTTTGGGTTAGTATAGAGACAGAGTTAGTTCTGGTTTGTGTTAGTACAGAGACAGAGTTAGTTCTGGTTTGGGTTAGTATAGAGACAGAGTTAGTTCTGGTTTAGGTTAGTACAGAGACAGAGTTAGTTCTGGTTTGGGTTAGTATAGAGACAGAGTTAGTTCTGGTTTAGGTTAGTACAGAGACAGAGTTAGTTCTGGTTTAGGTTAGTACAGAGACAGAGTTAGTTCTGGTTTGGGTTAGTACAGAGACAGAGTTAGTTCTGGTTTAGGTTAGTACAGAGACAGAGTTAGTTCTGGTTTAGGTTAGTACAGAGACAGTGTTGGTTCTGGTTTGGGTTAGTACAGAGACAGAGTTAGTTCTGGTTTGGGTTAGTACAGAGACAGAGTTAGTTCTGGTTTGGGTTAGTATAGAGACAGAGTTAGTTCTGGTTTGTGTTAGTACAGAGACAGAGTTAGTTCTGGTTTAGGTTAGTATAGAGACAGAGTTAGTTCTGGTTTAGGTTAGTACAGAGACAGAGTTAGTTCTGGTTTGGGTTAGTATAGAGACAGAGTTAGTTCTGGTTTAGGTTAGTACAGAGACAGAGTTAGTTCTGGTTTAGGTTAGTACAGAGACAGAGTTAGTTCTGGTTTGTGTTAGTACAGAGACAGAGTTAGTTCTGGTTTGGGTTAGTACAGAGACAGAGTTAGTTCTGGTTTAGGTTAGTACAGAGACAGAGTTAGTTCTGGTTTAGGTTAGTACAGAGACAGAGTTAGTTCTGGTTTAGGTTAGTACAGAGACAGTGTTGGTTCTGGTTTGGGTTAGTACAGAGACAGAGTTAGTTCTGGTTTGGGTTAGTACAGAGACAGAGTTAGTTCTGGTTTGGGTTAATACAGAGACAGAGTTAGTTCTGGTTTGTGTTAGTACAGAGACAGAGGCCGGCGCTTGTTAAGCGTTACTACCGTACTTTAGGCCTCTCTACCTTTAGAGAGTTCCACGTCCTAAGTCAATAAACAGAAGAAGAAGAACTAACGGGTGAAACGAGGAGTGCGCCACTAGACTGAGCAGGACACCCTCAAGACCTAACTTGGCCTTTGTTATTCACCCGTCCGATCTCCCTCACGCTAACATGGTTAGGAGAACGAAGGGGTGTGGAATAAGTCAATAAATCAATTTAGAGATACTCGCAGCAACTAAGTAGGTCAAGAAACAGGAGAAGAAGAACTAACGGGTGAAACGAGGAGTGCGCCACTAGACTTAGCATGACACCCTGAAGACCTAGCTTGGCTTTTGTTATTCACCCGTCCAATCTCCCTCATGCTAACACGGTTGGGATAACGAGGGGGTGTACAGAGGATATGAGGATAAGGGGATATGGAGTGTTTAGAGTGCAGCTGGTGACTCTGACAGATCAGATTTTAAACAAAACGAACTAAAAGGAAGAGAAACTGCACACGTGCTACATCTGGATGATACAGTAATGCAATCAAGGTGCAGCAGATGACTAACATCCATAAAGATGACATAGATGAAGAGGTTATAAGGTAACAAGGGGTACTGATGGTCAGTCCTCCAACAGTATTCGGCAGAACAGGTGGGCTGTTATTACCTCAGAAAGAAGGAGAAAAGAAAAGGAAAGAAAAAGAAAAGAAAAACAAGGTTAGTTCAGGTTTGGAGTAATACAGTGGATGAGAAGCATAGCTCAGTCACCAAAAGCTAAACTGAACAAGTATGTTTTTAGTCTAGACTTAAATATTGAGACTGTGTCAGAGTCCCGAACATTAACTGGGAGATTATTCCACAATTTTGGGGCTTTGTAGGAAAAAGCTCTTCCCCTCATTGTAGTCTTCTGAATTTTAGGAACTATTAGAAAACCAGCATCCTGTGATCTGAGTGAACGTGGCGGTTCATAATAGGAAATAAGATCTTGCAGGTACTCCGGTGTGAGACCGTGCAGGGCTTTATACGTCAGTAATAGAATTTTATAGTCGATACGGAATTTAACAGGAAGCCAGTGTAGCGCTGATAAAACTGGACTGATGTGATCGAATTTCCTGGTTTTAGTTAGTACTCTAGCTGCAGCGTTCTGAACTAACTGAAGTTTATTCAGGTTCCTGCTGGAGCATCCTGACAATAATGCATTACAGTAATCTAGCCTTGAGGTTATAAAGGCATGTATCAACTTTTCAGCATCAGACACAGATAACACATTTCTTAACTTTGAAATGTTTCGCAGGTGAAGAAACGCTGTTCTTGTAATATTACCGATGTGTTGATTAAATGTCAGATCTGAGTCGATTGTTACACCAAGATTTTTGGCTACTGAACCAGGAACTACAGAGAAGTCAGCAAGATTTAACATTAAATCTGAACATTTAGTCCGAGCAGCCTTTGGGCCGAGGAGGAGAACTTCCGTTTTATCAGGGTTTAAAAGAAGGAAGTTTTGTAGCATCCAAAGTCTAATATCTCTTACACAATCTTCTATCTTATTTAATCTGGATTTGTCATCTGGTCTGATATGTACAGCTGTGTGTCATCGGCATAACAGTGGAAACTAATTCCATGTCTATTTATAACTGAGCCTAATGGTAGCATATATAGTGTAAATAACAGAGGACCTAAAACAGAACCTTGTGGAACTCCATATTTCACTCTTGTATAATTAGATGATACATTATTTATCTTTACAAACTGAAAGCGATCACTAAGGTAAGATGTGAACCAGGATAACGCTGTTCCTGTGATTCCAACCACATTTTCTAGCCTGTCCAAGAGAATAGTGTGATCTATAGTGTCAAAAGCTGCACTTAGATCTAGTAACACCAGTAGAGATACGTGGTCCTGATCAGAGACAAGAAGAAGATCATTTGTTATCTTAACTAAAGCTGTCTCTGTGCTGTGATGTGGCCTAAAACCAGATTGGAATTTTTCATATATGTTGTTCTTATGTAGATGAGAACAGAGTTGTCGAGCTACAGCCTTTTCTAAAATCTTAGAGATAAAAGGTAAATTGGAAATGGGTCTATAACTGGACAGTTCTCTGGGGTCAAGATTTGGCTTCTTTATCAAGGGTTTTATCACAGCTAGTTTAAAAGACTTAGGTACATGACCCAGACTAAGAGAAGAGTTGATGATAGTTAAGATGGGTTTAATAATAGCTGGTAATACTTGTTTCAATAGGCTTGTTGGAATCATATCGAGTGTGCATGTAGCAGAATTTGAAGAAGAGATAAGTTTTTCTAATTCTGTCTGCTGAAGTGGACAGAATGTTTCTAGTCTTTCTTCTAAAATCACATTTTGTGCTGTGTCAGCCAAACCAGATGAAGGATAGGTTACTGGTGTCAGTTGAACATGTTGTCTAATATTCTCGATTTTGCTATTGAAAAAGTCCATGAAATAATCTACACAAGACAGTGTAGATGGCAGCATATGTTCTCCACAATGTGTTTAGTGTTATTGGAACCTCCTCAGACATGCAGGTGACCCATTTACTACAACCTCTGCTATCTGAAGAAGACGGAGTCTAGAAGGCAGCATTTATACCTCTGAAATGTGTTCAGTGTTAATGGAGCTTCCTCAGATGTTCAGATATTCAGATGATCCACTTACTACCAATCACCCCCCCCACACACACACACCCAATCTGAAGACAGAGTCTAGAAGGCAGCATATGTACCTCTAAAATGTGTTCAGTGTTAATGGACTCACCCTATTTCAGTCTTGACCTGCATTTATGGACTGCATTCATTGATAGTGGTTTGTTAAAGTATTCCTGAGTCCATGTGATGACATCATCACAAAAACATTAAAACTTCACTACACTTACGCCCACAGTGGTTCCTGACGTAGACCTGCTGTTCTAGGTGTGACCCTTAATTAGTACAGAACCTTAGCTTTATGTGGAAGTTCACTGAAGTTCAGGAGGTTTTAGGAAGATCAAAGGAAGATTAAGGAGCTGTCGAGTGAAATGTTTTTGAGGGGACCAATGGTGGATCTTCTGTGGCGTCACTCCAAAGCGCCTTCATTTTTAAGAACGTCTGAGAACTTTGTGTTTTGACGACCTCGCTGCTAATTGAATCATTTCGTCAGAGAAAGGCTTTGCGAGCAGCCAGTCGTGGCGGAATCTGAGTGGAAGTCGGGGAGTCACGGAGCGTTGAAAGGACAGATGGAACCCTGGGGGTTAGGAGCCTGCTTGAGTTCACAAAATAGATTAACAATCTATTCCCAGTCCCTGCTGCTGATGTGGGACATGTTTCACATGAACGAAAGCAATGACACCTCATTAACTCATAATTGTATCGAGCGCAGAATCTAAATGCCAGATTTTAGTGGAGGACGTGGACTGACAGTCAGCTCAGGAGAAGGAAACGATGTAAACATACAGCTTTCATCTGACCTGGCAGGAGGCGTGCGGCCATTCTGCTTGTTTGGTATTGAACCTGGAAGAGATGTGCAAAAGCTGGATGGGAGGACGGGTTCTGGATCACTGCGTCTGGCAGTTTCACCATCTAATTGTTCTTTCCTCTTGATGTCCGTGTGATTTATAGGGAGCAATTAGTAATAGTTTAAAAACAGAGAGAAAGCCTTCTAGTCCTCCGGGATCAGTTTAGTGTCGAAGGTTTTTCCTTCTTTACTTCTGTGCTAAACTGTATCATCTTGACGAAGAGGATGCAGCGGTTAAGTTAATGTTCTTCATTGACCACAGCCA
Source organism: Megaleporinus macrocephalus (assembly GCA_021613375.1). NCBI lineage: Eukaryota > Metazoa > Chordata > Actinopteri > Characiformes > Anostomidae > Megaleporinus > Megaleporinus macrocephalus. Next base: position 39,192,401 of record CM038724.1, on the reverse strand, counting down.
AACACCTCTAAACACCTGCCCAGGCAGCACCTTTACACATATCTAACCTAACAGCCACAAATATTTACAAGATTCACTCTCTCTTACTGACACTCCAGTGCCTCCCGTAGACCTTTAAGTGTCCAAGGTCATACTAACCAATAGCAAGATGCTACAAAGTCCCATTGACCTTACAAGGTCCAGGCAGAGTCTGAGCAGAGTCCCTGGGGCGCACCAACTCCTCCACATGGCCTTGTGCTTTAGTGCTGGATTAACTTTAGTGCTGGGTTAATCATAGTGGGGAAATAAATAAAGAAGTAAAACATGGAAAAGTTCTGGAACATTCTATATTCTAAAAGATCTACATGCTGTAAGTAAGTGTCCTTTACTGGCCGGAGTGGCTGACATAGCAGGCAGGTCATCAGTAGCCACACACTTCAGCCTGACAGGAGCCACAGCCACTACTACTACTATTCCCTAAACACAGGCAGCACATTTACACAGTCACAACTATTTACAAGATTCACTCTCTCTTACTGACAGTGTGAAGGCGCACTGAGTTTGCTGGTAGGCAGGAAGTAGGGACTGTGTTACGTGATGACATCACCTTGTAACATAGAAAACAGCTGGAGTTCCAGTGAGCTGCTGAGGAAAGTTCCACTCTTTTCAGGAGACTCACATTCAGTTTCTCAGAATTCAGTTTTTGTGGAGGCCCTGAAAAAAGACGTGGTGTATTTTGTTTACCCTCTACCACTATCAGGGGAGCACCACATACAGACAGAATATTTTTTATTGGTTTCTGGTGCTCACCTAATAATACCCGCTAACCTGACAATACAGGACACTGCCACATAGTATCTGGCACTGACCTGATAGTATCTGACTCATCTCTGATAGCAACTGGTTCTTATCACATAGTGTCTGGTTCTCACCACATAGTGTCTGGTTCTCACCATATAGTGTCTGGTACTCAACTAACAGTATCTGGTGCATACCCGATAGTATCTATTGCTCACCTGATAGTGTCTGATGCTCATTTAATCGTGTCTGGTTCTCATCTTATAGTGTCTGGTGTTCATTTAATAGTATCTGGTTCTCACCTTATAGTGTCTGGTGCTCAGCTGATAGTATCTGGTTCTCACCTTATAGTGTCTGGTGTTCATTTAATAGTATCTGGTTCTCACCGTATAGTGTCTGGTGTTCATTTAATAGTATCTGGTTCTCACCTTATAGTGTCTGGTGTTCATTTAATAGTATCTGGTTCTCACCTTATAGTGTCTGGTGTTCATTTAATAGTATCTGGTTCTCATCTTATAGTATCTGGTGCTCAGCTGATAGTATCTGGTCCTCACCTGATAGTGTGTGGTGCTCAGCTGATAGTATCTGGTTCTCACCATATAGTATCTGGTTCTAACCATATAGTATCTAGTTCTCACCACATAGTATCTGGTCCTCAGCTGATAGTGTGTGGTGCTCAGCTGATAGTGTGTGGTGCTCAGCTGATAGTATCTGGTCCTCAGCTGATAGTGTGTGGTCCTCAGCTGATAGTGTGTGGTCCTCACCTGATAGTGTGTGGTGCTCAGCTGATAGTGTGTGGTGCTCAGCTGATAGTGTGTGGTGCTCAGCTGATAGTGTGTGGTCCTCAGCTGATAGTATCTGGTCCTCAGCTGATAGTGTGTGGTGCTCAGCTGATAGTGTGTGGTGCTCAGCTGATAGTGTGTGGTCCTCAGCTGATAGTATCTGGTCCTCAGCTGATAGTGTGTGGTGCTCAGCTGATAGTGTGTGGTGCTCAGCTGATAGTGTGTGGTCCTCAGCTGATAGTATCTGGTCCTCAGCTGATAGTGTGTGGTGCTCAGCTGATAGTGTGTGGTCCTCAGCTGATAGTGTGTGGTGCTCAGCTGATAGTGTGTGGTGCTTAGCTGATAGTATCTGGTCCTCAGCTGATAGTATCTGGTGCTCAGCTGATAGTGTGTGGTGCTCAGCTGATAGTGTGTGGTGCTCAGCTGATAGTGTGTGGTGCTCAGCTGATAGTGTGTGGTCCTCAGCTGATAGTGTGTGGTGCTCAGCTGATAGTGTGTGGTCCTCAGCTGATAGTGTGTGGTGCTCAGCTGATAGTGTGTGGTGCTCAGCTGATAGTATCTGGTCCTCAGCTGATAGTATCTGGTGCTCAGCTGATAGTATCTGGTGCTCAGCTGATAGTGTGTGGTGCTCAGCTGATAGTGTGTGGTGCTCAGCTGATAGTATCTGGTGCTCAGCTGATAGTGTGTGGTCCTCAGCTGATAGTATCTGGTGCTCAGCTGATAGTGTGTGGTGCTCAGCTGATAGTGTGTGGTGCTCAGCTGATAGTGTGTGGTCCTTAGCTGATAGTATCTGGTCCTCAGCTGATAGTGTGTGGTGCTCAGCTGATAGTGTGTGGTGCTCAGCTGATAGTGTGTGGTGCTCAGCTGATAGTATCTGGTGCTCAGCTGATAGTGTCTGGTGCTCAGCTGATAGTATCTGGTCCTCAGCTGATAGTGTGTGGTCCTCAGCTGATAGTGTGTGGTGCTCAGCTGATAGTGTGTGGTGCTCAGCTGATAGTGTGTGGTCCTCAGCTGATAGTGTGTGGTCCTCAGCTGATAGTATCTGGTCCTCAGCTGATAGTATCTGGTGCTCAGCTGATAGTGTGTGGTGCTCAGCTGATAGTGTGTGGTGCTCAGCTGATAGTGTGTGGTGCTCAGCTGATAGTGTGTGGTGCTCAGCTGATAGTGTGTGGTCCTCAGCTGATAGTGTGTGGTGCTCAGCTGATAGTGTGTGGTCCTCAGCTGATAGTGTGTGGTGCTCAGCTGATAGTGTGTGGTGCTCAGCTGATAGTATCTGGTCCTCAGCTGATAGTATCTGGTCCTCAGCTGATAGTGTGTGGTGCTCAGCTGATAGTGTGTGGTGCTCAGCTGATAGTGTGTGGTGCTCAGCTGATAGTGTGTGGTGCTCAGCTGATATTGTGTGGTGCTCAGCTGATAGTGTGTGGTCCTCAGCTGATAGTGTGTGGTCCTCAGCTGATAGTATCTGGTGCTCAGCTGATAGTGTGTGGTGCTCAGCTGATAGTATCTGGTCCTCAGCTGATAGTGTGTGGTGCTCAGCTGATAGTGTGTGGTGCTCAGCTGATAGTATCTGGTCCTCAGCTGATAGTGTGTGGTGCTCAGCTGATAGTGTGTGGTGCTCAGCTGAGGTGTGTGGTGCTCAGCTGATAGTGTGTGGTGCTCAGCTGATAGTGTGTGGTGCTCAGCTGATAGTATCTGGTGCTCAGCTGATAGTGTGTGGTGCTCAGCTGATAGTGTGTGGTCCTCAGCTGATAGTGTGTGGTGCTCAGCTGATAGTGTGTGGTGCTCAGCTGAGGTGTGTGGTGCTCAGCTGATAGTGTGTGGTGCTCAGCTGATAGTGTGTGGTCCTCAGCTGATAGTGTGTGGTGCTCAGCTGATAGTGTGTGGTCCTCAGCTGATAGTGTGTGGTGCTCAGCTGATAGTGTGTGGTGCTCAGCTGATAGTGTGTGGTCCTCAGCTGATAGTGTGTGGTGCTCAGCTGATAGTATCTGGTCCTCAGCTGATAGTGTGTGGTGCTCAGCTGATAGTGTCTGGTGCTCAGCTGATAGTGTCTGGTCCTCAGCTGATAGTGTGTGGTGCTCAGCTGATAGTGTGTGGTGCTCAGCTGATAGTGTGTGGTGCTCAGCTGATAGTATCTGGTGCTCAGCTGATAGTGTGTGGTGCTCAGCTGATAGTGTGTGGTCCTCAGCTGATAGTGTGTGGTGCTCAGCTGATAGTGTGTGGTGCTCAGCTGAGGTGTGTGGTGCTCAGCTGATAGTGTGTGGTGCTCAGCTGATAGTGTGTGGTCCTCAGCTGATAGTGTGTGGTGCTCAGCTGATAGTGTGTGGTCCTCAGCTGATAGTGTGTGGTGCTCAGCTGATAGTGTGTGGTGCTCAGCTGATAGTGTGTGGTCCTCAGCTGATAGTGTGTGGTGCTCAGCTGATAGTGTGTGGTGCTCAGCTGATAGTGTGTGGTGCTCAGCTGATAGTGTGTGGTCCTCAGCTGATAGTGTGTGGTGCTCAGCTGATAGTATCTGGTCCTCAGCTGATAGTGTGTGGTGCTCAGCTGATAGTGTGTGGTGCTCAGCTGATAGTATCTGGTCCTCAGCTGATAGTATCTGGTCCTCAGCTGATAGTGTGTGGTGCTCAGCTGATAGTGTGTGGTGCTCAGCTGATAGTGTGTGGTGCTCAGCTGATAGTGTGTGGTGCTCAGCTGATAGTGTGTGGTCCTCAGCTGATAGTGTGTGGTGCTCAGCTGATAGTGTGTGGTCCTCAGCTGATAGTATCTGGTCCTCAGCTGATAGTGTGTGGTGCTCAGCTGATAGTGTGTGGTGCTCAGCTGATAGTGTGTGGTGCTCAGCTGATAGTGTGTGGTCCTCAGCTGATAGTGTGTGGTGCTCAGCTGATAGTGTGTGGTCCTCAGCTGATAGTGTGTGGTCCTCAGCTGATAGTATCTGGTGCTCAGCTGATAGTGTGTGGTGCTCAGCTGATAGTATCTGGTCCTCAGCTGATAGTGTGTGGTGCTCAGCTGATAGTGTGTGGTGCTCAGCTGATAGTATCTGGTCCTCAGCTGATAGTGTGTGGTGCTCAGCTGATAGTGTGTGGTGCTCAGCTGATAGTGTGTGGTGCTCAGCTGATAGTGTGTGGTGCTCAGCTGATAGTATCTGGTGCTCAGCTGATAGTGTGTGGTGCTCAGCTGATAGTGTGTGGTCCTCAGCTGATAGTGTGTAGTGCTCAGCTGATAGTGTGTGGTGCTCAGCTGAGGTGTGTGGTGCTCAGCTGATAGTGTGTGGTGCTCAGCTGATAGTGTGTGGTCCTCAGCTGATAGTGTGTGGTGCTCAGCTGATAGTGTGTGGTCCTCAGCTGATAGTGTGTGGTGCTCAGCTGATAGTGTGTGGTGCTCAGCTGATAGTGTGTGGTGCTCAGCTGATAGTGTGTGGTGCTCAGCTGATAGTGTCTGGTCCTCAGCTGATAGTGTGTGGTGCTCAGCTGATAGTGTGTGGTGCTCAGCTGATAGTGTGTAGTGCTCAGCTGAGGTGTGACTGAGGGAAAGAGGAAAGCCGGAGCAGCAGATCTTCTCTAAGCTCTCTGGTTCTTCTCGGTGAGCAGCGTCTCTCTCTGCTCGTATTGTTACTCTGGGTGAGGGGAAATGAAAAGCTCTGCGTGCGGAGCAGAGAGATGATATTCATTAGCGTTTGGAACGTGCGGGCTGTTTGGCAGGCTCTGATGGGGCTGTTCATCATGGAGGAAGGTGCCTTTCGCCGTAATTTGCCTCTATAATGAGAGCGGGCCGGCGTGCTGCACTTGACTGTGGCTTGATGAGTGGAGGGTATCTGCTGAAGGGGCTGCTCCGGTTTGATTTGGAGCCAATAGGATGTGTCAGACTGAAGCATGGCCTTCATTTCTCTCTCTCCTGCAGTGTTGGGTAATTGCTGTCCCCTAATATTAAAATAAAGGTCTCGGTGGTCACACAAATTCCAATCATGTAGTCCATTCTGCATGCGTGAAGACGGATCGATGGCGAGCGGTCTGGGTATCAGTCACGGCTCCAGCGCTGTGTGAAGTGGCCGGCCGGGTTCGAGGCTGTGGGATTCCCGCTGAAGATCCTTCATTCTGATGCATCTTTAATGTTTACTTGTGTTTAATTACAGCAGCGCCATAAATTCCACCAGACGTCTTTGATAAGAGCTTGTAACAGTCCGAGAGTTCCAGGGCGTTTGATTCAGAAGCTGCGCACTAATAAACAAATAGTGCAGTAAAGAGTTTATGTGCTGCACACGCTTCTCCATAGACTTCCATTCCAAATGATCTCCTCTGATGATTCTACTCTCTTTAATGATGACTCTTCGCTCCTCTGCTTTAGTGACTCTTCAAACAGCCCCGTTATGGACCAGTAATGGATGTTTTTTCTCCTGGATTTCTCATGTGTTCAGTTATGATTCATGGCATTGATTTTTTGGATCGTGGATCCAGAACACATACAGAACTGTGCAAAAGTCAGAGATCACACCGGATTGAATTGATTTGAATTGACATTCATTGTTAGGAGACTCACTTTCAGTTCCTCAAAATTAACAAAAACCTCCAAAGTTCAGTCTTGTGGAGGACCTGAGTGGACCTGGTGTATTTTGTTTTGGGTGAAAATCAGATACTAACAAGAGAGCACCAGACATAGACATAGTGTTTCTGGTATCTGGTGCACACCTGATAGTATCTGATGGTCACCTGGTAGTATGTGGTGCTCATTTAGTGGTGTCTAGTGCTCATCAGATAATATCTGGTGCTCAACTGACAGTATGTGGTGCACACCTGTCAGTATCTGATCCTCACCTGAGAGTATCTGGTGTTTATCTAATGGTATCTGGTCCTCACCTGATAGTATCTGGTGCTCACCTCTTAGTATCTGGTGCTCAACTGACAGTATGAGAGTATCTGGTGCACACCTGGTAATATCTAGTGCTCAACCAATGGTATCTGGTCTGCGCCTGATAGAATCTGGTTCTCACCACATAGTATCTGTTGGCTCACTTGTTAGTATCTAGTGCTCACCTGATAGTATCTGGTGTTCACTATATAGCATGTGGTGCGCTCCAGATTTTTTTCTCTGTTTGATGTGTGTGTATCTCCTTTTCTCAGTGAGGAGCTTCTTGAACATCTACACATCCTTTCAGACCCACAGTGTTGATGTGTCTTCTCACAGTGGAGGGATAGACAGATACACCTGTGGATGTTCTCGGATCTGAAGCAGCTTGATGTTCTCCTCTCTCTGTAAGATGTAAGTGGTGTGTATCTGAGGGGGCAGTTTTGGTGGTCTACCAGCTTCTGACTGGACCCAAATTCCACTCGGTTTTATTTGTGTACAGTGCTGTGTGGACCTGTGACCCCTAGACAGATGCTGGTGTGCCTGTGAAGTGTTCTTAGATCAGGTAAGGAGCTCTGTGTCTTACAGCTGTTTCTACAGACCCAGCATTTAACTCAGCAGCCGAGCTCCAGCCCCGGTGCGCTGTGGCCCTGTGGCGCTTGTGGACGGTGTAATGATGTGGAGTGGTGGTCCGGGCCTCCAGCAGGACGAGGGGCCTGGCGATGAATAAGGCATGTACATTGAGATGTAGTGGAGTGCCAGAGCGTCTGCAGCCTGTCAGAGAGAATAATGTCCAGAGTGAAGATGGGGGGCGGATACCACAGCGGCTGGTGGGGCAGGTGTGAGTGCCGTGTGTGTGTGTGTGTGAGTGTGTGTGTGTGTGTGTGTGTGTGTGGAGCTGAGCTGGTCGCTCAGAGATACAGCCGGAAAGCTCCGCTCGCTGGCGTCTGCGGGCTCCGTCACCGTGGCTCAGTGAAAGCTGATGTGAGATGATCGGGTGCTGAGTCTGTTCTTCACTATCAGTACGTATCCGAGGAGTTTACTGGTTTCACTGCTTTTATGGTCCATCAGTATATACACAAAGAGGCGCTTCCAGGCATGTACAACTACCAGGTAATGATGGGTCGTCATGGTTACAGAAAGAGCTAAACAAGGTGGAAAACAGTTATTTTAGCAAATACCATAACGATAGAGTGTGTCGAGTCCATCATCAAGAGATTACATCTGGTGCTCAACCACATAGTATCTGGAGCTCACCTGGCAATATCTTCATACTGATTAATCTTGATACTGCATTGTGTCTGAGACTCACCTGATGTATACTATATAGTATGTGGTGCTCACCTGTTAGTACCTGGTGGTTAGTATCTGGTGCACATAACATATCTGGTGCTCACCTGATAATGTGAAAACTGTGGGCTCTAACGTCAGCAGATTGAGAGTTAATTAATTGAAGCCCACCACAGCGTGACTGGTCCTGCTCTGTCTGGGTTGGTAGGATGGTCCTTCCTCTCCCAGTATCACTTCCTGTGGGTTGTGTGTGGGGCATGTGGGCTGTGGGTTTCTGCTGGTATTTAATTAAATGTACCCCCCACGGTGGGTTATTCTTTGCCTGCACTACATTGGTGTCAGAAGTGGGATACCACCAGACTGGAGAGGAACTAGAGGGGGGCTGAGAGGGGCGGAGACCAGCGGTGGGCTCTCGTTAGTCGATGTCTGTTGTTCAGGCTGCTACCTCAGATTCCTCCGTTACTCCAGGGTAGTACCTTCTCGCTGATGATTTGATTGGTCGTCCAGCTGTAGGTCCAGATCCTGTTGCTTTTCGACTCTGCTGCTGTATCTTCATTAGACTTGGAGCTCGTTCCTCTAACTCTGGAGGTGCCGCCGTCCAGATGGCGTGTATCACATTAAGTCTGCTTATTAGGAGCCGGTCTGCGAGGATGGAAACCGGAACGTTCTGGCACTACGACAGCTGCTGGCTCTCGGAACAAAGAGGAGATCCACCCAATCCCAGCTTTACCACAAAGCTGAGGAGGCAGTGACACCATGTACTGTAGAGTTTAGTAGAAGAAGAGGAGACTGAGGACACACATGGAGATGTAATGTTCTAGATAGTCCTTGGTGTTTAGCGCTAACAGTGGAGGTAATATATTTACAGAGATGTAATGTTCTAGATAGTTCTTGGTGTTTAGCACTAACAGTTGAGGTAATATATTAACAGAGATATAATGTTCTAGATGCTTAGAGGTATTTATCACTAACACTAACAGTGGAGGTAATATATTTACAGAGATGTAATGTTCTAGATAGTTTTGGGGGTTTAACACTAACAGTGGAGGTAATATATCAACAAAGATGTAATGTTCTAGATACCTAGAGGTGTTTAACACTAACACTAACAGTGGAGAAAATATATTAACAGAGATGTAATGTTCTAGATAGTTTTTGGTGTTTAACACTAACAGTGGAAATAATATATTAACAGAGATGTAATGTTCTAGCTAGTTCTTGGTGTTTAGCACTAACACTAACAGTGTAGGTAATATATCAACAGAGATGTAATGTTTTAGATAATTCTTATTGTTAGCACTAAATGTGGAGGTAATATATCAACAAAGATGTAATGTTCTAGATACTTAGAGGTGTTTAACACTAACACTAACAGTGGAGATAATATATTAACAGAGATGTAATGTTCTAGATAGTTCTTGATGTTTAACACTAACAACTGAGATACTATACTAAGAGAGATGTAATGTTCTAGATAGTTTTTGGTGTTTAACAATAACACTAACAGCTGAGATGCTATATTAAGAGAGATGTAATGTTCTAGATAGTTCTCTGCGGTATTGGATCCATGGTGAGGTTAACACTTAGGTTGGTAGTTGAAGGTCTGTGAGATGAACTTACAGGTAACTCAGGTGAGAGTAAAGTGAGAGAAGGTGTACAGGCGTTAGGACACGCCCCCTGTAGAGGAGGGGGAGGAGTCAGCAGTGACTGATTATGATTTAAAGAGACAGGCACGCAGAGCGGCGGTTCTGAACAGGACTGTTATACGGGAGGAGGAGAAGCGGAGCTGTTTCAGTGAAACGTTTACAGCTGGTTTTAAGTAAGAGCTGTGACAGATAAAACCCTGACCTGCATCTTCTGAGCTCCTCTCTGGATAATCAGACTTATCAGACCTCGTCAGAGGTTCATAACCACCTCAGATGGCATTCAGGGTTCAGCCAGGACCTTTTCCTGACCTTCCTGTCCCTGGACCGCTGTATCCTGCTGAGAGACCTCCCGTCCTCCTTCTGAGCCCCCCGTCTGCTCCCCTCTGTAGTTATTAGCATGTTGGACTGGAAGGCGGTCCTGCTGAGATCACTGCTGACATTTCGGGGAGCCAGTTTTGGAGGGCAAACCCGTCACTGGCATCCGAGCAGCCCGGCACCACCGCTAGCTCCAAATGAGATGTTGAATAAAACAGTAGTCCAGTCTGGGTCATTCTGTCCAGCCCCCAGAGGACACCTCATCTGTGATTGCTTTCTCATTAGGTTCATTCTGGTCTTCTGGACACACGGCTTGCATAAATAGTTGGGTGTCTGAGTAATGTTCCAGTATCTGTTCTATGTTCTAGATAATTCTTGGCGTTTAGCACCAGCTACACCAACAGCTGAGGTGATATACTAACAGAATTGTATTGTTCTAGATAGTCAATCAGTTGTGCTAATTAGAATGTTAGAGCCCATTCCATCAGTTTTTTAGATCTTGGTCCAGAGGGGTCAGTCGAGATGTCTGTGTGAGCCACTAATGGGGCCAATCTGGGCTGCAGGTAGGGGCCATGTGAACAGTCATCCTCTGGCCCCCACAGTCTAAACAGAAATAACTGTAACCCTCCTGGGACCACAAATGTAGCCCAACTGGAACCAACAGTGGTAGCCTTACTGGGCCCCTAACTGGGTTTAGTAACTGTAAGCTAGTGGTGGGGCTGCCCACCACTGTGGGCAAGTGTGCTCACTGCCCCTTAGTGTGTGTGTGAGTGTGTGTTCACTAGTGTGTGTGTATGTGGATGTTTTACTGTAGGGATGTGTGAAATGTGGAGGTGTGGTATTGTAGCAGTTGTATTGTGCTGTGCTGGTGTGAGTGGATCAGACATCTCAGTGTCACTGCTGGACTGAGAATCGTCCACCAACCAAAACTATCCAGACAGCAGTGTCCTGTGGGCGGCGTCCTGTGTCCACTGATGAAGAACTAGAGGGACACAAACTGTGCAGCAGCAGATGAGCTACTGTCTCTGACTTTACATCTACAAGGTGGACCAGCAAGTAGTAGGAGTGTCTAATAGAGTGGACAGTGAGTGGACACAGTGTTTAAACACTCCAGCAGCAGCACTGCTGTGTCTGATCCACTCACACCAGCACAACACACACTAGAACACTGCAGTGCTGAGAATGACCCAGCTAGAAACCAGGGAAACTAGAGGCGGTTTAGTCAGCGTTGTTTCTACTACTGCTCTGCTACAAAACACTCTCAGGGGTTTTAAAGCTCGGTCCACACAGAGACGAGTCTGTTGAAGATGAGTCACTCGGGAGATTAAGATCCTCCAGCGCTCCCTGTTCAGACAGCAACAAACAAAACCCATCATCCTGACACGTCGTTAACTGAGCATTATCTTTAAAAATGGAACTTGATGAGAATGAATCTTCACAAGGCGGCGGTGACTCACTGGTCGTAGCTGCGCAGGTGGATCATTTCAGTGCTGTGTTTTTCTGAAGCATTCTCTGAGTACAGTGTCCAGTGTTAGAGCTTTACACCGCTCCAGTGTCCAGTGTTAGAGCTTTACACCGCTCCAGTGTCCAGTGTTAGAGCTTTACACCACTCCAGAGTCCAGTGGTGGAGCTTTACACCGCTCCAGAGTCCAGTGGTGGAGCTTTACACCGCTCCAGAGTCCAGTGGTGGAGCTTTACACCACTCCAAAGTCCAGTGGTGGAGCTTTACACCGCTCCAGAGTCCAGTGGTGCAGCTTTACATCGCTCCAGAGTCCAGTGTTAGAGCTTTACACCGCTCCAGAGTCCAGTGTTAGAGCTTTACACCGCTCCAGAGTCCAGTGTTAGAGCTTTACACCGCTCCAGAGTCCAGTGTTAGAGCTTTACACCGCTCCAGAGTCCAGTGTTAGAGCTTTACACCGCTCCAGAGTCCAGTGTAAGAGCTTTACACCGCTCCAGAGTCCAGTGTTAGAGCTTTACATCGCTCCAGAGTCCAGTCTTAGAGCTTTACATCGCTCCAGAGTCCAGTGGTGGAGCTTTACACCACTCCAGAGTCCAGTGGTGGAGCTTTACACTGCTCCAGAGTCCAGTGTTAGAGCTTTACACCGCTCCAGAGTCCAGTGTTAGAGCTTTACACCGCTCCAGAGTCCAGTGGTGGAGCTTTACACCGCTCCAGAGTCCAGTGGTGGAGCTTTACACCACTCCAGAGTCCAGTGTTAGAGCTTTACACCGCTCCAGAGTCCAGTGGTGGAGCTTTACACCACTCCAGAGTCCAGTGGTGGAGCTTTACACCGCTCCAGAGTCCAGTGTTAGAGCTTTACACCGCTCCAGAGTCCAGTGGTGGAGCTTTACACCGCTCCAGAGTCCAGTGGTGGAGCTTTACACCGCTCCAGAGTCCAGTGGTGGAGCTTTACACCGCTCCAGAGTCCAGTGGTGCAGCTTTACACCACTCCAGAGTCCAGTGGTGGAGCTTTACACCGCTCCAGAGTCCAGTGTTAGAGCTTTACACCGCTCCAGAGTCCAGTGGTGGAGCTTTACACCGCTCCAGAGTCCAGTGGTGGAGCTTTACACCGCTCCAGAGTCCAGTGGTGGAGCTTTACACCGCTCCAGAGTCCAGTGGTGCAGCTTTACACCACTCCAGAGTCCAGTGTTAGAGCTTTACACCACGGTTTATTACCATCACTAACCCAACAGTAGCCTGTAAGTAGCAGTCATGCTGTGAGTTTATCAGCGTTTGCTGATCACCGTTTACTGAGACAGCCAGAGCAACAGGCCTGTGGAAGCGGGCGTCGTTCATCTTTTGGCTCAGCATGATCTCCATCATGGCTTGTGCGACGGGGCTGAGTCATAACCTGTCACCTCCGAGCATGCCTCCATAAAGCAGTCTGTTTACCCGCCGCAAAGTGCTCCCTCGCCGTCCATCAGCCGCTGTTTATGAGCCACTTTCTCGGCCGTGATGGCCGCGTGGTCCCCTGCAGGTCTCAGAACGGTCTGTTGTTGTAGGCGCTCGTCCAGAAAAGGCTCTTCCCTCCGTACGGTGTGAGGCAGGACTCTTATCTCTCCTCACGCTGGAATCTCGGAGGTGGTAACTCAAGAGAAACTGACATCACATTATCGTAGATGACTAATTAAAACATACAGACGTTGTTTGTCTGTGAATAAATGTTTTCTTCTGATTTTTAAAGAGTTAAAAATGAAGTACTCAAATCCAAAGTATTCCCATTCATTACTCAGGCAGAAGTATAGATACTAGGGTTGTAGAAGTTGAAGTATCAACTGAAGCTTTTTACTCCAGTAAAAGTGTAAAAGTACTGCTTTCAGAACTACTTAAAGTATAAAAGTAAAAGTAATGTAAGAAAAAAATACCAATAAGGACAAAAGCTTATTCCGCACCACAGGGGTCTATAGTGCACTAGCCTGTGTCTGAGCAGAGTTTAATCCCGTCCTCAGTTCTTCTCCTACTAGCGTCTGTAATTACAGCGTGTTCTTTCCTCCGTACTGTTTATGATTCTCTGCTAATTCCCTCTATACGGACCTCCAAAGGGTCTGCCGTGCAGAACGTTTGATATCTCTCTGAAATGCTTGTGGGAGCCGTGAGATGCTTTACAGGAAATACAGCTTCCCGCAGGCACAGAGCTCTGAACTGTAAGCATCCCAGACGGGAAGCACTGCAGAGCTGATAGTTCTTTAAAGGCAGGAGGTTATTGAGGGTCTGAATGAGTAAAGTTCCCAATTAACAGAAATCTGTTTAGAGTTAAACAACAACAGGGAGTGACCTGATATCAGGAAGAGGTGAGGAGTCAGCTTATGTTAAAGGAATGATCATCATCCCCAACACTGTTCCTTCATCCCTTTATCATCCCCAACACTGTTCCTTCATCCCTTTATCATCCCCAACACTGTTCCTTCATCCCTTTATCATCACCAACACTGTTCCTTCATCCCTTTATCATCCCCAACACTGTTCCTTCATCCCTTTATCATCACCAACACTGTTCCTTCATCCCTTTATCATCCCCAACACTGTTCCTTCATCCCTTTATCATCACCAACACTGTTCCTTCATCCCTTTATCATCACCAACACTGTTCCTTCATCCCTTTATCATCCCCAACACTGTTCCTTCATCCCTTTATCATCCCCAACACTGTTCCTTCATCCCTTTATCATCCCCAACACTGTTCCTTCATCCCTTTATCATCACCAACACTGTTCCTTCATCCCTTTATCATCCCCAACACTGTTCCTTCATCCCTTTATCATCCCCAACACTGTTCCTTCATCCCTTTATCATCACCAACACTGTTCCTTCATCCCTTTATCATCCCCAACACTGTTCCTTCATCCCTTTATCATCCCCAACACTGTTCCTTCATTCCTTTATCATCCCCAACACTGTTCCTTCATCCCTTCATTCCTTCATCCCTTTATCATCCCCAACACTGTTCCTTCATCCCTTCATTCCTTCATCCCTTTATCATCCCCAACACTGTTCCTTCATCCCTTTATCATCACCAACACTGTTCCTTCATCCCTTTATCATCACCAACACTGTTCCTTCATCCCTTTATCATCCCCAACACTGTTCCTTCATTCCTTTATCATCACCAACACTGTTCCTTCATCCCTTCATTCCTTCATCATCACTAACACTGTTCCTTCATCCCTTTATCATCACCAACACTGTTCCTTCATCCCTTTATCATCACCAACACTGTTCCTTCATCCCTTTATCATCCCCAACACTGTTCCTTCATCCCTTCATTCCTTCATCCCTTTATCATCCCCAACACTGTTCCTTCATCCCTTCATTCCTTCATCCCTTTATCATCCCCAACACTGTTCCTTCATCCCTTTATCATCACCAACACTGTTCCTTCATCCCTTTATCATCACCAACACTGTTCCTTCATCCCTTTATCATCACCAACACTGTTCCTTCATCCCTTTATCATCCCCAACACTGTTCCTTCATTCCTTTATCATCCCCAACACTGTTCCTTCATCCCTTTATCATCCCCAACACTGTTCCTTCATCCCTTTATCATCACCAACACTGTTCCTTCATCCCTTTATCATCCCCAACACTGTTCCTTCATCCCTTTATCATCCCCAACACTGTTCCTTCATCCCTTTATCATCCCCAACACTGTTCCTTCATCCCTTTATCATCCCCAACACTGTTCCTTCATCCCTTTATCATCCCCAACACTGTTCCTTCATCCCTTTATCATCACCAACACTGTTCCTTCATCCCTTCATTCCTTCATCACCACCAACACTGTTCCTTCATCCCTTTATCATCACCAACACTGTTCCTTCATCCCTTTATCATCCCCAACACTGTTCCTTCATCCCTTTATCATCCCCAACACTGTTCCTTCATCCCTTTATCATCACCAACACTGTTCCTTCATCCCTTTATCATCACCAACACTGTTCCTTCATCCCTTTATCATCACCAACACTGTTCCTTCATCCCTTTATCATCCCCAACACTGTTCCTTCATCCCTTCATTCCTTCATCCCTTTATCATCCCCAACACTGTTCCTTCATCCCTTCATTCCTTCATCCCTTTATCATCCCCAACACTGTTCCTTCATCCCTTTATCATCACCAACACTGTTCCTTCATCCCTTTATCATCACCAACACTGTTCCTTCATCCCTTTATCATCACCAACACTGTTCCTTCATCCCTTTATCATCCCCAACACTGTTCCTTCATTCCTTTATCATCCCCAACACTGTTCCTTCATCCCTTTATCATCCCCAACACTGTTCCTTCATCCCTTTATCATCCCCAACACTGTTCCTTCATCCCTTTATCATCCCCAACACTGTTCCTTCATCCCTTTATCATCCCCAACACTGTTCCTTCATCCCTTTATCATCACCAACACTGTTCCTTCATCCCTTCATTCCTTCATCACCACCAACACTGTTCCTTCATCCCTTTATCATCACCAACACTGTTCCTTCATCCCTTTATCATCCCCAACACTGTTCCTTCATCCCTTTATCATCCCCAACACTGTTCCTTCATCCCTTTATCATCCCCAACACTGTTCCTTCATCCCTTTATCATCACCAACACTGTTCCTTCATCCCTTCATTCCTTCATCACCACCAACACTGTTCCTTCATTCCTTCATTCCTTTATCATCACCAACACTGTTTCTTCATCCCTTCATTTCTTTATCATCCCCAACACTGTTCCTTCATCTCTTCATTCCTTTATCATCACCAACACTGTTCCTTCATTCCTTCATTCCTTTATCACCACCAACACTGTTCCTTCATCCCTTCATTCCTTTATCACCACCAACACTGTTCCTTCATCCCTTCATTCCTTTATCATCACCAACACTGTTCCTTCATCCCTTCATTCCTTTATCATCACCAACACTTCCTTCATCCCTTCATTTCTTTATCATCACCAACACTGTTCCTTCATCCCTTTATCATCACCAACACTCTTTCTTCATCCCTTCATTCCTTCATCATCCCCAACACTGTTTCTTCATCCCTTCATTTCTTTATCATCCCCAACACTGTTCCTTCATCTCTTCATTCCTTTATCATCACCAACACTGTTCCTTCATCCCTTCATTCCTTTATCACCACCAACACTGTTCCTTCATCCCTTCATTCCTTCATCACCACCAACACTGTTCCTTCATCTCTTCATTCCTTTATCATCCCCAACACTGTTCCTTCATCCCTTCATTCCTTTATCATCACCAACACTGTTCCTTCATCCCTTCATTCCTTCATCATCCCCAACACTGTTCCTTCATCCCTTCATTCCTTCATCATCACCAACACTGTTCCTTCATCCCTTCATTCCTTCATCATCACCAACACTGTTCCTTCATCCCTTCATTCCTTTATCATCACCAACACTGTTCCTTCATCCCTTCATTCCTTTTTCATCACCAACACTGTTCCTTCATCCCTTCATTCCTTCATCATCCCCAACACTGTTCCTTCATCCCTTCATTCCTTTATCATCACCAACACTGTTCCTTCATCCCTTCATTCCTTTATCATCACCAACACTGTTCTTTCATCCCTTCATTCCTTTATCATCACCAACACTGTTCCTTCATCTCTTCACTCCTTTATCACCACCAACACTGTTCCTTCATCCCTTCATTCCTTTTTCATCACCAACACTGTTCCTTCATCCCTTCATTCCTTCATCATCCCCAACACTGTTCCTTCATCCCTTCATTCCTTTATCATCACCAACACTGTTCCTTCATCCCTTCATTCCTTTATCATCACCAACACTGTTCTTTCATCCCTTCATTCCTTTATCATCACCAACACTGTTCCTTCATCTCTTCACTCCTTTATCACCACCAACACTGTTCTTTCATCCCTTCATTCCTTTATCATCACCAACACTGTTCCTTCATCCTTCATTCCTTTATCATCACCCACACTGTTCCTTCATCCCTTCATTCCTTTATCATCACCAACACTGTTCCTTCATCCCTTCATTCCTTTATCATCACCAACACTGTTCCTTCATCCCTTCATTCCTTTATCATCACCTACACTGTTCCTTCATCCCTTCATTCCTTTATCACCACCAACACTGTTCCTTCATCCCTTCATTCCTTTATCATCACCAACACTGTTCCTTCATCCCTTCATTCCTTCATCATCACCAACACTGTTCCTTCATCCCTTCATTCCTTTATCACCACCAACACTGTTCCTTCATCCCTTCATTCCTTTATCATCACCAACACTGTTCCTTCATCCCTTCATTCCTTTATCATCACCAACACTGTTCCTTCATCCCTTCATTCCTTTATCACCACCAACACTGTTCCTTCATCCATTCATTCCTTTATCACCACCAACACTGTTCCTTCATCCCTTCATTCCTTTATCATCACCAACACTGTTCCTTCATCCCTTCATTCCTTTATCATCACCAACACTGTTCCTTCATCCCTTCATTCCTTTATCATCACCAACACTGTTCCTTCATCCCTTCATTCCCTCATCATCACCAACACTGTTCCTTCATCCCTTCATTCCTTCATCATCCCCAACACTGTTCCTTCATCCCTTCATTCCTTTATCATCACCAACACTGTTCCTTCATCCCTTCATTCCTTCATCATCCCCAACACTGTTCCTTCATCCCTTCATTCCTTTATCATCATCACCAACACTGTTCCTTCATCTCTTCATTCCTTCATCATCCCCAGCACTGTTCCTTCATCCCTTCATTCCTTTATCATCACCAACACTGTTCCTTCATCCCTTCATTCCTTTTTCATCACCAACACTGTTCCTTCATCCCTTCATTCCTTCATCATCCCCAACACTGTTCCTTCATCCCTTCATTCCTTTATCATCACCAACACTGTTCCTTCATCCCTTCATTCCTTTATCATCACCAACACTGTTCTTTCATCCCTTCATTCCTTTATCATCACCAACACTGTTCCTTCATCTCTTCACTCCTTTATCACCACCAACACTGTTCCTTCATCCCTTCATTCCTTTATCATCACCAACACTGTTCCTTCATCCCTTCATTCCTTTATCATCACAAACACTGTTCCTTCATCCCTTCATTCCTTTATCATCACCTACACTGTTCCTTCATCCCTTCATTCCTTTATCACCACCAACACTGTTCCTTTATCCCTTCATTCCTTTATCATCACCAACACTGTTCCTTCATCCCTTCATTCCTTCATCATCACCAACACTGTTCCTTCATCCATTCATTCCTTTATCACCACCAACACTGTTCCTTCATCCCTTCATTCCTTTATCATCACCAACACTGTTCCTTCATCCCTTCATTCCTTTATCATCACCAACACTGTTCCTTCATCCCTTCATTCCTTTATCACCACCAACACTGTTCCTTCATCCCTTCATTCCTTTATCATCACCAACACTGTTCCTTCATCCCTTCATTCCTTCATCATCCCCAACACTGTTCCTTCATCCCTTCATTCCTTTATCATCACCAACACTGTTCCTTCATCCCTTCATTCCTTTATCATCACCAACACTGTTCTTTCATCCCTTCATTCCTTTATCATCACCAACACTGTTCCTTCATCTCTTCACTCCTTTATCACCACCAACACTGTTCTTTCATCCCTTCATTCCTTTATCATCACCAACACTGTTCCTTCATCCCTTCATTCCTTTATCATCACCAACACTGTTCCTTCATCCCTTCATTCCTTTATCATCACCAACACTGTTCCTTCATCCCTTCATTCCTTCATCATCCCCAACACTGTTCCTTCATCCCTTCATTCCTTTATCATCACCAACACTGTTCCTTCATCTCTTCATTCCTTCATCATCCCCAACACTGTTCCTTCATCCCTTCATTCCTTTATCATCACCAACACTGTTCCTTCATCCCTTCATTCCTTTATCATCACCAACACTGTTCCTTCATCCCTTCATTCCTTCATCATCCCCAACACTGTTCCTTCATCCCTTCATTCCTTTATCATCATCACCAACACTGTTCCTTCATCTCTTCATTCCTTCATCATCCCCAGCACTGTTCCTTCATCCCTTCATTCCTTTATCATCACCAACACTGTTCCTTCATCCCTTCATTCCTTTTTCATCACCAACACTGTTCCTTCATCCCTTCATTCCTTCATCATCCCCAACACTGTTCCTTCATCCCTTCATTCCTTTATCATCACCAACACTGTTCCTTCATCCCTTCATTCCTTTATCATCACCAACACTGTTCTTTCATCCCTTCATTCCTTTATCATCACCAACACTGTTCCTTCATCTCTTCACTCCTTTATCACCACCAACACTGTTCTTTCATCCCTTCATTCCTTTATCATCACCAACACTGTTCCTTCATCCCTTCATTCCTTTATCATCACCCACACTGTTCCTTCATCCCTTCATTCCTTTATCATCACCAACACTGTTCCTTCATCCCTTCATTCCTTTATCATCACCAACACTGTTCCTTCATCCCTTCATTCCTTTATCATCACCTACACTGTTCCTTCATCCCTTCATTCCTTTATCACCACCAACACTGTTCCTTCATCCCTTCATTCCTTTATCATCACCAACACTGTTCCTTCATCCCTTCATTCCTTCATCATCACCAACACTGTTCCTTCATCCCTTCATTCCTTTATCACCACCAACACTGTTCCTTCATCCCTTCATTCCTTTATCATCACCAACACTGTTCCTTCATCCCTTCATTCCTTTATCATCACCAACACTGTTCCTTCATCCCTTCATTCCTTTATCACCACCAACACTGTTCCTTCATCCATTCATTCCTTTATCACCACCAACACTGTTCCTTCATCCCTTCATTCCTTTATCATCACCAACACTGTTCCTTCATCCCTTCATTCCTTTATCATCACCAACACTGTTCCTTCATCCCTTCATTCCTTTATCATCACCAACACTGTTCCTTCATCCCTTCATTCCTTCATCATCACCAACACTGTTCCTTCATCCCTTCATTCCTTCATCATCCCCAACACTGTTCCTTCATCCCTTCATTCCTTTATCATCACCAACACTGTTCCTTCATCCCTTCATTCCTTCATCATCCCCAACACTGTTCCTTCATCCCTTCATTCCTTTATCATCATCACCAACACTGTTCCTTTATCTCTTCATTCCTTCATCATCCCCAGCACTGTTCCTTCATCCCTTCATTCCTTTATCATCACCAACACTGTTCCTTCATCCCTTCATTCCTTTATCATCACCAACACTGTTCTTTCATCCCTTCATTCCTTTATCATCACCAACACTGTTCCTTCATCTCTTCACTCCTTTATCACCACCAACACTGTTCTTTCATCCCTTCATTCCTTTATCATCACCAACACTGTTCCTTCATCCCTTCATTCCTTTATCATCACCAACACTGTTCCTTCATCCCTTCATTCCTTTATCATCACCAACACTGTTCCTTCATCCCTTCATTCCTTTATCATCACCAACACTGTTCCTTCATCCCTTCATTCCTTTATCATCACCTACACTGTTCCTTCATCCCTTCATTCCTTTATCACCACCAACACTGTTCCTTTATCCCTTCATTCCTTTATCATCACCAACACTGTTCCTTCATCCCTTCATTCCTTCATCATCACCAACACTGTTCCTTCATCCATTCATTCCTTTATCACCACCAACACTGTTCCTTCATCCCTTCATTCCTTTATCATCACCAACACTGTTCCTTCATCCCTTCATTCCTTTATCATCACCAACACTGTCCTTTCATTCCTTTATCATCACCAACACTGTTCCTTCATCCCTTCATTCCTTCATCATCACCAACACTGTTCCTTCATCCCTTCATTCCTTCATCATCCCCAACACTGTTCCTTCATCCCTTCATTCCTTTATCATCACCAACACTGTTCCTTCATCCCTTCATTCCTTTATCATCACCCACACTGTTCCTTCATCCCTTCATTCCTTTATCATCACCAACACTGTTCCTTCATCCCTTCATTCCTTTATCATCACCAACACTGTTCCTTCATCCCTTCATTCCTTTATCATCACCTACACTGTTCCTTCATCCCTTCATTCCTTTATCACCACCAACACTGTTCCTTCATCCCTTCATTCCTTTATCATCACCAACACTGTTCCTTCATCCCTTCATTCCTTCATCATCACCAACACTGTTCCTTCATCCCTTCATTCCTTTATCACCACCAACACTGTTCCTTCATCCCTTCATTCCTTTATCATCACCAACACTGTTCCTTCATCCCTTCATTCCTTTATCATCACCAACACTGTTCCTTCATCCCTTCATTCCTTTATCACCACCAACACTGTTCCTTCATCCATTCATTCCTTTATCACCACCAACACTGTTCCTTCATCCCTTCATTCCTTTATCATCACCAACACTGTTCCTTCATCCCTTCATTCCTTTATCATCACCAACACTGTTCCTTCATCCCTTCATTCCTTTATCATCACCAACACTGTTCCTTCATCCCTTCATTCCCTCATCATCACCAACACTGTTCCTTCATCCCTTCATTCCTTCATCATCCCCAACACTGTTCCTTCATCCCTTCATTCCTTTATCATCACCAACACTGTTCCTTCATCCCTTCATTCCTTCATCATCCCCAACACTGTTCCTTCATCCCTTCATTCCTTTATCATCATCACCAACACTGTTCCTTCATCTCTTCATTCCTTCATCATCCCCAGCACTGTTCCTTCATCCCTTCATTCCTTTATCATCACCAACACTGTTCCTTCATCCCTTCATTCCTTTTTCATCACCAACACTGTTCCTTCATCCCTTCATTCCTTCATCATCCCCAACACTGTTCCTTCATCCCTTCATTCCTTTATCATCACCAACACTGTTCCTTCATCCCTTCATTCCTTTATCATCACCAACACTGTTCTTTCATCCCTTCATTCCTTTATCATCACCAACACTGTTCCTTCATCTCTTCACTCCTTTATCACCACCAACACTGTTCCTTCATCCCTTCATTCCTTTATCATCACCAACACTGTTCCTTCATCCCTTCATTCCTTTATCATCACCAACACTGTTCCTTCATCCCTTCATTCCTTTATCATCACCTACACTGTTCCTTCATCCCTTCATTCCTTTATCACCACCAACACTGTTCCTTTATCCCTTCATTCCTTTATCATCACCAACACTGTTCCTTCATCCCTTCATTCCTTCATCATCACCAACACTGTTCCTTCATCCATTCATTCCTTTATCACCACCAACACTGTTCCTTCATCCCTTCATTCCTTTATCATCACCAACACTGTTCCTTCATCCTTCATTCCTTTATCATCACCAACACTGTTCCTTCATCCCTTCATTCCTTTATCACCACCAACACTGTTCCTTCATCCCTTCATTCCTTTATCATCACCAACACTGTTCCTTCATCCCTTCATTCCTTCATCATCCCCAACACTGTTCCTTCATCCCTTCATTCCTTTATCATCACCAACACTGTTCCTTCATCCCTTCATTCCTTTATCATCACCAACACTGTTCTTTCATCCCTTCATTCCTTTATCATCACCAACACTGTTCCTTCATCTCTTCACTCCTTTATCACCACCAACACTGTTCTTTCATCCCTTCATTCCTTTATCATCACCAACACTGTTCCTTCATCCCTTCATTCCTTTATCATCACCAACACTGTTCCTTCATCCCTTCATTCCTTTATCATCACCAACACTGTTCCTTCATCCCTTCATTCCTTCATCATCCCCAACACTGTTCCTTCATCCCTTCATTCCTTTATCATCACCAACACTGTTCCTTCATCTCTTCATTCCTTCATCATCCCCAACACTGTTCCTTCATCCCTTCATTCCTTTATCATCACCAACACTGTTCCTTCATCCCTTCATTCCTTTTTCATCACCAACACTGTTCCTTCATCCCTTTATCATCACCAACACTGTTCCTTCATCCCTTTATCATCACCAACACTGTTCCTTCATCCCTTCATTCCTTTATCATCACCAACACTGTTCCTTCATCCCTTCATTCCTTTATCATCACCAACACTGTTCCTTCATCCCTTCATTCCTTCATCATCACCAACACTGTTCCTTCATCCCTTCATTCCTTCATCATCCCCAACACTGTTCCTTCATCCCTTCATTCCTTTATCATCACCAACACTGTTCCTTCATCCCTTCATTCCTTGATCATCCCCAACACTGTTCCTTCATCCCTTCATTCCTTTATCATCATCACCAACACTGTTCCTTCATCTCTTCATTCCTTCATCATCCCCAGCACTGTTCCTTCATCCCTTCATTCCTTTATCATCACCAACACTGTTCCTTCATCCCTTCATTCCTTTTTCATCACCAACACTGTTCCTTCATCCCTTCATTCCTTCATCATCCCCAACACTGTTCCTTCATCCCTTCATTCCTTTATCATCACCAACACTGTTCCTTCATCCCTTCATTCCTTTATCATCACCAACACTGTTCTTTCATCCCTTCATTCCTTTATCATCACCAACACTGTTCCTTCATCTCTTCACTCCTTTATCACCACCAACACTGTTCTTTCATCCCTTCATTCCTTTATCATCACCAACACTGTTCCTTCATCCCTTCATTCCTTTATCATCACCCACACTGTTCCTTCATCCCTTCATTCCTTTATCATCACCAACACTGTTCCTTCATCCCTTCATTCCTTTATCATCACCAACACTGTTCCTTCATCCCTTCATTCCTTTATCATCACCTACACTGTTCCTTCATCCCTTCATTCCTTTATCACCACCAACACTGTTCCTTCATCCCTTCATTCCTTTATCATCACCAACACTGTTCCTTCATCCCTTCATTCCTTCATCATCACCAACACTGTTCCTTCATCCCTTCATTCCTTTATCACCACCAACACTGTTCCTTCATCCCTTCATTCCTTTATCATCACCAACACTGTTCCTTCATCCCTTCATTCCTTTATCATCACCAACACTGTTCCTTCATCCCTTCATTCCTTTATCACCACCAACACTGTTCCTTCATCCATTCATTCCTTTATCACCACCAACACTGTTCCTTCATCCCTTCATTCCTTTATCATCACCAACACTGTTCCTTCATCCCTTCATTCCTTTATCATCACCAACACTGTTCCTTCATCCCTTCATTCCTTTATCATCACCAACACTGTTCCTTCATCCCTTCATTCCTTCATCATCACCAACACTGTTCCTTCATCCCTTCATTCCTTCATCATCCCCAACACTGTTCCTTCATCCCTTCATTCCTTTATCATCACCAACACTGTTCCTTCATCCCTTCATTCCTTCATCATCCCCAACACTGTTCCTTCATCCCTTCATTCCTTTATCATCATCACCAACACTGTTCCTTTATCTCTTCATTCCTTCATCATCCCCAGCACTGTTCCTTCATCCCTTCATTCCTTTATCATCACCAACACTGTTCCTTCATCCCTTCATTCCTTTTTCATCACCAACACTGTTCCTTCATCCCTTCATTCCTTCATCATCCCCAACACTGTTCCTTCATCCCTTCATTCCTTTATCATCACCAACACTGTTCCTTCATCCCTTCATTCCTTTATCATCACCAACACTGTTCTTTCATCCCTTCATTCCTTTATCATCACCAACACTGTTCCTTCATCTCTTCACTCCTTTATCACCACCAACACTGTTCTTTCATCCCTTCATTCCTTTATCATCACCAACACTGTTCCTTCATCCCTTCATTCCTTTATCATCACCAACACTGTTCCTTCATCCCTTCATTCCTTTATCATCACCAACACTGTTCCTTCATCCCTTCATTCCTTTATCATCACCAACACTGTTCCTTCATCCCTTCATTCCTTTATCATCACCTACACTGTTCCTTCATCCCTTCATTCCTTTATCACCACCAACACTGTTCCTTTATCCCTTCATTCCTTTATCATCACCAACACTGTTCCTTCATCCCTTCATTCCTTCATCATCACCAACACTGTTCCTTCATCCATTCATTCCTTTATCACCACCAACACTGTTCCTTCATCCCTTCATTCCTTTATCATCACCAACACTGTTCCTTCATCCCTTCATTCCTTTATCATCACCAACACTGTCCTTTCATTCCTTTATCATCACCAACACTGTTCCTTCATCCCTTCATTCCTTCATCATCACCAACACTGTTCCTTCATCCCTTCATTCCTTCATCATCCCCAACACTGTTCCTTCATCCCTTCATTCCTTTATCATCACCAACACTGTTCCTTCATCCCTTCATTCCTTCATCATCACCAACACTGTTCCTTCATCCCTTCATTCCTTTATCATCACCAACACTGTTCCTTCATCCCTTCATTCCTTTATCATCACCAACACTGTTCCTTCATCCCTTCATTCCTTTATCATCACCTACACTGTTCCTTCATCCCTTCATTCCTTTATCACCACCAACACTGTTCCTTTATCCCTTCATTCCTTTATCATCACCAACACTGTTCCTTCATCCCTTCATTCCTTCATCATCACCAACACTGTTCCTTCATCCATTCATTCCTTTATCACCACCAACACTGTTCCTTCATCCCTTCATTCCTTTATCATCACCAACACTGTTCCTTCATCCCTTCATTCCTTTATCATCACCAACACTGTTCCTTCATCCCTTCATTCCTTTATCACCACCAACACTGTTCCTTCATCCATTCATTCCTTTATCATCACCAACACTGTTCCTTCATCCCTTCATTCCTTCATCATCACCAACACTGTTCCTTCATCCCTTCATTCCTTTATCACCACCAACACTGTTCCTTCATCCATTCATTCCTTTATCATCACCAACACTGTTCCTTCATCCATTCATTCCTTTATCATCACCAACACTGTTCCTTCATCCCTTCATTCCTTTATCATCACCAACACTGTTCCTTCATCCCTTCATTCCTTTATCACCACCAACACTGTTCCTTCATCCATTCATTCCTTTATCATCACCAACACTGTTCCTTCATCCCTTCATTCCTTCATCATCACCAACACTGTTCCTTCATCCCTTCATTCCTTTATCACCACCAACACTGTTCCTTCATCCATTCATTCCTTTATCACCACCAACACTGTTCCTTCATCCCTTCATTCCTTTATCATCACCAACACTGTTCCTTCATCCCTTCATTCCTTTATTAACAGGTGGTTTCTGATGTTGGTATTGTAATTAATGTAATTAATGATGTATTTAATTACGTGATTGTTTTTATATATAAATATAAAAGCTGGGTGTCTGATGTTCTGATGATGTGAGTGAAATCCAGGTTGTAGTGGAGTGTCTTCTGAACCACAGCTGTCTGTAAATCCTCTTTCTGGTGTTTTCTGCTGCACTGCGGTATCAGGGTGTTTGTTTTCTGGGAGAAAATGTCTCAGTGTTTACCTGGATATGAATTTGGGTCTTAATCTGTAAACCTTTCATCACCTGGAGCGCCGCTCTCCGACAACACAATGATCTGTACAGGAGCAGAGAGGTGGAGGGTAATGAAGGTTATTTCAGTAAGGCCTGGGGTCTCTGTGTGCCCGGGTAGTGGGCCTATTGGCTAATGACTCCAGTGATGGGACTCTATTTCCCCTCATACGTCTGTCTGCACTCGCTGTTGTGTAACAGCTCCTCCCCCGCGTGCACCACACTTCATGCTGGAGTGATGGATGTAGATCTAGACCTTCAAAATACAACTAAAGGTCAGCATGGATCAATAAATCATGGGTCCCTGGCCATGAAGCAATGCAGGGAAAGCCCTCCTGCCACACATCAACCAACACCCCCCCCCACAACCTAAAACATCTAATATCCTTAGAACTGATGTACATACGCATAGAATACAACACAGACCGGCCATTAAACCACCTCCTTATCTCCACTCACTGTCCACTGTATCAGCTCCACTGACCATACAGGACCTCCACTCACTGTCCACTGTATCAGCTCCACTGACCATACAGGACCTCCACTCACTGTCCACTGTATCAGCTCCACTGACCATACAGGACCTCCACTCACTGTCCACTGTATCAGCTCCACTGACCATACAGGACCTCCACTCACTGTCCACTGTATCAGCTCCACTGACCATACAGGACCTCCACTCACTGTCCACTGTATCAGCTCCACTGACCATACAGGACCTCCACTCACTGTCCACTGTATCAGCTCCACTGACCATACAGGACCTCCACTCACTGTCCACTGTATCAGCTCCCCTGACCATACAGGACCTCCACTCACTGTCCACTGTATCAGCTCTACTGACCATACAGGACCTCCACTCACTGTCCACTGTATCAGCTCCCCTGACCATACAGGACCTCCACTCACTGTCCACTGTATCAGCTCCACTGACCATACAGGACCTCCATTTACAGACTGTAGTTCATCTGACTCTCTGTATACTTTATTACTCTGTTCTTTAGTGATCAGGACCCCCACAGGACCCCCACAGAGCAGATACTATTAGAAAGGTGGGTCACTGCAGTGACACTGACATGAGTGTATAATACTGTAGAGGTGGTCTCGGGGCGCAGACCCTCAGGAGCGTAGGGATTTTGTTATGCAAATAGTCTTCAAAGAGTCTCACGGGAGGCGCATGCCCCCAATTACAGAGGCTCAGTGTGTATTGTTTGTTGGGTGAGTGATGTCACTGGTGTTGGGCTGTGGGTTTGGTTAGTGGGCTGCCATCGTGAGACCCCCCTCTAGTTTTTATGGCATATGTAAAATAATGAAGCTCTGGTACAGATACAGGTACGCGGTTCAGCACCTGAGCATTACGTTCTATGTGGCTGTGGACTTTATCATTGGCTGTTATCATCATGATATTGATGGAGTGTGGAGGAGATCCTATCACAGGACCTGGAGCTCACTCCGTCCAGACGCCGGGTTCTGTGATAGGATCTCCTCCACATTCCATCAATATCGTCCGTTTGAACTGATGGCTGTTCTAAAGGTCAGAGCCCAGATGGTGCCGTTGGATCACTGAGCAGAGATATATTAGCTCAGCGCTCCGCTACAAAGAGCTCAGGTAGGAGAGTTATGGCAGCCAGTCGCTTCATCTGACTCCTCATTTTTCAGGTGCAGGAGACCTGCAGATCTTCAGGTCTTCCTCACCTAAAGCCCAGCTTTTACATCTGCTCAGCTTCATTTCAGCAGATCGCTGTGGTTCTGGAGTTAATCTCACATACTTATACTCAATTATTCCTTAACCAGGAGTCCAGACTAGAACTTCTACATGACCTGAAAACTAATTCAGACTGACCAGCGACTGGACAATCACTGTTTGATAGTGTTTAAAATGCAGCACTGCTGGGTCTTAGTTCTTTTTCAAATCATAACAATAGGTGATGTGGAACTGAAGTTTCAATAATAATATATAATATAATATAATATAATATAATATAATATAATATAATATAATATAATATAATATAATATAATTGTCAATCGCTAGGTTCAGTATGACACTCAGTCTTGTCTCAGTCTCATAAAATATCACTCAGTCGTGTAACACCAGTCTTAGTCTTGTCTCATAAACTAACAGTCTCAGTCTTGTTTCGTAAACTAACAGTCTCAGTCACATAAACTAACAGTCTCAGTCTTGTAACAACAGTCTCAGTCCTGTCTCATAAACCAACAGGCTCAGTCTTGTAACAACAGTCACAGTCTTGTTTCATAAACTAACAGTCTCAGTCTTGTAACAACAGTCTCATAAACTATCACTCAGTCATGTAACAACAGTCTCAGTATAGTCTCATAAACTAACACTCAGTCTTGTAACACCAGTCTCAGTCTTGTAACAACAGTCACAGTCTTGTTTCATAAACTAACAGTCTCAGTCTTGTCTCAGGCACATAAACTAACAGTCTCAGTCTTGTCTCAGTCTCATAAACTATCACTCAGTCATGTAACAACAGTCTCAGTATAGTCTCATAAACTAACAGTCTCAGTCTTGTAAAAACAGTCTCAGTCTTGTCTCCTAAACTAACAGTCTCAGTCTTGTCTCAGTTACATAAACTAACAGTCTCAGTCTTGTAACAACAGTCTCAGTCTTGTTTCATAAACTAACAGTCTCAGTCTTGTCTCAGTCTCATAAACTAACACTCAGTCTTGTAACACCAGTCTCAGTCTTGTCTCATAAACTAACAGTCTCAGTCTTGTCTCAGTCTCATAAACTATCACTCAGTCATGTAACAACAGTCTCAGTCTTGTCTTATGAACTAACAGTCTCAGTCTTGTCTCAGTCTCATAAACTAACACTCAGTCATGTAACAACAGTCTCAGTCTTGTCTCATGAACTAACAGTCTCAGTCTTGTCTCAGTCTCATAAACTAACACTCTTGGTGTTGTCTTGACTTCATGGGACATCATTTGGTCTCGGTTTTATTATCATTTGTATTCAGCATTATTGAGACTCACGATTGTTTTGTCCTCGTAAATGAATGGTCATCTTTCGCCAGATCTGTCACTGGACTCTGACCTGTTTCTAGTGGTCTCGCCTACGCCTACCACTCGCCCACCCTGGTTTTACTTTGGGAATCCTCAACATGAACACACAGAGTACCGGAGCAGGGCCTGGAACGCTCCCCCAGTCATATAATGTGTGGTCAGCAGTGGCCCTGTGGTAATCCATGTCCACTGATGGACGGGGTGGAGGGAGGCTGGACTAGAGTCTGTAGATGTTTCTAATAAAGCAGTATATATATATATATATATATATATATATATATATATATATATATATATATATAAATATAAAGCAGGTACAGGTTGTTGACTTATGAGGGGACACAAAAGTAAATTCATCACCGTTACGTCAGCAGCTCCTGATTAGTTTTGCGGTGAGCCAGACACAACAAAGTCATCGCGACTGAGAGTCACCTTCAGCCGTCTGCAGCGGCTAGCAGGACAGACGAGGTTGAGGACGGGATGCAGAAAGACGGAGATGGAGAAGAGTGTGTGTGTGTGTGTGTGGGGGGGGGGGGGGTCTGTACTTTGTTCTTATGGGTTATTCATGTGTGTTTATATTCTCTCTGTGTTTCAGTCAGGAGCCGTAATAAACTCAAAGAGATGCATCATTAATTCAGCCCTGCTTCTGGCTGGGAGGCTAATTCCTTCACATTGCTTGACTCATCTCCTGGACAAGTGCCCTGCTCTGCCGCAGCTCTGCGTTCTCCGCGCTGCGCCGGGGTTCCCTCAGTGCCGGAGGAAGGGCAAGCCGGTGGGCCGCCGTGTCGGAGCTCCCCTGCAGTCTGAATTATAAACGAGGGTCTCGTATTAGTGCAGTTCAGTACATACAGGAGCACCAGGGTAAACAGCAGTAACACAGATAACAGAGTACTCACTGACTGCTCAGTTATCTAGAACCTGCTTCACTGCCACCCATATTCGGTTATACAGATCCTCCTTACACTACCACTCACATTCACACTCGGTTACCTAAAACCCTCTTATGATAACACTCATGTTCACACTCGGTGATCTCCAACCTGTTTACACTACCACTCATATACAATTATCTAGAACCTGCGCCATTTATATTCACATATTACAATACCACTCATATTCATACTCTGTCATCTACCACTCACATACTCAGACTACCGCTCATGTTCACACTTAGTTATCTAGAACCTGCTCAGACTACTAGTCATATTCAAACTCAGTCGTCTACAACCTGGTTACACTGCCACTCACATTCACACTCAGTTATCTAGAACCTACTCACACTACTAGTCGTATTTAAACTCAGTCGTCTACAACCTGGTTACACTACCATTCACATTCACACTCAGTTATCTAGAACCTACTCACACTACTAGTCGTATTTAAACTCAGTCGTCTACAACCTGGTTACACTACCACTCACATTCAAACTCAGTTATCTAGAACCTACTCACACTACTAGTCGTATTCAAACTCAGTCGTCTACAACCTGGTTACACTACCACTCACATTCACACTCAGTTATCTAGAACCTGCTCAGACTACTAGTCCTATTCAAACTCAGTTGTCTACAACCTGGTTACACTACCACTCACATTCACACTCAGTTATCTAGAACCTACTCACACTACTGGTGTATTGTTAATATTATTGTTATTGTTTGCTGTGAGCTGCAGTGGTCAGAGTGTTTCACTGCTGGCTGACTGTGTATGAATCTGTATATGACTAATAGCCTCTGATTGGATTCTTGTGATTCCTCTGTCGCTGGCTGTGTGTGTGTGTTGCTGTTTCGGAGGTGAACAGGTGGGAAGGGGCGCTGGGCCTATGCTAATCAGCTCGGTCACGGCTAAGTGCTTTGGGGACCGCTCATCAGAGACGGAAATGAAGGTGGCGGGACGGCAAATTGCTTAACGCCGCACCAAAAAGACCGATTTCCCATCGTTTAACGAGGAGGCTTTTAAACTGCTCGGGGGGCCCGAAGGCCTTCATCCCACCATCACCGGCATCCTGCGTTCCCTACCGCCGCACAACCAAACCTGACCTGAAGAGAGAAGTGGACGTTCTGGGAAGTGAGTGGAGTTCACCGTACGGGTGACTCGTCATGCACCAGCTTCACACAGTAGTATCAGTACTGGACCTGAGTGAGACATCCACCATCTGTTCTAAACACACGTACTCACCTCCTACAGCCAGACCAGAACCAGAGTCAGAGAGAGAGAGAGAGACAGAGAGACAGAGAGACAGAGAGAGAGAGAGACATTTAGATTCAGAGAGAGAGACATTTAGAGTCAGAGAGAGAGAGAGAGACAGAGAGACAGAGAGACAGAGAGAGAGAGAGAGACATTTAGATTCAGAGAGAGAGACATTTAGAGTCAGAGAGAGACAGAGAGAGAGACATTTAGAGTCAGAGAGAGAGCGAGAGAGAGAGACATTTAGAGTCAGAGAGAGAGAGAGAGAGAGAGAGAGAGACATTTAGATTCAGAGAGAGAGACATTTCGAGTCAGAGAGAGAGACATTTCGAGTCAGAGAGAGAGAGAGAGAGAGAGAGAGAGAGAGAGAAAGAGTCAGAGAGTGAGAACAGAAGCGCTGTGGATCAGAACAGAAGTGCTGTGGATCAGAACAGAAGTGCTGTGGATCAGAACCGCTGTGGATCAGATCAGAAGCGCTGTGGATCAGAACAGAAGTGCTGTGGATCAGAACAGAACCGCTGTGGATCAGAACAGAACCGCTGTGGATCAGAACAGAAGCGCTGTGGATCAGAAGTGCTGTGGATCAGAAGTGCTGTGGATCAGAACAGAACCGCTGTGGATCAGAACAGAAGCGCTGTGGATCAGAAGTGCTGTGGATCAGAAGTGCTGTGGATCAGAACAGAACCGCTGTGGATCAGAACAGAAGCGCTGTGGATCAGAAGTGCTGTGGATCAGAACAGAACCGCTGTGGATCAGAACAGAACCGCTGTGGATCAGAACAGAAGCGCTGTGGATCAGAAGTGCTGTGGATCAGAAGTGCTGTGGATCAGAACAGAACCGCTGTGGATCAGATCAGAAGTGCTGTGGATCAGATCAGAAGTGCTGTGGATCAGAAGCGCTGTGGATCAGAACAGAACCGCTGTGGATCAGATCAGAAGTGCTGTGGATCAGAAGTGCTGTGGATCAGAACAGAAGCGCTGTGGATCAGAAGTGCTGTGGATCAGAAGTGCTGTGGATCAGAACAGAACCGCTGTGGATCAGAACAGAAGCGCTGTGGATCAGAAGTGCTGTGGATCAGAAGTGCTGTGGATCAGAACAGAACCGCTGTGGATCAGAACAGAACCGCTGTGGATCAGAACAGAAGCGCTGTGGATCAGAAGTGCTGTGGATCAGAAGTGCTGTGGATCAGAACAGAACCGCTGTGGATCAGATCAGAAGTGCTGTGGATCAGATCAGAAGTGCTGTGGATCAGAAGCGCTGTGGATCAGAACAGAACCGCTGTGGATCAGATCAGAAGTGCTGTGGATCAGAAGTGCTGTGGATCAGAAGTGCTGTGGATCAGAAGCGCTGTGGATCAGAACAGAACCGCTGTGGATCAGAACCGCTGTGGATCAGAACAGAACCGCTGTGGATCAGAACAGAACCGCTGTGGATCAGAACCGCTGTGGACGCTCTGTGTGCGGAGACGGTGGTTAAACCTCTGCCCGACATTTCACCTTTTAATACGTCCCCCAGTAAAGAAGCAGATGGAGACACATAATCCCCCCAGACGTATGTAATCTGGACGTCCCGGGACATACAGACCACCTGGGTTCATTTCAAACCCCCCCAGCTTCCGCAGCTCTGTTCCTCTCCTGCGTATGAGAGCGCGAGGCAGAGAGATTCCAGCTGATGAGATCACCGAGATAGAGCTGCTCATTAACCCGCTTGTCCTTGACCACTGTGTTCTCCCAGGAGCGAGATGTGATCAGTGATGAGATGGTGGACGGTCAGCCTGGATTATGGGAACAATGGCTCGGCGTACCACCTGATCACTGAGAGCGTGGACGGAGGTCTGTTGCCTCCACTGTGTCTCCAGAGGGTCTCTCTCCAGAGGATTTCATTCCTGTTCATCAGAGCTTTGAGAAGCGGCTGTTGGACGTCCCTCGCTTTGAAGGAGACACCAGTTCTCCAAGCTGGTGGGCTGACGGCTGCTTGTCTCTAGGAAGCGTCTGTTAACTCTAAATCTGATTCTCCATAGAGTCAGACTGTGATCAGTGTGGAGCTGAGACTAACCACTAACCACTGCTTTCTTCAGAGACTCAGAACTTCTGAACCATCCCAAGTTCCAGTGCTCTGAGCTCACACTGATCTCCAGCTTCTTGTTGGAGCTCCCGTTCCACCTTGAACAGTGCAGCAGGACTTTCCCACACAGTGGGCCAAAGAGACCCTCTGCTGAGATGCTGTCGCCCCAGCAGACCACTCCATAAAAGATGGCAGATCCACCACTGTGTGAAGGAAGGTCCTCAGGAGTTCTCCCTGCACTCCAAATGACCTCAGTCTCCTCAGCAGGTAGAATCTGCTCTGGTCTTCTCTGTAAAGTACAGTGGTGTTAACAGACCAGTCCAGCTTGTTGATTAGGTGAACATCCAGATACTTATAAGACTCCACTCTCTCGATGTCCATCCTCTGGATGTTCACTGATGGAGGGGGATGCCTGCACCTGTGGAAATCCACCACCAGTTCTTTGGTCTTCCCCGCATTTATCTGGAGGTGGTTCTGCAGACACCAGTCCACAAAGTCCTGAATCAGTTCTCTGTACTCGCTGTCCTCCTCATCAGTTATGAGGCCGAAGATCGCGGAGTCATCAAAGAACTTCTGGAGGTGACAGTTCTGTGAGCTGTACACGAAGTCAGCGGTGTACAGGGTGAAGAAGAATGAGATGAGGACCGAGATCTACTAGACAGGCTTGACTTTGGGCTGTTGAACAGATT
Organism: Megaleporinus macrocephalus; assembly: GCA_021613375.1. NCBI lineage: Eukaryota > Metazoa > Chordata > Actinopteri > Characiformes > Anostomidae > Megaleporinus > Megaleporinus macrocephalus. Next base: position 39,157,773 of record CM038724.1, on the reverse strand, counting down.
ATGGGCTCGCGTCGTCTGGCTGCTACAAGTTAAGGCGGGAGTTGATTCAGGTATGATTGGGTCTGGAAATCAATCCACTGTTCTGGATTCCAGGCTTCAAGGACCAGATCTGGATGTCCTTGTTGTGCACTGATGGTATGTGAGATGTTTGAACCCCCTCTCTTCCACTGAAACCCCTCTTCCTTTGGCATTTAGATGTTTTATATGGCTGTTTTCCAAAATCTGGGAAGGTGTCTGGTGGGTACAGGTGGCCTGTGGAGATTTTGCCTCAGTCTCATTACGTCAGGAGATCCCTTCTTGAACATGGACCTGCTCCTTGAGCCCATCAAGTCTGTTGGGCTATTCCAACTTCATCAGAAAAGTAATTAGAAATTCCAGATTTGGAGGTACCTGGTGTCCAGGTTGTTTTCAGTTTCTTCCTCAATCTAGACCAACCAGGCCGACCGCATGGTTAGGACCCCCACAGGACCACCACAGAGCAGGTACTATTAGGGAGGTGGATAAGTCTTAGCACTGCAGTCACACTGACGTGGTGGTGGTGTGTTTGGATGTACCTGGTGTCCAGGACGTGCCTGATAGATTAACCAGGTTTGTTTAAACAGGGAGATCATCAAACTGGGTTGGATACCAGGAACGAAGACCTCCTAGGAACCTATATTAAGCAAGGATGCCTCTTGCTCTGGTGTTGTTCCTGCCTGACATATACAATTAGCCACCTCTCCACTCCTTTTGAAGTTGCTGGACCTGCGGGGCAGGTTGCTCAGATCAGAACCAAATATATAAAGTAGAGTGAAAAGCCTTCGGAATGCTCCAGCGGTATGAAGCCATACGAAATAACAAGCATCAGGAAAGTCTTTCAGAGCCAACAGCCTCTTAAGCACCCGATTTCACCCCTTCAGTTCAGTCCAATTTCACACTTTCTTATCCGTAATAGAGGCCAGACTTTCCCTAACCGGCCCCCCGGCACGCACACCCACAGGCACGCTGCCCGGGTTCGGGATCTGAAAGTCCACTCTCTCAGTATTCACACCGCTCACGGCTCATGAAAGATGCAGGCGGTGTAATCAAGGACAATCGACGCCGGATAGCAGGCTGAGGTGCGAAGGAGATGTAGGAATAGCAGACAGGGGCGACCTCAGGAGACCTCTCGCCTCCGTCTGCCCTCCTTAAACTGCGGCACGGTCACGTGGGTTTCCATACGTCAGTGTGTTTATTAACCCTTTCCAAGCTTCTCCTAAACAACCCAGTATTATTATCAGTTCTCATCTAATACCTGCTTTGACTGCTCAGTACTTCATTAAACTAAATCAAGATTTGCTGCTGAAGGAACTGAACACATTCAAACAATGTCTGGGGCGTCCAGGAGAAATCTGGAACCTAACTTTGTTCTTCAAACTGGACTCAAGATCTGATCTACTTCTCTCACAATAACATATTCATGTTACTTTGTATTGTATTGATGTTTATGTACATGACTAACGCTGCTGATTGCCCTTCTTCACTAGGGTGTTGGTAGGGCAGGAGGTCCAAGGTCCTGGAAGCTGTCCACTTGCTCCTCCATTGCTGCTTCTTGCTGAAGTCCACCATCAACATCTTTGTCTTTCTGACATTCAGGATGATGTGGTTCTCCTCAGTGCTGAGTCTCCTCCAGGTGGGTGTTCCCAGAGATCAGGCCCACCAGTTGGAAGTGACCATGTCTGTAGTCCATCTGATTTTCTGTACACTTTGTTGCCCTGTTCTTCAGTGGTCAGGACCCCAGTCCATATTTAATTCTTACATGCTGAATGAAAGAATTCAGTACTTCATGCATCACCAGCTATATACCATACATATTGGGGGTTTATGTAAATAAGCCTGGTCCCGTACCCCAGCATGGCAGCGTAGGACCCTCACTGTACACAGCTGTGGTGAGAACTGGCGGTTCTGAGGCACATGCTCAGAAATGAGACCCCAGGTTTCGCCTCCGGCTGATTCAAAGATTTAGTGCAATTAAAGTATACGAGTCTACGGAGGCCTCGCGTTTGCTGTCAACAGTACAGTCTGGCGGCAGTGTGATGATGTGAGAAACGTTCTCCCGGCACACATTAGAGCCCCCGATGCCCACTCTAGAACGCCTGGTTGGCTCAGAGTCGCTCAGCGTCCCTGACTGTGGAGCTTAGCTGTTCGTGGCTACAGTTGCATTGAGAGAAACACCATCAGCACCACAAGGTATGTAGTATTACTGGTTCATGGTGGGTCTCACTGATGCAGTGACCCAGTCAGGTATCTTTGGGATGAGGTCACTGGCAGCTGAGCAGTTTCCAGCGTAGCAGGTTCCTGCACAGTGTATTGTTAGGTTCTGATGTCCACACTTGGGGCTGTTCTGAGAGCTGGAAGATGCAAAACATGCTATTAGGTGTATGTGGGTTGGAGTAGACTGGCTATATTGTGTATAACCTGAAATAGATCGCATTATTCACAGCTGTCTGAATTCTTTACTGGAGAAACCTAATAACCCAGAGCTTCCCAGCTGCTGGTTTGGTGCAGTGTGTTCAGTGTTGAGGCCTCAGTGTGTTAAACAGTGTGTATGTACAGGATTTGAACATTTGTGCCATACATCCATAGAAAAAGCTTATTATGTTATAAAACTGAGGGTCTGTCTGACTCTGGATCAGCTGTGTAAGTATCTCTGACTCTGTATCAGCTGTGTAAGTGTCTCTGACTCTGTATCAGCTGTGTAAGTGTCTCTGACTCTGGATCAGCTGTGTAAGTATCTCTGACTCTGAATCAGCTGTGTAAGTATCTCTGACTCTGGATCAGCTGTGTAAGTATCTCTGACTCTGTATCAGCTGTGTAAGTGTCTCTGACTCTGTATCAGCTGTGTAAGTATCTCTGACTCTGGATCAGCTGTGTAAGTATCTCTGACTCTGAATCAGCTGTGTAAGTATCTCTGACTCTGGATCAGCTGTGTAAGTATCTCTGACTCTGTATCAGCTGTGTAAGTGTCTCTGACTCTGTATCAGCTGTGTAAGTATCTCTGACTCTGTATCAGCTGTGTAAGTATCACTGACTCTGTATCAGCTGCGTAAGTGTCTCTGACTCTGGATCAGCTGTGTAAGTATCTCTGACTCTGGATCAGCTGTGTAAGTATCACTGACTCTGTATCAGCTGCGTAAGTGTCTCTGACTCTGGATCAGCTGTGTATCTCTGACTCTGGATCAGCTGTGTAAGTATCTCTGACTCTGGATCAGCTGTGTAAGTATCTCTGACTCTGTATCAGCTGTGTAAGTATCTCTGACTCTGGATCAGCTGTGTAAATATCTCTGACTCTGGATCAGCTGTGTAAGTATCACTGACTCTGTATCAGCTGCGTAAGTGTCTCTGACTCTGGATCAGCTGTGTAAGTATCTCTGACTCTGTATCAGCTGTGTAAGTATCACTGACTCTGTATCAGCTGTGTATCACTGACTCTGGATCAGCTGTGTAAGTATCACTGTTTCTGTATCAGCTGGGCAGCCACACTGGATGGGCAGTTGTTCAGAATCAGACCACACGGGATGAGCAGTTGTTCCGCATCAGACCACACGGGATGGGCAGTTGTTCGGAAATAGACCACACGGGTGACTGAGATCAGTATATAGGGTTAATAAGGTGCAGCAGTGACTCCAGCAGGTCTGACTATTACAGCAGAACTAAAACAGGAGAGTCAGGAGGTAACAAAGACATGAGGCTCCCTGAGAGCACGCCTCCTCTCCACCGTCGCGAGAGAGCAGCGGGACAACATTACCAACCTGTCACTGACCCCAGATCTGCTCCTCTCATCTAACAGACACACTTATAACCAAACGCTCCACTGAACGTGTAGATTTTTAGTCTAGACTTAAAAACTGAGGCTCCCGAACACTGACACTGTGTGTGTGTTAGTCTGAGCATCGTGGATCACGCAGAGCAGTCTGGGCTACACGGCTGGCTTGGTTTGTAGTTATCTGGCGTCCTCAGCTGTGATCCTCAAACACAGGCTGGCAGTGTGGATTAGCTCCTCACTGGAGCACAGGGGTTACTCATGAGCATGAATGTCGGACTGACTGTGCAGATCATGGCGCTGCCTAAACTCAGTGGAGGTGAGGCAGTGAGCGGTGCTGTCCCAGAGAGCTCCGGCTCCCATGGATTTCATATTTCATCAGAAGCCCGGGCCTCATTACAGCAGCCGCTTGGAGCTCAGGGCGATATCTGTGTCATGAAATCTGTTCCCCCTTTACCCCGGAGCCGCACCGATAACGCCTCGCACTTACTCACTCAGCCTATTGATTTTTTCTCTCCCCCCCCGCCTCTCTCTCTCGTTTGCCACCCACCGAATCCAATCATTATCCAATCACTTACATATGTGAGATGGTCTATTGTTATACGCAATGAGAAGCGTGGAGATTACGCTATTGATGTTCCTTCTACTGCAGCCTCAACCGCAGGTCGGTGGATGGGACGGTGGCATTGTTGCATTATCCTGTCATTTGTATGCATTACATTTTATTATGTAAACACTGAAATAAGGGGGCGCTTTAACCTGCTCAGGGGTCCTAGGATAGGGGGTCCTGAGCCCTATGGGTCTTGTTACACACCTTGGTTTTAATTAAAGTACATACTCTGCCTCCACCAGCCAGCGACTCCGGCCCTGCCATCTAAAAGCCACAGTTGGAAATTTGCACAGAGCAGTTCTCTTCGAATTTCAGGCAGAAGAAGCTGAACCCACTCATGAAACATGGTGGTGGTAGTATTATGTTTTGGGTCTGTTTTGCTGCTTTTGGACCAGGCAGAAGAAGCTGAACCCACCTGTGAAACATGGTGGTGGTAGTATTATGTTTTGGGTCTGTTTTGCTGCTTTTGGATCAGGACAGCTTGCTGAAAGGTGCTCACTTCTGGTCCTGGACGTCTACCAACCTGCAGAGTTTAACTCCACCTCTAATCTAACACATGTGATCCAGGTTATAAAGGCCTTGATCTGATCTAAACTCTCCAGTGTGGTAGAGCTCCAGGATCAGGAGCTGTATGTATGGAATGATAGCATAGGGAAAGCCATAACTCATCCTGAAGGACCATCTCTGCCATCTCAGTAGACCACCTAGGTGTGCTAGAAGGCCACTGGCATAGTGTTAATTGGAAAGATAAAGCTTAAAAGAGATCTTATGAAACATGGTGGTGGTAGTATTATATTTGGACCAGGACAGCTTACCATGAATATCAAGAAATTCTACTGAACATTTCTACAGAAGGACCTCAGCCGAAGGTGGTCCCTGCAGAAAGACAGTGACCCTAAAAACACCAGCAAGTCTTTAAAGAATGGTTAATGCAGATGAAATCCAAAATTTAAGTTTCAAGATTCAAGAGTTTAATTGTCATGTGCACAGCAGAACAGTTACACTGTACAATGAAATTCTTACTTTGCTGCTCCTCCATTCACCAATAGATAAAGATAACAAATAAAAGAAATAATAAAAATACATACAAAATATATAAAATATAGTAAAATAAGTTGAAGTAAATAAAATATTTTTTTTATTATTTAGTTAAAAAATGAAATGCTCCTAAGGTTGAAACAACAGAAATGTTGAGGCAGAATCTCAGGTGTGGGGTTCATACCAGAAAGCCCACCAACATAATAGAATGGAAGAAGCTCTGTAAAGAGGAGCGGGCCAAGATTTCTCTTGAAGAGAAGAATCTCTCACACCAGCACCATGTCAATGTCACTGCTGTGCCGGGAATGATCCACCTGCCTAATGGTACCTGCTCTGTGGGGGTCTTGATCACTGATTATTCAGAGAATTGTAGGTCCTACATGATCAGTGGAGCTGATAAACTAGACAAGGAGGTGTACCTAATAAAGTGTCTGGTGCACTGTGAGGACGTATAGAGAGAAACAGAAGCTACGTAGATAAATACAGGGAGAACCCACTGTCCCAACATTTCCATCACCGTCTCTCTCCTCCAGTTTCACTGACCCACGCTAACTTACAGCTGTGCACAATAAGTGTGATAAACTGTGACCTACACATGCAGCTCGGCGGCTTACGTAACGTAGGAGCTTCATGGCTCTGAGCTCTTACGCACTGGTACGTGGCTGAACTGAATTCCCTGGGTGATGTGAGCTACTGGAGCAGGAAACACACTAATCCACCATATGTACAGTGTGAGGCAAAAGTCTCAGGACACCCTTTATTTCAGAAAGAAGAGGGAAAATGCTGTATCTGAATACCCCACGGGTGAACATTTGAACCACAAGAGATATTGCATCAGTCAATTTATGAGACAGTTCTGGTCTTCTGCTACACGATCATCTTCCCATTGGAAAAACTTGCCCTTGATCCAATATGGCAGCTTTCATGATGGCAGTCATGTTCGCGACACATTCTTTGCTGGGGTATTCAGATTTGTCAAAGAGAATCCTATGATTGAACGTCCTATTTGTATTGTAAGTAGAATAATTGGCTTACATGAACATGAAAAACATGATATTGGCTGTGTCTGCATATACATAGGCTTTGTTACATATTCATGCCATGGTTATTGCAAAGCTGCCGTGTGTAAAATGTGGCAGCGCTCATCGTTTTCTACACTGAGGATGAAAATGTAACCACACTGTAGGTAATGTACAAGAAAAGACAGGTTGCTGGAAAACCAAACTGAACGCACCTCGTTCAGCTAATCAAAGACTTACAAAGGCAATAATTACATTAATCAATTAGAGTTGAAACTAAAGTCTGCAGACAAGTTCATCTCTAGGAACAGAGCCAATGATAGCATGGAGATCTGAAGACCACCTAGATAAGCAAGAAGACTGCTGTGAATAGACAAGACTTAAATCCTATGTTTCTGGCTGAAGAACCTAAACTCACATATGAAACATGGTGGTGGTGGTATTATGTTTTGGGGCTCAGTTCTGGTCCTGGAGATCTACCAACCTTTGATTTAAAAAATTTTAAACATAGATTTTCCGCCAGCTTGGCCATCAGGGTCCGTGTATCAGACGTATATGGCTGCTGTTTAGTATTTTTGACATGTTTACCATGTTTGAGATCATTGAAAAAATGCCTGTTACTCTTTATATTATGTGTAAATTTGATGTTGGATGGATTAAAAGAAATTATCCCAAAATTACTCAGAAGGATGTCTGGTTTCATTGACAAATATATATATATATATATATATATATATATATATATATATATATATATATATATTTGTACATTTATTAGTATATTTATCACTGTCCAAAGAAAAACAACTCTCAGAAATTTCCCATTTTCCATCAGCATTCCATATAAACACTTGTGTAGTTTTATCAGTGGTTTTAATAATAATAATAAAAAAATTATAACATTTATATATCTGTGTTGCAGCCATGTTTTAGTCATGGTGGAGGGATACAAGTGTACTCTGAAGCAAAATAGTCCCCTGAGAAAACGCATTTTTTTATTTTTTTCATACATTTTACCACAGAATTTCTATATTAAGTCTTGTGTAGGTTTATTCGTGGTTTTAATAAAGAAAATAGTTAATAAACTGTGTATATATCTCTGTGGTTGGCATGTTGACCCTTGGTCCCCATCATATGACCACTTTATCTCGAAGACTGTGTTATTCGTAAATGTTTAAATTCCGATTTAAGGCAAATTCCAGTTAGATGTTAAATATTGATGGTTTTAATGGTTTAAAAGGGAAAAAAATAAAAATATTGTTTATTAACAAGCTGCTGGATCCCGTCGCTCATTTCGTGTTGGCGGCCGTTAGAAGGGAAAGTCGCGCGCGCTGCTATTTTACCTCAGAACTGTTAGCACCGCTGCTAACTCCGCTCAGACGGCGGACAACCGCGACGATTTTAGGGCTTAAAAGCTGCGTTTTCTGCTTCTGCTTCGACGGAAGGTTGTTTTTTGTCCATGATTAAACTCCGTTCCCGTCTGAAATCCTTCACGGAGTGAGAGAGAGAGAGAGAGGGAGAGTGAGAAAGAGAGAGAGGGAGAGGGAGAGGAGGAGGAGGAGTAGGAGTGCTCGACGGCGGACAGCGCAGCGAGGGCACCGAGCTGGAGAGCAGAGGAGAGAAATCGCTTCACTCTCGTCTTATGTCGTCCTAAAACTTTTCAGAGCCTGGACGTGGTGATTGTTCGCCCCTCGCCGCGCCGTGTGACCCGTTTTCGGCCGTGGTTTTTGTGCTCGGGGCTGTGGAAATGAAGGCGAAGAACAGGGAGCAAAGCTTGTCTGATTCCAGAGAACTAGACGGATCCTACGACCAGCTGACGGGTAAGTTTAAAACTTGGTTTTACAAGCAATAAAACGTGCAGTTTGGGACAAAATTGGTGTCACGGTACGCGTGAATGTGTGTATTTATATATACACTTGGCTGAAATATCAGAAAAAGCTGTTACGGACCCCAAAAAATCAACTTGCTGTCTGAAGTTAGCGTCTTATTCGAATTCTCAGTTCCACCTTAAATGGTGCAGCAGTTTCATGAAACTGCTGCACCATTTAAGGTGGAACGGGCAATTCGAATAAGACGCTAACTTCAGCCCAGGTTTAGGCTCAACAAAAGGGTTCCAGAAAAACCTCTCTGAGTCTAAAGAACTACACGTTTTGTTGTTTATGCTTGTTTGTGTGTTATCGTTCGTGTTTTGTTGAGCTTCTCTTTGCTGACCGGGCTCGTTTGCACCTGTTAACCCGCTGCACGTTAACTAGGTAGCCGTGTAGAGCTGCGGAAGCGCAGATCTTTCTGTGTGGGAAGCCCTGTGCAGGTGTTCTCACTTGTGTCCACCACGTTCTCCACAGAAGAAGCTAGCAAGCAAGGCAGGCAGGCAGACCACCCAGCTCAGGTCAGATGCGTTAGGAAGGATGGAGGTGCAGGTGATGAAGTGTGCCCAGTCAGGTGCGTAGTGATGTTCATGCAGCGCTGTCCACCAGGTCCCTGTCAGGTTTGGATCTTAGCAGGGGATCTTGGAAGAAGTCTTGGATTTAGATTTAAAGAGAGTCTCTGATCGTGTGTCAGAGGAGGCTTATTTTTTAAAAAGCTGTGTCTACCGTGAAGGAGGTACCCTAGTGGGATCAGATGATGCTTCCAGAATGCTCACGGTGGAAACGCAGCGAGTGTCGGACGAGCAGGTGTAGTTAAATCAGCTTAATTTAGAATTGGAGCTATTTGCCCCCTGTGTTTTGCACGCAGCAGAATTTGACCTCTGCATTTAAGCCATCCGTACAGTGAAACATATACATGGGCACACACTAGTGAACACACACACACTAGGAGGCATTGAAACACACACGTACATACACTAGGTGAGCAGTGAAAGACCAACATACAAACACACAAGGGGGCTGTGAAACACCTATGTGTACACACACACACATACAATAGAGTACACACACACTAGTGGCAGTGAAACACTCACATACAAACACACACACTAGTGGCAGTAAAACATACACACACACACACTAGGGGGTAGTAAATCACCCACATACACACTAGTGGCAGTGAAACACCCCCACACACACACACACACTAGTGGAAGTAAAACACACACACACACACACACACTAGTGGCAGTGGAACACCCACATACAAACACACACACTAGGGGCAGTGAAACACCCACATACAAACACACACACTAGGGGCAGTGAAACACCCACATACAAACACACACACTAGGGGGCAGTGAAAGACCAACATACAAACGCTCTAGTGAACACACACACACACACACACACACACACACACACACACACACTAGAGGGCTGTGAAACACCCACGTACACATACACTAATGAACACACACCCGCATAGAAACACTAGTGAACATACACAATAGAGGGCAGTAAAACACCCACATACACTCCCACACACACTAGGGGGCAGTGAAACACCCATGTGCATGAACACACACTAGGGGGCAGTGAAAGACCAACATACAAACGCACTAGTGAACACACACACACACACACACACACACACACACACACACACACACACACACACACACACTAGGGGGCTGTGAAACACCCATGTACACATATACACTAATGAACACACACCTGCATAGAAACACTAGTGAACACACACAATAGGGGGCAGTAAAACACACATGTGCGTGAAGACACACACACACAAACACTCTAGTGGCAGTGAAACACCCACATACACACATACACTAGGGGGCAGTAAAACACCCACATACAAACACAGTCTAGTGAACACTAGTGAACACAACCACTAGGGGGCAGTGAGCACATTTGCCTGGAGTGGTGGGCAGCCCTATCCACAGTACCAAGGGAGCGTTTGAGGTTAGATGTCTTGCTCAAGGGCACTTCAGTCATGTCCTGTCGGTCAAGGGGATAAAACAGGTGACCTCCAGCCCAGCTGCCCCTCGTGGAGTTAAAGGGGAATGGCACTGATTTTTTTAGAGGCAGTGTAAGTGATTAGGAGGTAACAAAGTCGTTCAGAGTGGTTTGTTGTGAACTTCTCTGTTGTAGAAAAACAGTTCAGAGTGGTCTTGATTGGAACCAGACGTCCTGCTGTACACGCTTCCTAACATACACACACACACACATTTTAATTGGATGTTCCTCAGTAGTCCAATTGAGGCTAGCATAAAATTCCCAATCAGAAGGTTTAAGTTCACTCAGTGCTTGTTCAACATGGCAGGAGCAGAAACTGCTCTGTAGACGCGATAGAGTTTATGTTGAGCTGTAAAAGACTTAAGGGTATTGATCAGGATGGATGACCATAAGCTTGCAGACGAGTATATGAGCAAATAAAGGACACCTACTGCAGAGCGAATTAAACAAAGATGGACGTTTCTTTAATCGGCATGTTACAAAATTAATTCTGTTCAGGTAATGCTGCTGCCCGTCTCACTCCGTCTGATGCTCGATGTCAGGGTGGCTGTGCTGAGTGGTGCTGCACCCATGCTTATTGTTCTGGATCTGATTTCTTGTTGCGTGCATGTAAATGGAGATTTAGATTAAGTAGATTGTGAGTAACACCATTGTCTTGACCAGTCATCACAGTGTAAAAGCTGGCCAGTATTTTATCATAGTTTGGTGGTAAAGTTGAGGCTTAAAATCTGCTTTAATCCATTTATGGATTTATAGAGGGGTCTATGGAGAGTGTGCTGGAAGGCAAAATAGTTCCCAAAGAAAGTTTAGATAGAGAGATAGATATAAAGATAGATACTTTATTGATCCTAAAAGGAAATTCGAGGCATCCAGTAGCTGTTCCACAAATGCAAGGTAATTAAAGGTGAATATAGAATATAAATACAGGAAATAAAATTAAAATATAAAATAAAAATAGGAAAAGTTTCACAGTGTGTTTGAGTGATGACAGTAGTGTAGCTAGCCAGTGTAAAGAGTGTAGAGCACTTCAGTAGTTTAGTTTTTAACATTAGCACTAGTTAATCCATATGAGACGTATAGGTTCACTGATGTATTTGTTATTAAATACAATGGCTTGTGTTGTACAAATGGTGACCCCTGGTTCCCACCACCACTACAATCAACCATTTCACACCACCCCACTCTTGTTTACATCTCAAACTGTGCCTAAATTTGGGGGGGAAATGGTGCAGTTCCCCTTTAAAACATTCTTTCCCTTCAGAAACGGGAGTGAGTCTTGTAACAGAGCAGAGTAGATAAGATAAGAAGAAGAAGGGAAGAGAAGTCACAGCTCACTTGTCTTCTGCATCATAACAGAAATGGGAGGTTTGTGTAGTAGCATCCAATATTTTGTGTTGGATTAGATTAGACGCTGCTTTTTGTCACCTCTTCAGACACTTTCCCTTTTCGTCAACATGTTCACACAGTTTTCCTCTTATTATTTCAAACCTGGACGCTTCCCAGACATGTTTTTCCATCAGTGTACCAAAGAAGGAATGCGTGCCAGAGCACACTCCAGCTTAATAAAAGGCTTTATGGTTGACTAGTAGACATTTGGCTGTGAAATATTGTCACACTTATTGGTGGTATATGTTGTAACTGACAACGTAGATTTTGTTGGCTTTGGTTTGGTATGTCTCTGTCCAGCAATGCTGTGTCCAACATGGTAGCTGGGCATACGTTAGGGTTAAGCCTCAATGTGTCCGGCCTGGTTGGGAAGTATGCTGTTTTTCCCATTGCACCACTTTTGGGAACAATAAGTGCTTCTCTGCAAGTGTGGCAAATCCAGATGGGGCCCAGCCTTGGGCTGCGAAGGGCAATTTAACTGAGCGAACTAGATGCAATAACAGTTAAGTGGCCGTTTGCAAAGAAATGGCCATTTTTTAGACATTAGGAAGAGTGTATTGTTGACTTTCCCCAAGAACATTTATCACGAAGCCACAAATCTAGTCGCATCCCATTAAGCGCCATGTGCGCGCCTCTTAAAATTAGATCTTATTGAAAAGTTTCTTTTGACGGCGTTTAAAGCGTCGCTGCACTTTTCTACCAGGCTCGTTTGAAGGATTCATCATAAGAATGGCTTGGGCACATTAAAACAGGCCATCTCATTTTGAACCGTTTACTTTATATCCTCAGTGCACTTATATGTTGCCGCTAATGCTAATAGGGCAGTTTAATCTCAGGATTTTTCAGCAACCTGGTTCTTTATTCTTGGAAGATCTGCTTCCAGAGCACGGTGACGCTTGCTTTCTCTTATGCGTGGTCAAGAATAGGGGGCTGTTGTTGTGTTAATGTTAATTTTCTTGATTTTTTTTCATTTACTTACTGTTGAGTTTAGTGCGGCACCAGCCTTTGACCTTGTGTTTTTACTCCTCATTAACTCACTACCAATAAAAGAAAATCCTCAAGCTGGCCGGCCACAAACAACATGGGCGGCCAGTGTGATTAAAGCTGAAGCACACAGTGGTGTTCCGTTTGGCTGATTTCACCACATAATCACTTGCATTTACTGACCGACCACCTTATCTGAATGTTCATGCTTCTGTTTCACATCCAACACGTTTTGGACTGAGTTAGCGTAGGGGACCGTCCAGCAGGTGTCCCGCTGAAATGCTGTTTTGCTTTGAGAGGAACGTAGATGCTTGAAAGTGCCATGGATTGGATAGTTTGGTTGGTCTGAGCTTTGTGTGGTGTAAAGAGTGGAGCTGTGGAAAAGGAATTGTGGTGCATCAGTCTGTTAGCAGTTCTGCTGTCCTGATGTGGGATTTTTGGGGTTGATTATAATGAATTGTAATGCTATTCACTGAAGCTTGGTTTATTTTTCTGGCTATTTATAAACATGATATTATCAATAATCACGTTTTATCACCCAGGCGCAGTGTAGTGTTTTAACTCTTGTTTTTAACTACTGTGTAGTTAATTATATTTAAATATTCAGACTGTGAGGATAACCGCATTGCAGTAGAATTAGAATTAGATCTGTTTGCCACTTGTGTTTGCACACAGCGGATTTCGAACTTTGCATGCAACCCATCCTTGCAGTGAAACACACACACACTAGTAAACAGACACACTAGGGGGTAGTAAAACACCCACATACACACACACACACACACACACACACACACACACACACTATGGGCTTGTGAAACACCCACATATATACACACTAGAGAACATACACAATATATATATATACACACACACACACACACACACACACACACACCCTGCAATATTTGTTTATATTTTTTGTACTGGTAAAGGTCAATTCACTATCATTTATCACTCTTAGCATCAGCTTTACTAACAGCTCCCTGTTAGCTATCTAAAGAAGACTAGACTGTAACGAAAACTGAGATCTGTTTATCTTGTGTTTTGTGCTGTGGCTTTAATGTAACATAGTAGTAACAAGATGTTGAGCCGCGCTCTGTGCCGCACTGAGAAACTAAACAGTTCCCAAATAGTTACCTGTAGGTGGTAATTGCGCTGGCTGTATAGCCGTCTTGCTGAGCTATTGTTAGACTAGCCGACGGAGCTGCAGATCAAAACACACGTGTACGTTCGTCTTTCTGTCACGAGCGGTGACATCATTTTCAAACGTGAGTGATCAGCAAGCGACGCTCGTCTTCTTCAACGTGGGCGTCTGACTGCGACACGTCTGTTTCACTCCTCCAGGGCTAATTATGAGTCTTGTGACGATGATTAGATCAATGAAATGTGAAAATGTGATGGAAGAGGTCAGAGGGATACACCCCTGTTGAAGAGTGCTTGTGAAGCTCTGCACGGTGAGATGATGCGGGCTCCAAATCCCAAAGCCCTGGCGTAGAAGTTTGCTGATCAGATCTGGACTCCTCTTCCCCTCAGCGGTAGTTTGTCTCAGCGATGTGGGTTGGCAGCGTGAAAGTGTGGATGTGTGGGAGAGGCCAGCATGACTCAGAGCTGCCTCTTCAGAGGCTCCGGGTGCGAGCTGCGGACATGTGACGGGATTGACCGGTGCCGCTTAGAGGTAGCGTGGGTTATAGCTGACTTTAAAACCCAGCCCTTTGATTTGAGCAGAAATCCAGGGCTCTAGAAATAGCTCCCTCACAGTCTGTTCTTTCCTTTCTTCCCCCTCTTTGTAATTTGGAGCGCGCTGTGCCAAAAGATCAAAGGACGATTACAGAAGTCGTATCTGGTGATGTTTTCTTTTGGGTGAGAGTTATCGCATTCAAGCAAAATCTAATTATTTGAGGACTACGGAGCCTATGTATTACTTAGTGTCGTAGACTGTCTGATGCCAGATATGGTTACTTTTCATCCAGCATGACATACATCAGGGCTCGTCTGAGCCAGACCGTCAGGCGGAGGGCTGTCAAATGACTGTTTGCTTGCGTAGAATGAAAGCAACGTTCTGTTATTGTTTATCTTTCCAGTGAACCGTGATAGCCCTTTCTCTCTCTGTCTCTCTGTCTCTCTCTCTCTCTATATATATATATATATACACACACACACACACACACAAACCAAGCAGCCATAACATTAAACCACCTCCCTATATCTATACTCACTGTCCACTGTATCATACAGGAGCTCCACTTACAGACTGTAGTTCATCTGATTCTCTGTATACTTTATTACTCTGTTCTTTAATGATCAGGACCCCTGTTATAAGTGCTTTAATGTTGTGCCTGATCAGTGTGTATATTAGGACTGTGTATTGGCAAGACACTGGTGATATATGTGATACAGTGGTTATGATTTAGTCTAGTGAGATATACTGCAAGGAAAGTGATATACTGTGATATTTAAACTCTTATTGTTATAACACATCACTATATGAGCAGGTGTGCCAGTGCTTACACTAGCATTGCGCCCTTGTGCTGCTTGTTAATGTTGAAGCGGAGCTGATAATGGATTACAACACTGCCATCTAGTGGTCAGCGGTTTAAACACATAGTGATTTACTGTCTGCATGTAAACTGTTCATTAGTAATCAGTACTGTGTTTGAGAATTGACACGGTATACAGTCTTAATTTAAGTTTAGTTTAAGTCCATAGAAGATCATTTTTTTCATGTTTGTGTTTCTGTGCTTCTTTCCTAGACAAGAAAGGGGTCAGTTCCATTTCACTGTATGAGATGCAGTAACTTGGAGAGGTTATCACATATTCAGATTCAGCTTTAGAAATGTTTTCCTTTTGAAATGTGTTTAGGAATAAGAACCAAACTCAGCATAAGCCAATTTAACTCTAACTGTGCCCCGTTCTCTCAGACCTCAGCCTTTCGTCCTTTGTAGCTCCTGCTACAAATCATGTTTCATGAAGAGGATTGGAGAAAAACATGGTCTTTTGAAAGCCTACCTTTCAGTTTTGGACCTGCTGGCTTGTTTATGTGACCAAAGTCCATTAAATCATTTGATATTTTGCAAGAATTTTGTTCAGAATGCTTGTAACTGAGTGTTGGCATGTACAACTGTTTATTCAAGCTCACGTTAACTAACCGCACATATCATCCCATATCCGGCGATGGTCAGGTCACTCTGGTCAGGGGAACGGACAATTACGGCGCTATAAATGGAGGTAAATTATGAATAGGCTGATGTTGCTCAGTGACCACATCTAAGCTCATCACATGCTGTTCCCCGTGGGTGCATTTGGTGGTCCTACAGCAGCGCTTTGTGAAATGGGTGATCGTAGTTGCACTTTCCCCTTAGAGCCTGCTGAGACTTTCATCTGATAACAGTTGAGAAAATAGGTGCGGTGGAGAGGGCGAAGACACTTGAAATAAAGGCTTAGGCATTTATTTCATCACTTCAGTGTGAAAGGAATGAATAGATGCTGATTATTGCTGGCATGGTAACTGGAAACGTGTGTGTAGCTGGCGTGTCTGTCACAGTACCGCAGTTCTTTGCTTTACTTTGTAACAACATTTGGGTGTGCTGTTAATATTACATTCTTATCAAAGGTATACCACTAATTTTGTGTTTTCACAAGAGTTGCAGTGTTTCAGTATATATATATATATACACACACATACATCCTTTTATTTCAGAAAGAAAAGGAAAAATGACATAGCAAGCACTGGGTGACGGGGCCTATCAGTGTGCTGTCCCTGGTGCTGAACTGCGTCTTTAGATCTGTGTTCAGCACCAGGGACATGTTGTTCAATGTGGTTATTGTTGCAATTTGTCTGTGTTTGTAATGTTAATAATAAAATATAGTAATAACATAATATATTTTATTTATATATATATATATATATATATATATATATATATATATATATATGTATATATATATATAATAAGGTGTATACATACATATTTAAACAGTGTTTAAAATGATTAGCAATTCTTGTTTGACTTGCTTTCTGAAATGCCCCGTTTGTCCAGTAACGGTCAGACCCAGTTTGTTTGGGATGATTTATAGGATTTAAATTTTGAATGCAGTGTTTAATGCATCTCTGATCTGTGCATACGAAATTTCACAGTTCAGGCAGCTCGTCAAAACTGTACACGAGTGTATATCGGTATCAGATATCTTACTTACTTATCTTATATTACTAATGTTTACCCTAGCGCTCATGTGCTTGTCAGTGTCCTAGTAGTTGTATTGATGGTTTTGAATCTTCTCTGTTCAAGTTTAGAGTTTGATATTTAGAATTATTGGGCACATGAGCTATTACTGAGAGTTTTCTGTTATTATTTTTTTATTTATATTGTGTATATACTGTACTGTTAATTTAGCTGTTTTTTGTACTGAGTGCCTTGCTCTCCCTTTGCTGCTGTAAGTGTGAATTTTCCCACTGTGGGACTATTAAAGGATTATCTGATCCTAGCCTTGCGTACAAATAAGATGTGTTGAAGAAGAAAGCGCTGCACTCTTCGGCACTTCATGGTAGTAACAACAGGCCAAGAACTATCATGATGTAACTTTTACTTGATAGAAATACAACAGATGTTCAGTAAATATTTCATATAATCTACTCCTTTCAGACTTTGGCTTTCTAGGAAGCTCTGTTGGCTTCTTCTATTGCAGCAAAAGCGACACTTTATTTTGTCACCAGAGGGCGCACTTTTTTGGCTTACTGCTGATTCGTGGAACTAAAATGCAGAATATCGAGCAGTCATTGATCTGGTCTCCTGCGTCTCAACTTGGGTTGCACGTAGCTGTACCGGCCTACAGCGAACTTACTTGTATCCTTGTTCTGGTAGCATTAAGTCGCTTCTGCTCCAAACGACTACAGCCGAAGTGCTCTGTGTGTTATGGTGCTCAGTTAGAGTCTAGTATTGGAGCATTTCCAAACAGTGTAAATGAAAGGAAGAGCTTCTTGCTATTCACAGCACTGACACAGCACTGACTGATCGCTTTCCAGGCTAGCTGTTTTTAGCAGCTGGCTAACGTGAAGCACTGCTGTCATGCACACAGTACACAGCTTATTTTAGTAACAGCCACAGTAGAAGAGACACTGGTTTCAGTTTAAACACCCCTAAAGGAGGAGGATGTATATCTGGTATTGTATGTTGAATCAAACTGTTGTTGATGCCGCCGATGTTGGCCAGCGTCAGATGTATTCTGCTGGTATAGGCTGTGATGTGCCAGGAGGTTTGCCTGTGATGCATCATCAACCTAGACCAGCTATTGTATCGTCACGTTTTTATTTCTCTATATCATGGACCAATAGAAGTGTAATAACTTGGAATGAAGCCTCTTTACGTGAACCTACTTTAAGAGTAATGAAAGATTTTGGTGTCTACTGTAAAGTTACTACTTTGAAGATGCTCAGTATTCTTTGGACAGCAACGATATACTGTACATTCCAAGCTGAAGTAGTCCAGCTAAATATTATGTGAGCCAGCTGGTAAAAATAGCTAACCTGTGACCTTTTAACCAGAATTTTCTGCTGGTTGGCAAGTGTTTTTCATGTTCGAACCATAAGGAACAGCTTAACCTTCGCCTTTTTCAGTGTTCACTCAGTGTCAAAAATCAGCCTGTAACGCTGTAACATGTATCACAATAGTTATTGATATCAAGCGATAATTTTTTGTTATTAAAGCTGGCCAGCCTTGTGCTGCTAAACAAAAGCATTAAATATGGCGATAATTAAAATCCATGATCACATCATACAAATTATCGTCAAGAGCTTTCCATCACGTGATGTGTTTTTTGAGCAACCTGCATATATAATAAACTATAACAAATGATCTACAAATGTTCTGCAGATATATACTGCAGAGTTGTAGTCTGGTGTAGAACGCTGAGGTATAAGACGATATTTAACAGATCTGGTATGAACTTGCGTTATGCTAGACAGTGGTAAAGATGGAGGAGCTCACACAGAAGAAGGAGCCAACGCGCCAGTGTTTATAACTCAAGAGTTGGCGCTCACTAGGTGAGCTGAGCTTTATCTAAACCAGACGAATGTGAATGTGCTCTTGCAGAGGTTCGCCTTCACAGGTGTTTGTATGGTCCGTCTCTAAAACGTTACAGAGATTACAATGAAATAGTCGATTGTTTACTTCTACAGGGTTTATTTTTTTTGTACCACCTCGTGTTGTTTCTGAGAGTCATTATGTACCGATGAAAACAGGTGAAGTAAACGCCTGCGGTGTTGACATGCTGTCGGCACAAGCTGCTCTCTGCTGCTAAAGTGTACTCAGTCTTAAGCCTTTTTGTTTTGTAACAAGGTAATATCATTTACCGCCATAATTCTGGAAATGATTTGGCTAAATGTTATTGCCAAAGCCTAGCACTGACCAGCTGTAACTGCAGTGCAGAATTGATTGAATTGAAATTCACTTATCTTGTGCTGTCGTGTATGTGCGTGAACAATAGTAGCTGTTGTTTGATGAGCGCTGTGATGAGTTTTTGGAACACTTGTTAGATTGTAAACCCATACATGTGATCTGTGTCATGTTAAGTGAGCATGTTATTCACTCATTGTTCGCATGTAAAGAAAGTTCACTCCTCTGCCCTGTTATAGTGCTCTGAGTGAACCACATACTGCAGTTCTAAGAAGCTTTCTTAACATTGTCTACACGTTATTGTAGCTCCAGTACATAAAGTTAAATTTAACTTTATTATTATTATGTGCTGATGCTTTGTTGATCTACCGTAAAGAAGTCACAAAGTCACTGGGTAGGATTAGATGTAATAAAATACATGGAGCTTAAAAATAAAAAAAGGCCTGATTAAACTTCAGTCCTGTTAATTTGAGCTCCCTGTTGCAAGACCATGGAGCTACCGCACTTGACAAGCTTTTCGACAGAACCTCAGCTCCCTCTTAGCTCAAGGACGGTACTCTCTAGCTAGTCTTTCCCCTCAGTATTAGGTTCTCTGAATCTTGTAGGACAGGCCCCTCTTCTGGTTGAAACCATTGCAACCTACAGGGGGTGACTGCCCTACAAGGATGGGCTTCACTTTGAACAAAACAAAGTAAACAGCAATAAGCTGGCCATGAGCCCTATAGCACATGTTAAGAGTGAGCTCAGACAATACTGCCTCCCTTTGCTGGTTCTGCTAGGGTAGGCGGCCTACAGATAAGTGTTTCACATACACACACACACACACACACACACACACACACACACACACACACACACACACACACACACACAGTCCCCTTTTGTCTTATCACACATTATTATTATTATTGTTGTTCTTATTAACACGTTGTTATATATGTGTATTTTGGGACATGCTGATCATATCAGAAGTTTGCTGATGATGCCCGCACCTGCTGCACGCTGTGTGACCTCCCTGTCAGACCAGTCACCAGTTCAGCTGTATTTATTTCCCCTACAGTTACGGTGGGCTGACCCCCGCCTTCAGGTTCCACATGGAATGAATCTGTATCCCATGAATCACCTAACCTGACTCAGCCTGCGCGGCCGTATCTTCACCTCACCTGCTGCATATGTGGGAGCGTTCATTGTTAATTTACAGAAAAAGAGCTTTCCGAATCGGTGTCTCCGTGGTGATTTATCTTTCTCCCTAGCGTGTGGATTTTGGTGATATATCATCATCTGCGCAGACGGTTGACAGTCTGTTTGAAGCCCTGATGGGGTTATTTTTTATGTGTGTGGTAGTGATGAGCGTTCTTACAGCCTCATATGTCTAGTTTTCATATCGTCTGAATTGCGCTGGCGCTGGTGTTAAACTCATTATTATGGCTTATAACTATACTGTTATTAGTTTTCTGCTTTCTGCCAGATCTTCTCCGTGTAACACCCACAGTTTTTGAGATATTAACTCCGTTCCAGCTCCAGATTGTCCGGTCTGACTCTGATTCGGTCGTATATACAGCTTTTTTGATTAAATGCACAGATTCCCGAAAACAATGGATTTTATCTGGAATCTTTCCCTTAGAGAATGAATAGGATGGAAAAGTGCACGCCAATCTACTGAACTTCTGCTCGACCGACAGACACAGTTTCACGTACACTGGTTCAGGGCAGACCCCCAACCACAACTGCAGTGTTAGTTCAACCAGCACTCGTCTGTTTGTGTT
Organism: Megaleporinus macrocephalus; assembly: GCA_021613375.1. Taxonomy (NCBI): domain Eukaryota; kingdom Metazoa; phylum Chordata; class Actinopteri; order Characiformes; family Anostomidae; genus Megaleporinus; species Megaleporinus macrocephalus. Next base: position 39,136,889 of record CM038724.1, on the reverse strand, counting down.
TTTTTTTTTCCCATCCCTCCTTTTCTCCATAGAGACCCATTCATTTTTGGACACAGCCAGACACCATTTTACTTACAACCTCTAAACTGCCTGTACTCATTCAGGCCAGATCCCCAGCCTCTAATCCACAGATATACCGACCCGCACTCATCTATTTGTCGTTTAGGTGCAACCATCCTGTGTTTCCTTCACACTTGTGAGTGTTTCTGCTCAACGTCTTCTGCAGCGATAGCTCGTTACTGCTTCTGACTTTTATGAAATATCATGTCTCAATTACTAAAATCTGCAGGAGGCTTTTAATTTGGAAAGAGAGGATACAGGATGTGTAGGCAAGTGACAAACACTCAGAGTTAAATGTGTTAAAAGACACGGTTGTCAGTAAAGTAGACTGTTTGGGCGGTTTTAGCCAGTTCCTTAATTACACCTTGCTAACTTGGTGCACTGTGAGTGAGTTGGGCTGACCCTATTTTGCAGCATTATTAAGTTTAGCTTGACATTTTGTGGTCTAAAATAGTGATAGTAATTCAGACGGAGCCTTTTATCTGTTTTATTGGTCTGCTGTAATGTTAGTGCTAGGCAACTGACCAACATATATGAGCTGCTGTTAAAGAAGTCTTATTTTTATATCAACATTACTGTGAGATGTGCTGAACGAAACAGGTTTGACTGGTAATGCCTGGTTCACACTACCCAACTGTGTGAGTGGTCGGGTCTTTGTTCTGTTCACACTTCATGACTGGTTGAGCTGTAATGGCGAGTCTTTCAGTTGTCGTGGCTTTCACACTACCTGACTGATCGGCAACACAGGGTTATCAATTACACGACTTTCACCCAGGGGAACCCCCCACTCATCTGGCTGCTGTCCAAAAACATGAGAAGTAAACTCTTAGGAACTATACGAATTTGAGAAGTAGCGACACCACGTAGAACATACGCTATTTCTAAAACTGACGTCAAAAAACAAGCAGTACGAGTCGTTACTGCGCTGATCTGCAGCTACGAAAGAAAGAAGAGAAAGAAAGAATATGGAGGAGAAGATGGATAAAGGCTCTCACAGCCATTGTTTACTGTTGGTGAACTCCTCCTCGACTGCCGTGTCGCCCACATCTTTTAGCAGTTCACACTACACGACTGGGCAACGCTTGGTATCAGTTTACTACCTCTTTACGCACTAGCTTTAGCTGTAATCTGCGTGTCATCCTCAATCCAATGCTCTTGTTCAGTGTGCATGTTAACCTCCATGATATTGCCAGAATCAGACCGTCCCTCTCAGCCTGCTGCCGAAAACCTCATCCACGCTTTTGTTTGGATTATTGTTACTCTCTCCTAACAGGCATCAGCTCCTCTTCTATTCACAAACTTTAGCTGGTCCAGAACTCTGCTGCTCACTCACCAACATCTTCATCAGACTGAAGTCGTTTTGTGTGTTCTAGACATTATCTCTTCAGTGGGAAGTTAAGACTGAATTCGTGTAGAACGTAGGACTACGATTAGAACGTAGAACTACGATTAGCCACATGTGTTTACACACAGCGGAATTTGACCTCCGCATTTAACCCATCCGTGCAGTGAAACACCCACATATACACACACTAGTGAACATACACACTAGGGGGCGGTGAGCACACGTGCCCGGAGCGGTGGGCAGCCCTTATCCACGGCGCCCGGGGAGCAGTTGGGGTTAGGTGCCTTGCTCAAGGGCACTGACTTGCCGGTCCCGGGGATCGAACCGGTGACCTTCCGGTCACAAGGCCGGATCCCTAACCTTCAGGCCACGACTGCCCCCATGCTGTTGCCTTAGTCGTTAAATTTAATACGTCATTTAAAGCCCACGTCGCGTGTCTTAGTAAAATATAGTCATTCATACTTAGTAATGTCCCACAGCATGCATATACAAACACTGTATACTTGTTACAGAATTAATATAACTAAACAAAAACACAAACAGAGTTGTTTATTTTCGTTCGGCTCAGCTCTCTTTGCCCTGGTCCTGCATGCCCAGTGGGTACGTTTAGTATGTTCCTGGTGATGCCTGTGCACCTGATGAGAGGGAGTGTGAAAAGACAGAGAGGAGAGAACAGAGGGAAAAGTGTACTAGACTAGCTGGCACGCTGTGTGATTTAGGTTACGGGTTTGGAAAGAATTTGCAATGTGCTGCTGTTTTGCAGCCGTGTTTCACTTTATTTCATGTCTTATGTCATATTTTCTAATTTTAGTCCATTTTAATATGTATCCCCTGAGAGGTGGAGCATGATGTCAGTGAATTGTACTGCTGGGGGTGGTGGGTGGTTGAGGAGGGGGTCGGGGTTCAGGGCAGGGAGCTACCGCTGCTGAAGAAAGTCTAGAGGAAACGCTGTAGGATGTGTTTTCAGTTCTGCGGAAGGATGGATCGACTTGAATCATGTTCGTCTAAAATGTTTGCACCGCTGAGAACCGTCTGCAGGTTCTTGTGTTCTTGTTCTTGTGTGCTCACATGACCCACAGCAGAGAAACATTTAAGGAAGACAACAGGTAGCGAAATACAGGTAACCAAGTACTCCGTTATTTAGGAAAAGAAACTCATTGCTGGTTGACGGGGACGGATGCACTCTGCATCACAAATCTCTGGCCTCAAACTAAATTGATATTTATAAATAGATGCCAGCAAACTTGGAATCACTGTCCCCTGTTATACAGCTCCTTCCCCTTATAAGGAGAGAATCACGACTTATACCAACTCTAAAAGCCCCTGCACAGTGCAGAGTGGTGCTATGGCACGCTGGCCAATAGAGTTCATTTTAAGTCAAGTCAAGTCAATTTTATTTATATAGCGCTTTTTACAACGATGTTGTCTCAAAGCAGCTTTACAGAGTTTTGAAAACAGTTATAACATATATCCCCCAGTGAGCAAGCCAGAGGCAACAGTGGCAAGGAAAAACTCCCTTAACTGGAGGAAGAAACCTTGGGAGGAACCAGACTCACAAGGGGAGACCCATCCTCCTCTGGTCAAACAGTATTTACAGTTTGAACTAAATACCAAAGAAAGGAGTCTCTGTTTGAAATCTGGATAGCAAAGCTTTAGAAGCTGCACAGATAGAGGCAGTGTATGACTGAGGCAGTCTCTGGCTGAGGCAGTCTATGACAGTCTTTATGTAAAGTGGGCGTGAGCTGAAACAGTCCCATCCTATCTCAGTGCTGGTGCATCTGGATGGCACAGTGATGTAACTGAGGGTGTAGCAGTAAATGGACAGGTGAGCTGGCTGGTGATGGTGGGGTGATGGCCCGATGATCAGTCCTTCAACAGCCTTCAACAGACAGGAGGACAGTCATTTCCTCAGGAAGAGTAAAGAGAGAGAGTTAGTTGGGCTCGGGAGTAAGACTGTAGAGAATATGAATTTTCAGAATTTTAGAGTGAGGCTGGCGACTCCGGCAGATCTAACTATAACAGCCTAAACTAAAAGGAGAGAACCAGAAGGTAACATGGACATGAGAGTACCCTGAGACACTGGGGTCCCCCCACTCCACCATCAACAAACCTGTGTGATCGCGTGAAGTGTTGGAACAACAGCACCAACATCTCAGTTTACCATAAACCTCTGTGTCCAAGAACCCCCAGATCTCCTGCCTTTATCTAAAAGAGAAGCTTAATTACCAAAAGCTACACTAAACAAGTATGTTTTTAGTCTAGACTTAAATATTGAGACTGTGTCAGAGTCCCGAACATTAACTGGGAGATTATTCCACAATTTTGGGGCTTTGTAGGAAAAAGCTCTTCCCCCCATTGTAGTCTTCTGAATTTTAGGAACTATTAGAAAACCAGCATCCTGTGATCTGAGTGAACGTGGCGGTTCATAATAGGAAATTAGATCTTGCAGGTACTCCGGTGTGAGACCGTGCAGGGCTTTATACGTCAGTAATAGAATTTTATAGTCGATACGGAATTTAACAGGAAGCCAGTGTAGCGCTGATAAAACTGGACTGATGTGATCGAATTTCCTGGTTTTAGTTAGTACTCTAGCTGCAGCGTTCTGAACTAACTGAAGTTTATTCAGGTTCCTGCTGGAGCATCCTGACAATAATGCATTACAGTAATCTAGCCTTGAGGTTATAAAGGCATGTATCAACATTTCAGCATCAGACACAGATAACGCATTTCTTAACTTTGAAATGTTTCGTAGGTGAAGAAACGCTGTTCTTGTAATATTACCGATGTGTTGATTAAATGTCAGATCTGAGTCAATTGTTACACCAAGATTTTTGGCTACTGAACCAGGAACTACAGAGAAGTCAGCAAGATTTAACATTAAATCTGAACATTTAGTCCGAGCAGCCTTTGGGCCGAGGAGGAGAACTTCCGTTTTATCTGGGTTTAAAAGAAGGAAGTTCTGTAGCATCCAAAGTCTAATATCTCTTACACAATCTTCTATCTTATTTAATCTGGATTTGTCATCTGGTTTGGCTGATATGTACAGTTGTGTATCATCGGCATAACAGTGGAAACTAATTCCATGTCTATTTATAACTGAGCCTAATGGTAGCATATATAGTGTAAATAACAGAGGACCTAAAACAGAACCTTGTGGAACTCCATATTTCACTTTTGTAGTGTTAGACGATACATTATTTATCTTTACAAACTGAAAGCGATCACTAAGGTAAGATGTGAACCAGGATAACGCTGTTCCTGTGATTCCAACTATATTTTCTAGCCTGTCCAAAAGAATAGTGTGATCTATAGTGTCAAAAGCTGCACTTAGATCTAGTAGCACCAGTAGTGATACGTGGCCCTGATCAGAGGCAAGAAGAAGATCATTTGTTATCTTAACTAAAGCTGTCTCTGTGCTGTGATGTGGCCTAAAACCAGATTGGAATTTTTCATATATGTTGTTCTTATGTAGATGAGAACAGAGTTGTCGAGCTACAGCCTTTTCTAAAATCTTAGAGATAAAAGGTAAATTGGAAATGGGTCTATAACTGGACAGTTCTCTGGGGTCAAGATTTGGCTTCTTTATCAAGGGTTTTATCACAGCTAGTTTAAAAGACTTAGGTACATGACCCAGACTAAGAGAAGAGTTGATGATAGTTAAGATAGGTTTAATAATAGCTGGTAATACTTGTTTCAATAGGCTTGTTGGAATCATATCGAGTGTGCATGTAGCAGAAGTTGAGGAAGAGATAAGTTTTTCTAGTTCTGTCTGCTGTAGTGGAGAAAATGTTTCTAGTCTTTCTTCTAAAATCACATTTTGTGCTGTTTGAGCCAAATCGGATGAAGGATAGGTTACTCGTATTGGTAGAACTTTTTGTCTAATATTCTCGATTTTGCTATTGAAAAAGTCCATGAAATCATTGCTGCTGTGGTTGGCAGGTATTTGAGGTTCAGATCCTGCCTGATTTTTGGTAAGTTTTGCGATGGTGCTAAATAAAACTCTAGGATTGTTTTTGTTGTGTTCGATGAGTGTGGACAGGTATGCTGAGCGTGTTTTAATAAGTGCCTTTCTGTAACTGCTAAGGCTGTCATTCCAAGCAGAGTGAAATACCTCTAGCTTGGTCACTCTCCATTTGCGTTCTAATTTCCGTACTGTCTGTCTTAAGGTGCGTACTTCATTGTTGTACCACGGAGCGAGCTTTTTTTGTTGCATCTTTTTAATTTTTATAGGTGCAACGTTGTCTAAAGTTAGTCGGAGCGTATTTTCTACGCAGTCAGTTATTCTGTCTAGCTCGGTTGGGTCTGATGATGGAAAAATTATGGTTGATAAATCTGGAAGAGTTTCAATAAAGTTCTGAGATGTATTTGGCATTATTGAACGTTTCATGCAATAACGGGGTGATGTACATACATTTTTACTAAGACTCAATTCATATGAAATTAGGTAGTGATCTGAAACTACTGAAGTCTGTGGAAGAACAGTAAGATTATGTATATCAACACCTAAAGTCAAAACTAGATCTAGTGTGTGATTACAGGAATGTGTAGGCCCTATTACATTCTGAGTGAGACCTATAGAGTCTAAGATAGATGAAAAAGCCTTTTTTAATGGATCTGCTGAGTTTTCAAAGTGAATATTAAAATCTCCTGCGATTATTAGTTTTTCAGCGCTCACTGCTAGATATGCAACAAAGTCACTAAATTCTTTTAAGAACTCAGAATAAGGTCCTGGTGGTCTATAAATGCTGACTAGGGTGAGTACACTTCTATTAGTGGTCGGATTGGTGATGTTTATATTTTACACGTTACTCATATAAACTGAATGTACTAAAGCTTTCAGCATCACTTAATCACGCTTGATATCAGTTTACTACCTCTTTACACACTAGCTGTAGCTGTAATCTGGGTGTCATACTCAATCCAATGCTCTCGTTCAGTGTGCATGTTAACCTCCATGATATTGCCAGAATCAGACCGTGCTGCCGAAAACCTTATCCATGCCTTTGTTTGGATTATTGTAACTCTCTCCTAACAGGCATCAGCTTCTCTTCTATTGACAAACTTTAGCTGGTCCAGAACTCTGCTGCCCACTCTCCAACATCTTCACTGGCTTCCAGTTTAAAATCCGTCTTGCGTACAAAGCTCTTTACAATCTTGCTCCTTTCTACCTTTCTGATCTCTTTTCTTCCTACAGACCTTCTCTTTTAGATTTGCCCCCTGCCTCTGAAATGCTCTCCCACCACTGTTTAAACAGTCTAATTCATTTAAATCCAATGTTAAAACCTTAATTTCTTCACTCTGGCATATAATCTTTCTCAAGTCTGACTGTTCCCTCACCATGTCTTGTTTATGTCTGTCTGTAGTATTGTTCTCTTGTTGTCTGTAAACTGATTGCTCTGACTGTAAGCGTCTATAGGTTCTTGAAAAGCGTTAAATAAGAATAAAGTAGTATTATTATTATCATTATTATTATTATTATTATTATTGTTGTTGGTGAGTACCAGACCGTTGGTGTCCATCTGTTAATCCAAAGGATCTGCTATCTTTCTTTGTGTATATTTAAAGTCACAGGTGATCTGCTCTGTCTTTCTGTGTGTCAGTAGATGTTGTAATGGCAGACGATACTGTGATGCGCTGAGGAATTGAACAGTGCTTGTAGTCGCTGAACATTGATGCCTGTGCATAATTTTTTTAATTAAAAACAATGACTTTGAATCTTTTGGACATTGTTGTGAGCGGTAGTATTAAGTCTGGTCTGTTAACCACAGTAAAGAGGGTATACTCGCCCTGCTGTCTAACTAAGGTTTGGCTATGTCATCAGGAAATAATCAGTATCTTCAGGGATGCCACAGCCATCCATGAGTAGGAAACCAGGAGGTCATAATTGGCCTCTCTCCCTCCCTCTCCATCACTCTAACATGAGTGTCTGTCATGTCAGGATTAGCCTACATAATGTTTTGTTTTTCACCATGTTCATTATGTCAGATTAGGTCTACGTAGTGGCATGGCTGCTTGCTGTCTTGGTTATGAGACTGGCAGTGCTGTTTGAGGCCAACCAATTATCGATAATGTCGGGGGGGGGATCAAGACACTGTCAGTCATTTCTATAAAAGCGCTGAGTAATTGTGGAGTCAGTTATGGATGAAGGACAGTATATTCTGTGTGTCCTTCAAAGACAAGTAACAAATGTGTTATGAGTTATTAATGTATGTGATCTGCTGCTCGTTGTTTCTCCTGACAACTGCAAGAGCAACATCTCCCTCTCTGTTATGTTTACGTTGCGCTGTCTGCAGAAAAGTTGCTCTGGTTGGCTTGAGGTGTCTTGAAGGAAGTGCTAGCCTTCAACCTCCCACCTTGGTGTGGGTAGAATTTGGGACATTGGAAATTGGGTAGAAGTCCAAAAAACAAAGGGGTCTGATTGTGCATCAGCAGTAATTGTGTGCTTGGGACAGGCATGTTTTTGGAGGACCTGGCAGAACTTTATGGTTTCCTTCTGCTGGAATTACAGCAGTGAATGCGCTTCTGTCTGTTTGTGTGGTTTGTGTATGTGTGAGTGACACCCTTAAGAGAAAGTGCCACACTAGCATAAGAGCAGAGCGCCCTCAGGCAAAACCTAACTGTGCTGATCACTGACATGATCTAAAATGACACGATGGGACCGGTGGAGGTGTCATTATCATACCTCTCCTATTCTGCAATTTCTTCTCCTTTTCCTTCGTGACTGGCATGTTGAGTTTTGTTGCAAACATTGCAGACACCTTCTGGATTCAAACTGTGATTTAAGCGGCAACGTTTCCTTAATTTCAAGCACAGGCTCCTCTGTTACAGGAGTTCTTCACCCATATATTAATAACACTGCTGCTCTGGTGCACTGGAATGGCAGTGATGACTTAACTTCCTGACTTGATGTCTAGTATTGTAGATCCCCAACACATTGCCTTGTGTTGACATATAGCCAGAATCAATCCAAATGAGTTTTAATCTCTGGCTCTGCCTCTTTAGTTGCTCAGAATGGGGCTGCACGATATGTATGTATGAGATATTAAATAAATAAAATGAAATGAGATGAAACCGGAGTACCCGGAGGAAACCCACTCAAGCAGGGGGAGAACATGCACACTCCACACAGAACGGCTCGGACTGGGAATCCAACCCGGATCATCTTGTTGTAAGGCGACGGTGCTGACCACTACACCACCGTGTCGCCTTGGCAACAACTGCGAGACACTGCCAACAGATGTATGTTTTTGGTCAGCATCATTTGTTCTGTAGCTGAAATCTTTCACTGTATCTGATATTGATGCCCCTTTTTCAATGAAATCGTCTCTCTCTGTCTTCTCCTCCTGATCCTCGCTCATTTTCTGTGACTGTGGTGAATGAGTAGTGGACCAGTGGCTGCTTTAACTGGTGGCTGTTAAGAACGATTGAGCATGTTGGTCACTGTGTAGGCAGAAACTACATGTCACTCACAGCAAATAGCAAAATAACCCTCAATTCAATACTGGAGCAATATATATGACACTGGCCGGTCTTATTTTCCATGAAATACCTTCCAGAGGACTCTATTCTTGTGTCAAGCAGCAAGAACATTGCAGCAAGACGTGTTTGATTCAGTTGCCTTGAGTGACCTTGCATGTCCTGCGCGATGACAATGCTAAAACGATGTCGTGCAGAATCATTAATTCAATAATTTTAAGGTTCTCTACCTTGTCCGCCAGTACAGGTTGATCTAAGGCTGCGTTGTAAAAATTTTAGGAGGTCCGAATAACAATAATCAGGAACCCTCAGCTTTTGTGGACAAAAAAGGAATGCAAAAAGTGAATACACAATAATACACGCAAGCTAAATACTGTGCAGTGTTGCTGTTTGCTCATTAGATTTCTTCTTTAAGTGGAGCATATGGTTGTTAAGCTATGCGGACTCCACATACTACTGTTTATGACAGCTCTGGCAAACAAATGATGAGCGTTGGCAGACGATTACTCATTAGCAGAGTCAGTTTTCATTAGTGTGACAAGATGGTTTTGTGACTTGGAGAGTCAAAACTGATAAAGCACAAGAACAAAAAGAAAAAGAAGTAAAATGATGATTGTTGGGGTAAAGTGACTCCAGGTTCTGCTGCTGAAAACTAGCTAGTCGTGATTGGTTGGCAGTCCTGCTCTCTTCACTCTGTGTCGAATCCTTTGTAGAGCATAAAGAGACACAGCAACAGGATGTGCAAATTAAGGTGTTCGAGACGAGGTGGGTTGCCAGAGCTCCTGAATTTTCAGACCACACTTAAAGATTTGCGCTCATGCACAATTGAAACAGGCTTTTCGGAGGCGGATAGAAGCTCCGTGGTAAGAGCTGCTGTCTGTGTGGTTGATTCCCTGCTAAGTAGTATAGGAAATGGACCCGAGGGCTGCGAGGCTGCACATTCCGAGGTACCTTAGCCATTAAGCGGAGCGGCTGCACCCTTGAGTAAGGCACTTAATGCTGAGTTACTCCCTGGGGCATGCAGGTAAATGAGAACTGAATATCTGGATAACCACGTAGAGGACGGAAGATTGGCTTCATTCTCAGTGTCACGGATGGGCTCATTCCATTACAGCAAGTTTGCAATGAAATGATCTTTGGGGTTTGCGTACCCCCTGCTGTTATGCCGGGATCAGACGAGCGTGATTTTGACATGATTTTGTCATATCTAATAGATTTCTAGTGTCAGAGCCGGATGTGAGTGTCAGGAATGAGCTCTGTTGTGTGACACAATCAAAGAACAGCATGTGGCGTCTATGACTCGCCACGTCACCCCAAAATTGTTTGTATTTTTCTGAAAATCACGGCACGTCATGGCACCTCATGACGCTCTGTTTGATGTAAGGCACTTTTAACGTTGTGTATACACTGCTTAAAATTTCACCCCTGCAACTCCCCCTGATAGTTAGAGAGACAGATGGATACTTTATTGATCCCAGAGGGAAGTTCAAGATCTCTGCATTTAACCGGTCCGTGCAGTTAAACACAGATATAGACATATATACACACACACACACACTAGGGGGCAGAGAGCACACTTGCCTGGAGCGGTGGGCAGCCCTACCACAGGGGTCAGGTGCCTTGCTCAAGTGCACTTCAATTGTGTCCTGTTGGTTCATGGGATAAACCAGCAACCCAGTTGCAAGGCTGGTTCCTGAACCTTCAGCCCACGCCTGCCCCCAGTGTTGATGATCTGTGATGTGAGGCTTGAGTCTTTAGTCATTTAGTTAACTGTAAATGTGTTAATCGTAGATGATTGTATGCTTGTATACCTGACATGGACAAAATGAAGCCTTAGTTTATTCCTGTGTTGGTTTATTTTTGTATATTCATTAATTCTTTTATGTAAACATAAAAAAAATTGTATCCCTTTGTGTTACCTAGACAAATAAGGTTGTACTTGTATACACTCACTGAGCTCTTTATTTGGAACACCTGTACACCAAATCACACATGCAATTATCTACTCAGACAATCATGTGACAGCAGTGCAGTGAATACAGCCATGCAGATAGCACTCCAGCAGCTTCAGGTAATGTTCATGTCACCCGTCAGAATGGTTCTCTGTGATTTTGAACGTAGCATGATCGTCTGTGCCAGATGGGCTGGTTTGAATATTTCTATAACGGCTAATCTCCTGGGATTTGATGCACAGCAGTTTTTTGAGTAACTCAGAATGGAGCAATAACAAAAAACATCCAGTGAACGGCAGTTCTGCGGATTTTGCTGATGAAGGAGGTCAGTGGAGAATGGCCAGATAGCCATTCTGTAAAACTGTGGTGAGCTATCCAACTTGTAGGATGGATGGGCTACAACAGTGTTAAGCCAAGTTGTGTTCTTCTGCCGTGAGCCAAGAACAGAAATGTGAAGTTGCAGTAAGCACAGACTTACCAAAACTGTAAACAAAACTAATGAAACTACAAATCTTCTGTTGTAAAAACTCAGGAGACAGGAGTGTAGGAAGGTTGTTTTGAACCTGAATATGATTTAAAGAACGTAAACGAGACATTGATTTAGAAACTTAGGGTGGAGCTCACCTCCCTCAACAACTGGACAGGGCCAGAATGGTGGTGGTGGGCCCTGTTCAGTTGTCGAGGGAGGTGAGCTCCACCCCTGCCGAGAACTCTGCTTATCCTGCCAGATTGGGACAACTGGACAGGGCCAGGCTAGTGGTGGTGGGCAGGATGGAGGGCAGTGTCAAACCTGTAGCACATGAAAGCAGCCGGAGGGATAAACAAAAAGTGTAATTTAAAGACTGGTCTAGACTAGCGATTGGTCAGGAGTAATGAGTAGTAGCATTAGAGACTTTCTGGCAGAACTTTTACTAAAGCTTCTATTTCCACTGAAGTTCAGAGATGCCTGCGTTCAAATCTGTATTGGGTGAGACTGGTGAAGGTGGTCTGATGGTGTGGGGGGCTTTATACTGATTACTGATGGCCTGAGACTATTTAAGGGTTGTTACTGACCATGTTCGTCCATTCATGGCCACAATTTACCTTCTAAAGGCTCCCTCCAACATTATAATATATTGTGTCACAAAGCAAAAGTAGTATCACGTTGGTTTCATGAACATGACAAGTTCAGTGTGGTTCAGTGGGCTTCCCAGGCACTGGATCTGAATCCAGTAGAGCACCTTTGGAATGTGCAGGAATTGCATGATGTTATCTTGTCTAGCTGGATCAGAATCTCAAAGGAATGTTTCCAATGTCTTGTGGAATCCATGCCGTGAAGAACTGCATAGGGAGGCCAAAATCCAAGCTAGCATATGATTTTTATTTATATGATTTTTTCTCCAAATGCCTCAAAAAAGTAGTTTTTTTTTAGCCTCTAACAAGGTCTGAGCAGACTTCAGGTGTGTTGGTAGGCTCTTCATGAAGCTGCAGAATGCCAGGAGTGGGTAAAGTTTTCCTTGGCAGGATGCAGATGTACATATTCATAGCTGGGTCCGTGGTTTAGCTGTTGGCTGATCATATTCATACACTCTTGAATGATCTTGTTGAAAGCCAATTTTGTAAGTTTTAGTTGAGACATTAGCACTTCCCAAACCCTGTTCTTGTTGTAGCTGGCCTGCAGACTGCGGCGAGTCCTGACTGGAGCTTTAATTGGCCTCTTTTGAGAAAAGGTTCTGGGTCAGGTCATTATATTCTAAAGTCTGGATATGTTGTATACAGTATACTGTTGGCTGTGTTTCATAATATCATGGATTTTCTGTAGATTGTTGGCAGCATTTGAAATTTAAATTGGTAGCGATGAGCCGTAATGTTGTTTTTGCATGCATGAAAGGTCGCAAGTTTAACAGATTTGCTGCAGGCTGCTGGTGTTTAGAAATATGTCTGTGACTGGTGTGCCAGTGAGAAAATGAAACTAGAACATGGTTTTCACACTCATTCACAGGCTAAGGGGTTATTTCTTTTTTACCTTTTCAAAGATTCATCTGTATGTGTCTGAGTTTCTTTATATACCTTAATTATTTGGTATAGCATGTGGTAGGACAGTGAAGTTGCATTTAAACAAAAATATATCCTATACATGTTGTGTTTGAGCAAATGCAGAACTTCCCTTGTGTTTACCATCTTTCTTCCGAGCCCAAATGTCTCTTACACTCCTCTATTTTCTTTCTCCTGCTACAAGAGTGAGTCATCTTTAGCCGCACTAAAATGGGGGTCACTTTGAATCATGTCCAGTCTCACCAGGCTAAGCACTTGTACGTGGCAGCTTCTGAAGGCGGATGAACGAGAGACTTGCCTGCGGTATATCTCTCTCCTCCTCGCCACGATCAGGGTGGTGTCCTGAGTCCAGCTGGGCATTATGCTTGAGCTCTCAATGAAGATTTAAAGTGGAGGTTTTGGTCTTTCAGTTGCACCACCAACTCGTCTCTCACTCTCGCTGATGCTTTGTCTGGGCCAGACACAGCTAATGAGTCCCATAGGTATTGTATTAATTCAGACCGTGGTGTGTGGACTTTACCCCCAGCAACAGAAGAAGATCAATACTCTAACTCTGCCTTTGACAAAGATCTATCTGCCTGCTTCTTTTATACCCAGCAAGGGCCAGCTTTCAGTGGGAGGTGTTTTTCTTTCTCCCGGGCTCACAAAAAATAACAATTTGTCGTGTTTCAGTGTTGTGTAACGGACAAGGAGCTTTTGGCGCCGGTCTTTCTGGTGGTTCTACATCTTTTTTAGCCAATAGTGGTTGGCTTCTATTCACAGTCAAGTGCGGCTCGAGACTGATAGAAAATGGAAGGGCTGATGGCTCAGCTTGGGATCCGACTCGCTTTGGAATATCTTGGGCAGCTTTTTATTCCTCTCAATGAATGACAGAGTCAGACAGTGCTGGATGCCAGCAGAAGTAGGAGGACTGCTTTGATGCTGCGAAGGCCTGGCAATAGGCAGATGGTGAAGCTAATGGGGTTAACGTGGCACCACATGGCTGGAACCTGCATTTTTCCATGAATCACAGACAAAGCTGGCCAAGCGTTTAAAAGAAATAGAAAAAATCTGTAAACGCTCTTGATCTCTCTTTTTTCCCCTCACGGAACTTGCTGGTCTGCTGGTTAAGTTATTGATTTGATTTTGCCATCACTCTCTTAAAAAAAAGGTTCCCATGCGGTTTCCTTGATATAATATAGTCATTTAACTCATAACAGTGGATACGACTCAGTGCAAGTAACCAGAACATTTATAGAGTTCTTCATCCATTTGTTTGTCAACAGGTGATCAGACATGTACACTGACATGGAGGGATATTGGCCTGTTCCTCTTACAGAACTGCTCCAGCTCTGTTATGTTGGACTTGCTTGCATGTTTGGCACACCTTGGGTTCCTCCAATCTGTAGATTAACTGGTGGTTTTAGGGTCTTTGGTCATTAAACATTTCTATACATCCACATTTCCCTTGTGTTGCTGAGGTTCTCCACTCACCTTCCAGATATTAGTAATGTGCTGGACAGTTGTGAACCCAAGTCCAGTCATTCCAGCTTCTCCTTAGTGGCTTTCTTTGCTTGATGCAGGACTAACATGGTCTTCTGAAGACCTTTTCCATGGCCGGGATACACAGGTCTTCTCACATGGTTGTTGAAGAAGCTACTCACTGTATCAGTTGGGGTTAAAGTTGTTATTGTTACCAGCTAAAACCCATTATTCACTGCTGCAACTTTTCAGTCAAAGCTTCTTAATTTAAATCTAAGCAGCGACTAGTATTTAAATTGAGCAGTGTATTTTGTCTGTTCAGAAATTTCTCTCCTTTCACGCGCTCAAACACACCTCATTACTCTCCCCACCTGCACCTTGCCTCTCTCCCAGCCAGGGTCCTTCTTAAAGTCTGTGGGTGCCCTAGCTGCTCAGAGGGGCCTTAAAGCAAAGGAAGGCTGTCGGATGGGTATAAAGCATGGGGAGCAGCAGTCATGCCTTGTCAATCCCAAATCAACAAGCACTGCAGCTGTCATTCGAGCAGGCGGTAAGGCAAGGATCTTGGCGAGGGGGAGCCACCGGGATGAACCGTGGGGGAACAACTCGACTGTCTTGACACTCAATCACTCACAGACAGAGAGCGCAGAAGAGCAAGGAGGTTACATCAATCATCTGTTCTACCGTCAGCCCTGAATTCCCTTACCAATTATCCCGGCAACAAGTAAAGTGAGAAATGACTCTCACTCCCCTGGTTGGGTTGGAGTACTGGTGGGCAAATTTCCTTTGTTCAGCTCCAGGTGAATGCACAAGTCTACTTTGAAAGGCTCTCTGGTTCAAACTTCAGGCTTGGTGCTCCTGCAAGATGCCTTGTATTAACACATTCCCCGGCTGTGAGCCACAATAAGGCCAAGAATATTTACTGTTGTTGCAAGAATGTTTCTTGTGTCATTCTCTTTATTCAGTGCTTATGTTGTCAATCATAGAGGGGAGATGTATCTCCACCGACGTTGATCAGTGATCACAGTAAATTTAGCGGTAGGTCTGGTGGTTTCTAAAGTGGTAGAGAAACACCGGGTACATCAAACCAACCGGAATCTGGGGGACCAGTTCTGCATCTGTTGATTGTAATTAGTGCTTTCAGCTTTTGTGTTGACATAAAACAGCATATGCTTGTGATGAGTTTGAGATTACTCATACAGTGTGCCTGTTTTGGTTTGAATGCACAGAACCACGTTGGTCCAGCTGGCTCCTCAGCCTTTCTGTATTAATACTATATACAAATGTCATGTTGTCTCCCTGTAGGCTAAACTGCAAAGGATGAGCCATGATTGATGACCTGTTTGGGGTCTGACTGTTAAGGTTACAGCTTGGTATTTGGTGGAATAGTTAATAAACTCATGTGAGAGGGTTGGATTGTATTGGATTGCTGGTTAAGACTATGAATGTATCAATTCTGATGTAAATAATCATTTCCAGGGCGAAGCATGCCCACAGCTCCAAAAAAGGTCTACATTCTTTTAGCTCTGAGATTCACCTTTTTGAGATGTCCAGGTCTGAGTCTCTACTGAGTCCCTACTGAGCCACTGAGGCTCTGTCAGTTCAGCAGCTGCAGTTCTGTGTTCCTTAAAAGCTTCTCAGACGTGAATGTTGATACGACAGTGGATGTGATGTTATATAATGAATGCTGGCTAGGAATGAGTATTGTGCTACATTTATACAACTCCAGCACATTTAATGCATCACAACATATCTCGTGCAGTTCCCATGTGACATGAGATAAAGTTTTCTGATGGTATAGAGAAAATGAAACCAGATGAAAATCCAATGAAACCAGTGCTATAACTTGGTGGGAAAAGTGTAGAGTAGAGGGGAAGATGTTTACTTTTAATAAGGAGTAAGGCAAAGCTGAAACCATATGAAGCTTTAAAGTTATTTGTCAAGGTGACTAGTGAGCTAATTTCCTAAACGCTGCCTGAGTGTAAAAGCATAAAATGTTCAAGTCTGTATTTAATGCTCATTGCCCGCATCTGTGTTACATTAAAACCCCACACTCTGCCAGGTATGTTTGATTCAGTCTCTTAATTATTCTCATCTTGGGTGCGTCCGAAATCACCTACTTACCTACGTCTCAGTAGTAAAATAAGTAGGCGAACACAGCTAGTATGTCCGAATACTTAGTAGCCATCGAGTAGTAGGATAACGTTACCCTAATGATCTCCTGAATCAGGAGACAGTTTTATGTATGTGACTGCAGCACACTGTTCTATCCCAAGATTCAGCTGGAGCTGTGTATGAATTTAAAGCGGAGGGAATACGGTACGTGGGCTGTGTGTATGTAGCTAATGCTGGTGAACTGCCACTACAGAAGTTAAAGCTATTTCTGAGGTCAAACACTATTACACTCCTCCTGATTCGTCTTCTCTGAGCTACAGCTCGACACCGTGTGAGTACATATTCAGGCAAAGACGCAGCTCAGTGTCACAGAAAGTATCTAAATCTGTCAGTAAATGGGTATTTTTAATGAATAGCGAGACTTTTACGGTGGTGGTCTGACGTCTTGCGTCACAGGACGTTGGTAAGCTGGTCGACGTAGTGCGTCTGAGGTTGTGTGAATACTAAAAATGTATGTACTGAAACTGGCTCCGATCTAGTGACTTAGCCTGCAAATGAAAAACAAGGGGTGCATTCAAAATCGCCTATTATGGTTATATATATTTATATATATAAATATATATATAATATATATATATAAATATAATATATATATATATATATATATAAAAACAGCGAGAGAGAGAGAGAGAAACAGCGCGTGCGACACAATAGACAGAGAGACGCTGATATGTTCTCTTTATTCTCTCTTTTTAGTTCCGTTTGTCTCGAGTGCTGGATATATATATCCAGGCCTGGACGATGAGGCTATGTAATTGGATATCGGCGATGACTGACACGTGACCCAATGCCCATATTTGACCCCCAACTATGGTTACATCGGGTCCCCATATATTTTTCTCATATTCACCTGTTGGAGGTGGTGGTGTGGCCGGGGCGGTGAGACTCCCCTGCTGCTGAAACAATCCTCTACACTGTGTAATATCATGACACACTAATGATAAGTGTTCAGCTGTTGAAGGAGCTCCATCCTGACTGAATACGAGCGTGCGACTGCAGCGTGTATCTGGATATGCGACTGGAGATTCAGTGTCTGGGAATAAATCAAGATCAGATATATGGAACAATGGAATAACACTTAACAAGTCCGGTCCACTCTCCGCTTAACATCAACGGCTCCTTTGTGGAGATCGTTAAGAGCACCAAGATCCTTGGTGTCCACCTAGCGGAGAACCTCACGTGGTCCCTGAACACCAGCTGTACAGCCAAGAAAGCCCAGCAGCGTCTCTACTTCCTCCGGAAGCTGAGAAAGGCCCGTCTCCCTCCACCCATCCTCACCCTCTTCTATAGGGGAACCAGAGAGAGCATCCTAAGCAGCTGCATCACTGCCTGGTTTGGGACCTGCACAGCCTCTGACCGCAAGTCCCTCCATCCTGTCCAACACGACCAGACTCTGCAACACAGCTTCTTCCCCAAGCCATCAGACATCTCAACACAACTCAACGTCTGAACTGATATCTTCTGGTACATGTTCACTCTCTCTCTCTCTCTCTCTCTTTTTCACTGTGTACTCTGTATGTAGTTGAAATGACAATAAAACCCACTTGACTTGACTTGACAAGTTAAATTCATACCTATGTTAGGTTTATATTACGCCCTCAAAGTGAGAGCTTCGGATAAAGAGCATAGCAAGCAGGTGTTACTGTCTTTACCAAATAAAGACCTTACCTAATAATAAAAACCTGCAAATAAAAAGTAAAAATGGAGAAGGTTGGGAAAACATACTGGCTACTGTTTGAATCCTCACTGTGGAAGGTTGTTTACAGTGCCTTTGCTAGAGTAACTTCATTCATCAATACATTGCACTATTCTCCTGAGCACCGTCTCATCTCGAACTCACTTAGATGGCACAGAGCTTGTGGGCTCAATCAAAAAGTCTGAGGGTCAATTAGAAAGAGAGTTGAAGGCCTGTGATGAGATTGAGAAAGAGAGAGAGAAACTAATTAAACTGACTTTCAGAATGAGCGCTCAGGCCTCCTGACTACTGTAGGTTCTCTTTCGACCCTTTCCGACACTGTGGTCCTACCGGTGACATAGATTTTTATTTATTTTTAAACTCAGCCTAGTCTTTCTTCCTGGTGGGACACAGCAGTGCTTCTGATCCAGAAAGGTGCTACCAGCTGCTTCCCTACACATTCAGCTCGTTAGGTTAGGAGTAGTTTAGCTGAAGTCAGCAGGATTTCCCCTGAAAGGAGGTTCATGTTTACGGAAGAGTTGCCAGCCAGCGATCTGTATGGTCAGTCATGCCAGGATAAATCACACGTGAGGGCAGTTTGGCTGGATAAACTTAAACCCAGGTCTAATGTTAATGTACAGACTGTGTGGCTGACTGTAATCAGTAGCCTCACACAGTGGAGATCAATGTGAGGTCAGTGTGCTGGTTATAGTTATGCTGCCAGTAACCGTATAAATTCATAGAAACAGACGCTCAAACAGCTGTTTGACTGTCAGTTCCTGCTTTACAAGTGTGGGTCAGAAAAGTTAACAACAGTGCTGCAAACATGTCCTGTCGCATATTTCCATCCTACAAATTACAACTACGGCTCTAACAGGAGGTACTGTGATATTTCAGCCCAGTTCTGAGATGTGATTGTTTTGTTAAAGTCTTTACAGCAGCTGCCATGTGCACATACTCTGACAACTATTTTCAGGCTCTGAGGAGCAACATTACTCTTCCTGTAACGTTGGACTGATTGGGTTTATACCCACAACCAGTGTATCGATTACTTGTTCTACCTGTTGTTTAATAGTCAGAACCTCCACAGGACCACCACAGAGCAGGTACTATTAGGTAGGTGGGTCATTCTTAGCACTGCAGTGACACTGACACTGGTGCTGGTGTATTAGTGTGTGTTGTGCTGGTGTGAGTGGATCGGACACAGCAGTGCTGCTGCTGGAGTGTTTAAACACCTCAGTGTCACTGCTGGACTGAGAATTGTCCACCAATCAAAACTATCCAGACAGCAGTGTCCTGTGGGCGGCGTCCTGTGTCCACTGATGAAGAACTAGAGGAACACAAACTGTGCAGCAGCAGATGAGCTACTGTCTCTGACTTTACATCTACAAGGTGGACCAGCAAGTAGTAGGAGTGTCTAATAGAGTGAACAGCGAGTGTGTCTGATCCACTCATGCCAACACAACACATGCTAACACTCAATTAGACACTTGTACTGTTTGCTGGTCCACCTTGTAGATGTAAAAAGTGTAAAAAAAAGACAGTGGCTCATCTGCTGCTGCAGTTTGTGTTCCTCTAGTCTAGCATCAGAAAGCGGGTTCTTCAATATAATTATAGCGGTGCTGTTTCTGTAGTTTAGAACTTCGTCCCAGGTCACTGTTCTTATGCCGCCCTTGCGACCAAGCTGAGGTTTCATAAGGTCTAAATGATGTGGCTGGACACCAAGAGTAGTGCTGGGCTTGGCTTGATTGATTGGCAGAATGCCTGACATGACAGCGAGGCAATCGTTGCAGAGTGGAGTGCGGTGTCAATGAAATTAACGTGGTGGTGGGCTGACGCGTGGTGGGATTTAACAGCAGAGACGGAGGAACAGGTGCGCGCTGTGAATAAGAACAAGGGCGAACTTGAACATATTGTACTATCCATTTCAACACTCTCTCTCGCTGGGAAATAATTACCAGCTGGTAATTGCGGTACGTGAAGGTGGGCGTACGTGCGCGAGCGACGGGAATGGCCTCATGCCCTTCGTAAGCGGGCTGTTTCCGTAATCGCGGGGAAATGAGAGGACCGTGTCTAGTCATGTCTGGATTTAGCATTAGTCTGAACATAGACACCGACAGCAGAAAACGTCTTCCGGTGACTGACGTTAAGCAAAGCGCAGCTCTACATGCTCTGACACGGACATGCAGTGAAGTTCACAGTAGGGGTGTGCCATATTGTATTGTACACAGTAATATCATCGTTTTTGAATATGGTGAACGATATTATACCCTGAAATGTGTCATATCACTCATCCCTAATTATCACCTAATTCACACTTTTCTTATTTCCCATTATATATCTACTAGAGACAGATTTTATCTGTCCAGTATCATTCACTTTGCTTCAGTTCTAGATATATGGAGATATTTGGAGTGCATTATTTAATATCGTGACATTCTGGATCATTGACTTCTGTTACAATCTAATGAAAATTCTAGTATTTTTTAATATCTCAGGGGTGTGCCATATCATATTGTATGCAATAATAAAATTTAATTTTTATTTTGTTGCAGTAGTGTATTTTTGTAATTAGGCCTGGACGATATGGGAAAAAATCTTATCACGATAATTTTTTTCATATCAGTTGATATCAATATTTATCACGATATAAATCAAATCCCTATTTCCTTTTTACTTTAAGTGAGATGAAGATATTAAGATTAAAAATTTTCTTCAATTGTATTTTAGTTTTAGACAAATAGACAAATTTGCTGTAGAACATTACATAACTGTATTAACCACACACACACACACACACACACACACACACATATATATATATATATATATATATATATATATATATATATATATATGTGTGTGTGTGTGTGTGTTTAATACAGTTGTGTAATGTTGTGTATATGGGGCAGTATTAGTATGAACAGTATTCACACACAGACACTGTGTTAAGCAGGCTGTTTCTGGCCCTTTAAGTTCTGAGGAAATGCCTGTAGCAGTGAGTCGACTCTCTATCGGCTCAAATGGTGAGTTTGTTTAGCGATTCTGTTTCGGTAGAAAATAAAGTTTCCCTGCTCGGGTTTTTTGATTATAAAGTCAACTTTGCCTCAGCGTTGTCTCTCGAACTCATACAGTATATATATTTATGTTTATCGATTACGAAACTACGTCGATTACCATAACGAGCGTCGATGCGTTGCAAAGGTGGCCGCGCCCACTGAAAGCATGGATTTATCCGGAGCGCAAGCTGCAGCTACAAACAATCGCTCACCTACATCTAAAGCTGTGGGAGTGTTTTACACAGAAACACAACAGTGTGGTGCTCTGTCAGCTCTGCACAACACAACAGTACAGCTGCTACACACCAGCACTTGAAGCTCAAACACCCCGTAGCGCTTTATCAACACAGCAGCAAGACAACACCAGTTTATCTTATTTTATAGATTATTTTAAGATTATTGACACGTGTAACATGTTTCTTTCAGTAGTAGTAACGTTTTCTGTCGTCGTTTTTTCTTATTTTATTCTCTCTGCTCGACTGTGGTGTCTGCAGTTACTTATTACTAGCGCGTGGGTTAAGCTGCTGCTACGCCTACACTCTGCACTGTGTGCTGCAACCAAACATGAAGTGGCTGGAACTCTAGTTCAGCCACCTGATTGGTTTGGAGCGGCGCTATTCTCATTCTCATTGGCTGTTCGTGTTGTCTCTCAAAACATGGACGGAACTTAATTCTATCGACTTTCTATCGACTACGTCTTATAGTTCTATTGAGGAAACGTTATTTCGCGATAATTATTGTTATCGTTTTATCGCCCAGCCCTACTTGTAATATTTTTTTTTAATTCAATGTTTTGTCATATTGCCAAGAGTATCGTTATCACAAAACTACCAAGAAATATCATGATGTTATTGTAGGATCGCCCATATCGCCCACCCCTAGTTCACAGACCTATGATAAGTCTTCTTAATAACGGTACATCATCAATATAGATGCGGTATGACAACGTGTATCGCTGTTATGATCATTTATGGTACTCTGTGTTACTATGCGCTCTCCTGAGCATGAGTTAAAATCTCAGCACCCCCTTTTATTTCAGAAACTAAAGGGAAAATGACGTATCTCAATATCCCAGCAAGTAATGAGTGAGGGGGCCTATTTTTTTAGTGCCGCCTTCTTGAAAGCAGCCATATTGGATCAAGAGTACGTTTTTCCAATGGGAGGGTGGTCGTGCAGCAGATCAGAGAAGACCAGATCTCAGAAATCAATTGATGCAATCAGATTTTTAATATCTCCTGTGGTTCGATCGTTATCAACAAAGAAAGTTGCAACAACCACATCGAACACGTTGTTCTGAACAATACATTGTTCTGAACATGTTGATCGGATCAATTGATTCACTGCAGGCCACGTCCCTTCTGCTTCCACCGTACTTCCATCAGACGAGTGGGAGCTCTGAGCTGGGTGGTGCATCAAATTCATTACTTATGTGTAAGAGTTCATTTTGAGCCAAAACTTTTGCTTCGTAAATTTCACATTCGATTATTTCCAGCGGTCGTAGTGCTGTAAAGTTTGGTCAGCAGGGGGAGTGGTGCTCCCAGGCTGCACTTATAAGCATAGCTATTGGCTCATGTTGGTTTTCAACAGAAACAACTGCATAATTTGTGACATGCTCTATGTTAATTATATGTAAATGAGGTGCTGGTAGTTCCGCACTGAAGCTGATGCATCACTCATTCGAAGGTTTGTTGAAAACTGCTCTCCTTGTTTACATAATTTTGATAAATTAGGTTTAATGCTGATTATCCTTAATCTTAATTAAACCTTTATTAACATTAACCTTATTGAAGACCCTGTTCAGTCCATGAGAAATGATTAATCCTCCAAATTGCAATCTACATTATTTAAGTTGTTGATATGTAAACAAAGTTGTTCTAAGATGGGAAATAATTCACTGTAGTGAAACATGGCCATTTCTTTACATGTAATAGGTGATGAAGGTGATGAAAACCAGAGGCTACAACAGCTACATTCCAGATATATGCACTGAATGGTGATGAAGTGGGTTTTAATACAGGTTAGAGAGAGAATTGGATTATTTAATAGTGCATGAATAAAAATAACAGCTACAAATAAAATAGGGAATGATACTAATAAGAGAGAAACACAGTCATTTCTTTACATGTTGGTGATAAAAACCAGAGGCTGCAACAGCTACTGCACAAATATATGCCATTTATATATGACCAGAGAACCTACACGTGTCCTCTAAGTTTATATGAAATGTTGATGTTGGTAAGGATCTGGAAGTATGTTTCTTTGTGTACTGTTTTGCTGTAGAACATAACATCCTTGTTTCCATGAAACACTTCCAGCGTTTTTCTAAAGAAACATGATGTCCATATTTTCAGACATCTGCCACAACAAGCTGCATAAGATGATTGATGCCATCTGCTCTCAGATTGTACATCCCTGGAACCCAGTAGTACTACTATATACTCACGCGACGCTGATACAGACGTCTATTACGTCACTGTTGAATTCCTTTGCTGATTTCTCCCAAGTGTGAGAGTTGAATCTCGGTGTTAATTGACGTCCTCCAGAGGGACACGGAGTATTTTCTTGCTTTAATTATTCCCTCATTAGTCCACATTATATTTTCTGCTGGCCTTTGAGATATCGAGCTTTTAGTCATCAAGCCAGGCTGATTAAATGTCATCTCCTTCAGATTCCACTAGAGAGCTGCTTCGTCTCCATGTAATCTTTTGCTTTATTTAGAAAACTGGAACAAGACGTGGGACTCTTGTAGACCAGAGTTCGCCAACCGTTGTCCTGGAGAACAAACCAGCTGTTTATCAGACTGACATACCGTGACCTGAACCGACCTGTCCCAACTGATTCAGCAGAGACAGCGCACTAAACGTGTTGTTCAATGTGGTTGTTGTGTTAATAACATTTGGACTAAGAGAGATATTGCAAATCTGATTGCGTCAATCGATTTTTGAGACAATTCTGGTCTTCTTTGATCTGCTGCACCATTGGCAAGACTTGCCCTTGATCCGATATGGCAGCTTTCAAGATAGCGACCACATTTGGTACATAGACTAAAAGATGGCATGTTTACGTGTCGTTAGACACAGCTTGTCAGCTTACTATAAGATGTTAGGTTAAAGGTGCAGTTAGTGACAAATGATTGTTGATATTGCAATAGTAAAAGAAATACACACTCCCATCACAGCTCCTTTAGAAGCTCCACCCCTCAAATTCATGATATCTTAATATCTTAATATATAAGCACTGTAACTAGTACTGTAGGTAATGTTAGCTACAAAACAATTGGTCCTGTAAAACAGCAGAAATAGGTTGATGTTCCTCACCTGTCCAGCAGAACCAGAGCAACCTTCTCGTTCCTTTTCAATAGAAAGGCAACTTCAGCCTTGTCAGCTCTCTGAGGTCTCTCCACTGTTGATATGCCTTACTGATGTTAAGGCATCTCTTCGCTCCTCCATGATACAAGAACTTATTTCTCAGACTTTGTTCTTTAGATCTTGGCTGCTTCTTGGCCATCTCTCCTTCTTGACAATGTGGCTCCTGTGCACAAGCACGAATGCCCCCTGTTGCTGATTGGCTGGAAGAGCTTTGTGTAGCCCAACCTGAGCCACACAGAACAAACAGGTAGCCGACCTTGAAGAGATATTCAACAAATCTTAGTGTTGCATGTAATCCTAGTACTGAGGCTTCTTTGCTTGCAATAACTAACATTGACATTAATCCCAACATTCCATGTTCAGGTAACCAAAAAAAAATACTACAGGGGCCAAAGTATAGATTCTTTGAAGTTGTATGTTATAGCGTACTAAACAGTTATGGACTTACAGATTCGAGCAACCTCAAGAACTTCACCCCAGCCTTCTGTAACAAAGCCTAGATGGTGAAAAAGTCTGGTAGAATAGAAAGCATCCAAAAAACGTTGGGAGAGCTTAGAACTTAGACCTCTGAGGTTTGAGTTGGGAGAGCTGTAGTGCTCTTAAATCTGCTTTAGCAGATATCCAGAATGAGTGTTGGTGACCACAGTTGGTGAGTGATAATTAGCAGTTGTTCACACCTTTACTTACATCTTCAGTGCTCTTTGACTGACTGAATCAGAAGCTTTAACGTTGGGTAATGAGAGGCATCTTGTTTAGATGTAGGTTGGAGCTCTGATGATGGCTGTGTTGAAAGATACTACTGTTCTGCTGTGTCATCCACTTAGTCATGTTGCTTCATGCAGAACCCATTCATTAATGCACGGCCTGTCTTGTAAAGCCATCGTCCAGGAATCGCTGCCTATTTGAAGACATTATTCAGCCTATTGATGAACAGCGTATAGTAAGTGGGTGTTGCTTTGTGGCATCAGCGTTTTAATCTACTGTAATCCTCTCAGCGGGAGCATCAGCTACCTGCCGAGGTATGAAGTTCTAGCACAACGGAAATAAGGATTTAAATACAGGATGATAATCAAGTGCCATCAAATTTTGCATTTAACAAACAAAACCAACTAATGGTGCGAAACAGGCACGGACGTTAAATGAGGCAGTGGAGCAGCCTAATGATGGTTACTGCGCGTAAATGAAGAGCTCCAGCTCGTTAATATTCCACTGTGTAATTCATGCATGATAAGCTCATTAGTTGGTGACAGTGGTGGCGTGGCCCTCTAAAGCCTCAGAGCCTGCCCTCCCCTGTGTTCAGATTGCCTGTACATCCAGAGAGCGGATTTATCTGCCTGCCGTACCGCTCCTGCAGATGAGGTCTGCGAGGTGATTAAGACCCAGTTCAAGCTTAATTGTTTCAATGATGACTTGAACGTCTCGCTGGGCTCTCGTCTCGGCGGGCCGGAGGGCCATAATAAAGAGTAATGGTTTTAGGGTTCCTCAGGGAAAGCCAGTGTGCTGTCGCGGTCGTTAGAGCTGGAAGTGGAGGTCATCACAGAACAGCGATATGCATAATGAGGTGAATCGTTGGCTGAGGATTACGACACGCGTAGCTCTGTTAAGTGAGGAGGCGTGAAAATCCATTTCTTTGGGTTTTTAAAAAAAAAAATGACAGGTTTATGATCGTGTGATTGTACTGGTGGTCATTCAGGTGAGGAAGTGTCCCAGAACTCTGAACCATAGCTCTTTAGATGATCTACCGTTATCGGTCTTTTATAGTAAATATCTGCAGTGTTCTGGGTGATGAGGTACCGTTGCCATTGTTTTACAATAAGTAAATTATTGACTTTGGATGTCCCTGATTAAGTGAAACCTTTAGTATAGTCGATGTCAAGATGACGTAGAGCAGACAATCTCAAGCAATGGTTATTTAATGTAATGCATCTGATCCAAACAGTTAAGAAGTTATGTAGAGGTTCATTAGCAGATTTGACAGCTGTGGTGGGATCTAGACTCCACAGGAAGGTAGACCTCCAAGACCAAGGTTGGTGACCACAGCTGAGTGCATAATCTAAAGCAGTGGCCACCAGTCTCAGTCCTGGAGGTTTATCTACCAATGAAGATCCAACCACAGCCACATTTGCTCCTCAGAACTTCTATTGGGGTATGTTGCCTTGTAGTAATCTAAAGCAATGGTAGCTTAATACATCTGATCAAGTCCAGTTAAGGAGTTCTGAAGAAGCTCATTCAGTTGGAAGTGATGTGGCACATGTGTTTGGGTCTAGATTTTGCAGGAAGGTGGAACGCCATGGCCAGGCATCCACAGTTTTAGAATAGAGCTTTAAAACAGTGGTCACCAACCCCGGTCCTGCTTTTCTGTGGAGTTTAGATCCAGACAACAAAGTTCTATAACACCAAACCATGTTTCGCAATGCTGTGAATAGATGTTCACTGAATTTGGAAACAAGTGTGTTGGATTGTAATCGTATGCTGTGCCTTTAAATGACTGGAAGAGGCTTCTAGCCTCTAGAAATGCATAAATGCTGCATAACTGGCAGCAGAATTGAAGAGTTTTCAAACGGTTTCTACCAGCTTTCAGCCTAAGTAAGTGTTCAAGGGCAGAGACACTAATACGTCTTTCAAATCATGATCCCTGTGTTCGGCTGTTTTGTGGATGAAGTGCTGAAAAGGTCTGTTGAGTGTTCTCTTGCACAGTTGCTGAGTAACGTATTACTTTTCCTCTGAAGTAATGAGTATAATAATTCCATTGCATTGCTTTTCTTAGTAACGACCCTATCACTGCATATCTGCTGCTGCCTGTTCGGCACACTCAACGCTCACACATGCTAATTATGAGAAATTGAGAGGTTTGGTAGTTTGACAGTCACTCCAGACTCCTACGGGTTAACGGCAAGCACATATACCGACAACACCTGGGCGTCTGTGGAGAACCCCAACTTCAAAGCCAGTGTAAAAGGTACCTGTATGAATTATTTATGGGTACGCCCGTTATATGCAAATATGTTTGTCGTTACATGAAAGTATGGCTGAAAATACGGGTGCGGCGCACATTTCCCGCTCGCGCCCGTGTACAAGGCTCTTTTAGTTTGACAGCAGAACAGCAGGAGCTCTCAGTCCAACGCCTCCCACTTGAAGGAGTTACATAATGGCCCTGAGCTTCGTCTGAGCGAGCTGGAGAAGAGACGCTCTTGGCCTGACGTGTTGTTTTATGTAAACACATCTCTCACATTATCGCTTGAGTGTGCTGGAGTGCAAACACGATTAGAAACTGTAGGAGGAAAACTTTCTGAGAACTTTCGATGGGCAGCTCTCTTTATCTCAGAGCTACAGCAGCTTTCGGTTAATGGAGAGGTTGCTGTACAGCTTGATCTTCTGAGTAGAAGCTGACTGACTTACAGGTGATTAGATTCCTAAATAGACTGTGTACCTACCATAGCTTCTGTCTCTGTAGTGGAAAAGACCAGCACGCCCTGTTCAAGCACTTCTGGCAACGTGTGAAATCAGTTTTTGATCCTGGGAGTGGGTCCAGGGAACTTATCTCTGGTTCTCCTAAAATCAGTGGTCCGGGTTTGCTTCCAGCAAGCTGCCCCACCCTGACCTGTACTCCTCTACTTGTCATTTATTCATTCCTCGTTCCTTGCACTGCTCACGCTGTGCAACCATCTTGTGTTGCTGTTTTTGCAGACCCGCGTACAAAAAAGAAGTTTGTTGGCGTGCACTTTGAACCTGCTTTGTTACACGGAGCTCCTTTACTTTTTGTCTCAATAACAAGCCAAAACAAATGCATCTGGTTGCTGTTGAGGGAAAAACGAATCTCCATTTTCTTAGACTTTTCTTTTTGGCTGTTGAAATAAACAAAAAAATTCTGGTTCTATTGACTTACATTGAAAGTGAAGACTACTGTAAAGTAGCCGTTCTAGTTTTTCATTGGACAATGAAAAACAAGCTCCAGGTTTTTCAGCTCCAGGTATGTACATTTTTCTAGCGACAAGAATAACCAGTTGTTTTTTTTTCAAATAAGAATCAGTTATTGTAATGGTACGGTTATACCCCACACGTTTGTTGGGGGGCCCCTGACAGTCAGGAGCCTATAAGGAGCTGCTTATATGGCCTATCAGGCATGTTTGATGTCATGACTACTGACTAGAACATAGCAAACATTTGCATGATATTGGAAATTATGAGTGTCATGACAATTACCGGTAACAGTGTTATGACAGTGTTATGTTATCGAGCTGGCAGCTCCTCTCAGCACAGAACATGTTCGGTTCTGACTAATTAAAGCACCCGTACAAGTTTAGATGATAATGATTCAAATCTGAGTCAAGCAACTGGCAGTGAAGGGACACAAAGGCCCAAACAGTTCCCAACACAACAGTATTTATTCTCACCAACTGCTGTTCTGTAGAACAAATAAACGCATCCAGATATCACAGAGAGAGTTTTTACAGTAGGACGAGATGTAGAAGTTAAAATATATTAAAGCTGGAATGTGAACCAGGTTGGTGGAACAAGGTTTTTACAGTAGGACGAGATGTAGAAGTTAAAATATATTAAAGCTGGAATGTGAACCAGGTTGGTGGAACAAGGTTTTTACAGTAGGACGAGATGGAGAAGTTAAAATATATTAAAGCTGGAATGTGAACCAGGTTGGTGGAACAAGGTTTTTACAGTAGGACGAGATGTAGAAGTTAAATTATGTTAAAGCTGGAATGTGAACCAGGTTGGTGGAACAAGGTTTTTACAGTAGGACGAGATGTAGAAGTTAAATTCTATTAAAGCTGGAATGTGAACCAGGTTGGTGGAACAAGGTTTTTACAGTAGGACGAGATGTAGAAGTTAAATTATGTTAAAGCTGGAATGTGAACCAGGTTGGTGGAACAAGGTTTTTACAGTAGGACGAGATGGAGAAGTTAAATTATAAAGCTGGAATGTGAACCAGGTTGGTAAAACAAGGTTTTTACAGTAGGGTGAGATGGAGAAGTTCAAATGTCTGTGGTGTTGGTTCCACCCGCACTTGTCTGTTTGTGGATGATGTGCGGAAGTTTGATGTAAATGCTTCCAGTCTGTGCAGGAAGGGTCGACTTTGAGCAGCTCAGAGTTGGCTATGTTATTTATAGCGGATCTAATACTCTGAGGGATTTACCGCGCTTAGATCCCTTTGAACTGCCATAATGATAGTGGAAGTCAGACGAGCGCTTCTACCACGCGGCTAATTGCGTCCACTGGCCGAGAATTCAGGACAAGAGCGCTTCGTGTTGAAGTATTTTCATGATGATGATGATGATATGAAATGAGGCAGAGTGGCGCTCACAGCTCAGCTGTCTTGTTTTGATGGACTCGCAGCGAAGTGGTGAAAGAGGCACAATACTTGAGCTGTCAGTCTGTGATGCCTCCGCAAGAAAGGAATATGTGGATTCTTCAGAGTTGCATCTTGGAAGCTCTCGCAGCAGTCATGTGTCTTTGCAGTGCTGGGTTTGCTGTACCTCTCTAGAAAGAATGGATGTTCACACATAGAATGTGTGATTGTTCTGTTGTTCTTTCACAAATCTTGAGTATTGACTATAAAATATTATTTAACTGCGAGAGAATGTCTGCACCGGCCATCAGAGATAATGCGATGGCCTGAAAGATACACCGTATGTCCAAACATCCAACATTTGTCCCCCTTTGCTGCAGCAGCAGCCTCTACACTTGGTGTTGGAACGTTACGGTGAGGATTTGATGGCATTTGAGGGCATTACAGATGTCAGGTAATGATGTTGGATGGTTTTAGTTCTGCATCGCTAACTTAACTCCAGCTCATCCCACATGTATTTGATGGCACTCCATCATTCCAGAGAATCTCCACAGTGCATCACAGGGGGCTTTATGCCTGCAAGTTGATTTGGCATTGGGTTTCATGTGCGGTCGTTTAGGAATGTCATATTATTTACGCTACATGTGAGCATTTGGAATGCCCGTGCCAGCAGTGGATGCACCTTATCTTCATTAATTTGCTAATTACAGTGGCGTCTGTAAACTGGAGTAGTGGAATAAATCAGATTTGTGTGGACATCTGAAAGATCAGATCTTTCAGAACTCTGTGGTGTATGAGGGTTTTGAGGACTTGTTGACTGAGATGTTAGCAAGAGTCAATTAGTTGTGTACTCTTAGATCCGGTTCTTTTATAGGTTAACTATATTGTTCTTTCCACTTTAATCAGTGTTTCAGTCTGTTTTCATGCAAAGCTGTATTTATTAACAGCTGTATTTATACTTTAGATACTATGTAAACAAACATTCACCACAATAGAAATCCACTCTAAAGTAAAGTAATGGCCACAAACAAGTAAAAATATAGTATGAGAAAAGGGAAACAAACAAACCCTCACTGTATTTATAGATCCATAATGGTAATGTCATCAGAACTTTTAATTCCATAAATGACATGTAGGTGTTCTGGGTTTATCTATTTTATTTTTATAAGTCATATTGCTGGGAGGACTTTCTTAAACCTACGTTGCCACCATATGATCTTGTAGGACATTTTGCTGAAACCGGTGGTGAAGAGCATTAAACTTGGTACATAAGCAAAATGGTCTTCTATGTGTGTTCCTTTCAGCAGTTTCAACGTCATACTTTCAGCAGCCCAACGTGTCGGTCCGTGAAAAGTTCAATACTTATCCACTTAACGGACCCCTACAAAACATGATATTGCAGTGCATGTCGTAAACATCTTTCAAGCTTTGCCCAGCAGTACTGCCAAGTTTTCAGCTTAAACTCTTGAGGGAGGATTGAGTGCGAAAGTATGACGGGTTTTTTTGCCACGCCGAGGCAACAGTTTGAGACGACTGTCATCTTGCTCAGCAGCTGGGTGAGTGCCAGGGGACTGTGACTTCATGAGAGTGTGTGTCAGATATGTCCCCTACTGTCTCTCCCGCCTCTTAGGCCCGTTGGAAAACTGCTCCTCTGGCTCTCCTCATAACATTTACCAGTTTGTGAAGGACTCCAACTTTTCTCCCTGAAGCTCATTTCCCACCGGACACCTTATTACTGTACATCTCAGGCGTCCACCATAGGCTTGGACCGGTGGTGCATCCTGAGTTGGCTTTAAAATCAGACCTAGTGTGTGGGCAGCTGCTAAGAATGGCCTCAAACTGACAGCCGTCTCCAATTATCTGTCGTTTAGTGGAGCAGTGATGTAGTCAGCCTTTTTTTTGGGGTATTATTTTTGGAGGAAGGAGGTGCGGTAATGGTCTTAGTTTCTGCTGAGCAAAAGGCTGAGGAAAGATATTTCATGGAATATCTGCTTTGCTTGCTGTACTTCCCACTCGTGGGATAGAATCGTGGCAGCTTTACTTCCTCCGGCCAAATCTCTCTCCAGGAAAGAAGGGAAACGTCGCTAATTAGGGTTTAAGTCTTTAACTGAGACCGAGGGGCTGTGACCAAGAATGAAGGCCGAGGGGCTGTGACCAAGACCAGGGACCGAGGGGCTATAACCAAGACCAGGGGCTGTGACCAAGACCGGAGACCGAGGGGCTGTGACCAAGACCGGCGGCCGAGGGGCTGTGACCAAGACCGGAGGCCGAGGGGCTGTGACCAAGACTGGGGACAGAGGGGCTGTGACCAAAAACCGAGACCGAGGGGCTGTGATCAAGAACCAAGGCCGAGGGGCTGTGACCAAGAATGAAGGCCGAGGGGCTGTGACCAAGACCGGGGACCGAGGGGCTGTGACTAAGAATGAAGACTGAGGGGCTGTGACCAAGAACCGAGACCGAGGGGCTGTGACCAAGAATGAAGGCTGAGGGGCTGTGACCAAGACCAGGGACAAAGGGGCTGTGACCAAGACCAGGGACAGAGGGGCTGTGACCAAGAACGGAGACCAAGGGGCTGTGACCAAGAACAGAGACCTGTAGGCTGCCCCAATACCTTAAACGCACTGTCTACTAAGGCCCCTTATTTTGGTTCACTAGGTTTCAAGACAGACCCATAGTCTTTTTAATTATTGCTGATTGGCTGCCATAGCCTACTGTTAACAAACCAGGTTGCTTTCCAGTTGCTGAATAACTGCAGATGTGCCTCTCAGTCGTAGTTGTGCTGAGTCGGTTGGATTGAAGAGGACTCTACAGCGTTCACAATCGTAATTATGAACATGTGGGAAGATAAATATGAATAGGCTCGTCTGAAGGGGAGGCTTTGTTCACTGAAACCTGCCTCCTTGGCATCGAGTGGCTAAAAGATTTCACTCGTTTGATTAACATAAAGAATGTTTCAGGTTTGCCGGCTTCAAAATTGGCTTGCATGCCTATTTGATCATCTCTTCATGTCTTCAAAGGGTTGACAGAATGTTTTGGGATGTAATTACAGTTTCTTGGCTTCCAGTGTGTTAGGCTTGTATTCGTAGTGCTCATCTAAAGAAACAAAACTTGGACATGCTGTGGCTGATGTGTGTCAGCAGGGTAATCTACAAACATATTGATTTTGTATTTATAGTTATTGATAGTCTTTTGTCCTGAGGTCCCTAAGAGACAACGGGACCGCCGTTCAGACTTGAAGTGTCTTTTCCACTGCTGCGTGATGAAGTGCTGCTACACAGCCCCCGGCAACGACAGGTTTGAGTCACAGAATTAATATTTCATATAAACGTTCATCTGAAGCCCTCAGCCAGGTTTAAAAATAACCAACAAGCAGTACAGCACACAGGATCAGTACACAAGCCTTGCCTTCAGGCCACTCGAGCGCTTACATACAGACTTGATATTGGATAGATGTGTGCGCGCCTGTGTGTGAGGTTTTCTGCTATTAAGTTTCACTATTGTTACCGTAGCAGGGTAATTGCAGTGATTCTGAGGATGTTCCACTGCGTAGAGGACTGAACAATACAGCAACAATAGCAAACTCTTTGAGAGTTTAGAGCATATCCACTGCTCAGACGCACCAAATCCAGACCTCTGTAATTTAACCACAAGGCCATATTTACAGCTGTGATGTGTCAGCGACTACAGTCATTATATATTTATATAAAAATATATATATAATGGGTGCGCGATATACACCGTCTGTGATAATATCTGAATTGTCGTGGTAATGATGCTCAAACTGAACTTATAGAGTACGATGCTGACTGGAGAACAAACACAAAAATCACAGCACCTTGACTCTGTGCGTTCATTACGTCATGCTTCAGTACAGGCAGCTGTGAGTGTGCGTTGAGAGTGCCCCAACTGTGTGCTAGCATAGGCTAAAGCTAGCATAGCTGCCTAAACAACATACCTAAAGCTGAAAATGAGTGAATACACTGCGCCAGTGGGAAGAAACTCAGACACCGCCAGCCTCGCAGTCTGCCTCCTTAGATTTAACTCCTAGACGAGGTCAGCTGGTTGGATCTGAAAAGACTGATTTTGCTCAGAAGATCGCAGTTTGCAGACTTTGTAAAAAAAAGCAGCCGTTAAAGATCTCTCGACATCTAACCTGTTCCGTCATCTCTTAACAAGCCACCACACAAGAGAATGAGGAGTATGAAGCTAACCTGTTCCATCATCTCCCAACAAACTACCACAAAGAGTATGAGTATAAAGCTAACCTGTTCCATCATCTCCCAACAAACCAGCACAGAGTATGAGGAGCATGAACAGAGTATGAGGAGCATGAACAGAGTATGAGGAGTATGAACAGAGTGTAAGGAGTATGAAGCTAACCTGTTCCATCATCTCCCAACAAACCAGCCAGCACAGAGTATGAGGAGT
Organism: Megaleporinus macrocephalus; assembly: GCA_021613375.1. Classification (NCBI taxonomy): domain Eukaryota; kingdom Metazoa; phylum Chordata; class Actinopteri; order Characiformes; family Anostomidae; genus Megaleporinus; species Megaleporinus macrocephalus. The sequence goes on along the minus strand of CM038724.1, from coordinate 39,102,557 downwards.
ATAAAGAGCTTCCGGAGCGCGCTGTCCAAGACAGCCCTAAACCAGCTAAACACACACTCAGCTAACTTCAGCTAGTCATTCACTAAAGAAGTGCCTTCACCTGATGATGCTGGGATTGGCTCCAGCCCCATCTGTGACCCTGACACATTTTTGAATAATGCAACAAAGTTTATTATCGAGATATATTGTCAATTTTTTGGTCAATACCACACAAACGTATAGTGTGTGTATGATTATTTCAACAACAAGAAATGTTATGCACATGTTACATGTTTCAGTGCCCAAACAGTTGTTGGAAAGAAGTGCGTTGTGTTTCATTTGTCGTTGTTTTCGTTGGGCAGAGATTAGCATGGCTGAGAGCTTGGGAGGACGTAATATGTGGCTTACATAGCAAAAGACTTGTCAAACCACATTCCATCCCACAAATCTGACAGTGACCAGTGACTGGGTCTTGACCACAATAGCGCAATTAGCTAATCGTTCCAGTAGGTTCATTTTTCTTCTTTCTAATAATGCTTAGCGAGTGAGTCACTCGAATGGCCCGCTGAGCCTCGTCAAGAGGCAATTACATGGAGATTTCATGAAGTCTGAATGGGTGAACTGGGCCACATCTGGTTCAATTGTTAGTCGTTGGAATCTAAAATATAGTCATCTTTTGCTGTTGAAGGCCTGTTTTCTTCCCAGAGTGGTGGTCCTGGGATGAAAACACACACACTCAGAGAGCTACTTGTGCGATTTCCCCCGTCTGTTCAGACTCACGTCTCTTTTGACACCGTTATGGATCATCCTTCGCAGACTCCTCTAGAGAGAGCCGATGGGGGTTTGAGTGGCACGCCGACTGACAGGCTAGTATTCTCCCACGCTGCTTACAATCCAGCACGCTTCATCACACGGGGTGACATCCGTAGCAGAGAGGAGCGCAGTCCTGGGCAAAT
>CM038724.1:38948900-39100622 GCA_021613375.1 Megaleporinus macrocephalus | reverse complement strand
ACCAGTCACCAGTTTCAGCTGTATTTATTTCCCCTACAGTTACGGTGGGCTGACCCCCGCCTTCAGGTTCCACATGGAATGAATCTGTATCCCATGAATCACCTAACCTGACTCAGCCTGCGCGGCCGTATCTTCACCTCACCTGCTGCATATGTGGGAGCGTTCATTGTTAATTTACAGAAAAAGAGCTTTCCGAATCGGTGTCTCCGTGGTGATTTATCTTTCTCCCTAGCGTGTGGATTTTGGTGATATATCATCATCTGCGCAGACGGTTGACAGTCTGTTTGAAGCCCTGATGGGGTTATTTTTTATGTGTGTGGTAGTGATGAGCGTTCTTACAGCCTCATATGTCTAGTTTTCATATCGTCTGAATTGCGCTGGCGCTGGTGTTAAACTCATTATTATGGCTTATAACTATACTGTTATTAGTTTTCTGCTTTCTGCCAGATCTTCTCCGTGTAACACCCACAGTTTTTGAGATATTAACTCCGTTCCAGCTCCAGATTGTCCGGTCTGACTCTGATTCGGTCGTATATACAGCTTTTTTGATTAAATGCACAGATTCCCGAAAACAATGGATTTTATCTGGAATCTTTCCCTTAGAGAATGAATAGGATGGAAAAGTGCACGCCAATCTACTGAACTTCTGCTCGACCGACAGACACAGTTTCACGTACACTGGTTCAGGGCAGACCCCCAACCACAACTGCAGTGTTAGTTCAACCAGCACTCGTCTGTTTGTGTTTTTTTTTTTCCCATCCCTCCTTTTCTCCATAGAGACCCATTCATTTTTGGACACAGCCAGACACCATTTTACTTACAACCTCTAAACTGCCTGTACTCATTCAGGCCAGATCCCCAGCCTCTAATCCACAGATATACCGACCCGCACTCATCTATTTGTCGTTTAGGTGCAACCATCCTGTGTTTCCTTCACACTTGTGAGTGTTTCTGCTCAACGTCTTCTGCAGCGATAGCTCGTTACTGCTTCTGACTTTTATGAAATATCATGTCTCAATTACTAAAATCTGCAGGAGGCTTTTAATTTGGAAAGAGAGGATACAGGATGTGTAGGCAAGTGACAAACACTCAGAGTTAAATGTGTTAAAAGACACGGTTGTCAGTAAAGTAGACTGTTTGGGCGGTTTTAGCCAGTTCCTTAATTACACCTTGCTAACTTGGTGCACTGTGAGTGAGTTGGGCTGACCCTATTTTGCAGCATTATTAAGTTTAGCTTGACATTTTGTGGTCTAAAATAGTGATAGTAATTCAGACGGAGCCTTTTATCTGTTTTATTGGTCTGCTGTAATGTTAGTGCTAGGCAACTGACCAACATATATGAGCTGCTGTTAAAGAAGTCTTATTTTTATATCAACATTACTGTGAGATGTGCTGAACGAAACAGGTTTGACTGGTAATGCCTGGTTCACACTACCCAACTGTGTGAGTGGTCGGGTCTTTGTTCTGTTCACACTTCATGACTGGTTGAGCTGTAATGGCGAGTCTTTCAGTTGTCGTGGCTTTCACACTACCTGACTGATCGGCAACACAGGGTTATCAATTACACGACTTTCACCCAGGGGAACCCCCCACTCATCTGGCTGCTGTCCAAAAACATGAGAAGTAAACTCTTAGGAACTATACGAATTTGAGAAGTAGCGACACCACGTAGAACATACGCTATTTCTAAAACTGACGTCAAAAAACAAGCAGTACGAGTCGTTACTGCGCTGATCTGCAGCTACGAAAGAAAGAAGAGAAAGAAAGAATATGGAGGAGAAGATGGATAAAGGCTCTCACAGCCATTGTTTACTGTTGGTGAACTCCTCCTCGACTGCCGTGTCGCCCACATCTTTTAGCAGTTCACACTACACGACTGGGCAACGCTTGGTATCAGTTTACTACCTCTTTACGCACTAGCTTTAGCTGTAATCTGCGTGTCATCCTCAATCCAATGCTCTTGTTCAGTGTGCATGTTAACCTCCATGATATTGCCAGAATCAGACCGTCCCTCTCTCAGCCTGCTGCCGAAAACCTCATCCACGCTTTTGTTTGGATTATTGTTACTCTCTCCTAACAGGCATCAGCTCCTCTTCTATTCACAAACTTTAGCTGGTCCAGAACTCTGCTGCTCACTCACCAACATCTTCATCAGACTGAAGTCGTTTTGTGTGTTCTAGACATTATCTCTTCAGTGGGAAGTTAAGACTGAATTCGTGTAGAACGTAGGACTACGATTAGAACGTAGAACTACGATTAGCCACATGTGTTTACACACAGCGGAATTTGACCTCCGCATTTAACCCATCCGTGCAGTGAAACACCCACATATACACACACTAGTGAACATACACACTAGGGGGCGGTGAGCACACGTGCCCGGAGCGGTGGGCAGCCCTTATCCACGGCGCCCGGGGAGCAGTTGGGGTTAGGTGCCTTGCTCAAGGGCACTGACTTGCCGGTCCCGGGGATCGAACCGGTGACCTTCCGGTCACAAGGCCGGATCCCTAACCTTCAGGCCACGACTGCCCCCATGCTGTTGCCTTAGTCGTTAAATTTAATACGTCATTTAAAGCCCACGTCGCGTGTCTTAGTAAAATATAGTCATTCATACTTAGTAATGTCCCACAGCATGCATATACAAACACTGTATACTTGTTACAGAATTAATATAACTAAACAAAAACACAAACAGAGTTGTTTATTTTCGTTCGGCTCAGCTCTCTTTGCCCTGGTCCTGCATGCCCAGTGGGTACGTTTAGTATGTTCCTGGTGATGCCTGTGCACCTGATGAGAGGGAGTGTGAAAAGACAGAGAGGAGAGAACAGAGGGAAAAGTGTACTAGACTAGCTGGCACGCTGTGTGATTTAGGTTACGGGTTTGGAAAGAATTTGCAATGTGCTGCTGTTTTGCAGCCGTGTTTCACTTTATTTCATGTCTTATGTCATATTTTCTAATTTTAGTCCATTTTAATATGTATCCCCTGAGAGGTGGAGCATGATGTCAGTGAATTGTACTGCTGGGGGTGGTGGGTGGTTGAGGAGGGGGTCGGGGTTCAGGGCAGGGAGCTACCGCTGCTGAAGAAAGTCTAGAGGAAACGCTGTAGGATGTGTTTTCAGTTCTGCGGAAGGATGGATCGACTTGAATCATGTTCGTCTAAAATGTTTGCACCGCTGAGAACCGTCTGCAGGTTCTTGTGTTCTTGTTCTTGTGTGCTCACATGACCCACAGCAGAGAAACATTTAAGGAAGACAACAGGTAGCGAAATACAGGTAACCAAGTACTCCGTTATTTAGGAAAAGAAACTCATTGCTGGTTGACGGGGACGGATGCACTCTGCATCACAAATCTCTGGCCTCAAACTAAATTGATATTTATAAATAGATGCCAGCAAACTTGGAATCACTGTCCCCTGTTATACAGCTCCTTCCCCTTATAAGGAGAGAATCACGACTTATACCAACTCTAAAAGCCCCTGCACAGTGCAGAGTGGTGCTATGGCACGCTGGCCAATAGAGTTCATTTTAAGTCAAGTCAAGTCAATTTTATTTATATAGCGCTTTTTACAACGATGTTGTCTCAAAGCAGCTTTACAGAGTTTTGAAAACAGTTATAACATATATCCCCCAGTGAGCAAGCCAGAGGCAACAGTGGCAAGGAAAAACTCCCTTAACTGGAGGAAGAAACCTTGGGAGGAACCAGACTCACAAGGGGAGACCCATCCTCCTCTGGTCAAACAGTATTTACAGTTTGAACTAAATACCAAAGAAAGGAGTCTCTGTTTGAAATCTGGATAGCAAAGCTTTAGAAGCTGCACAGATAGAGGCAGTGTATGACTGAGGCAGTCTCTGGCTGAGGCAGTCTATGACAGTCTTTATGTAAAGTGGGCGTGAGCTGAAACAGTCCCATCCTATCTCAGTGCTGGTGCATCTGGATGGCACAGTGATGTAACTGAGGTGTAGCAGTAAATGGACAGGTGAGCTGGCTGGTGATGGTGGGGTGATGGCCCGATGATCAGTCCTTCAACAGCCTTCAACAGACAGGAGGACAGTCATTTCCTCAGGAAGAGTAAAGAGAGAGAGTTAGTTGGGCTCGGGAGTAAGACTGTAGAGAATATGAATTTTCAGAATTTTAGAGTGAGGCTGGCGACTCCGGCAGATCTAACTATAACAGCCTAAACTAAAAGGAGAGAACCAGAAGGTAACATGGACATGAGAGTACCCTGAGACACTGGGGTCCCCCCACTCCACCATCAACAAACCTGTGTGATCGCGTGAAGTGTTGGAACAACAGCACCAACATCTCAGTTTACCATAAACCTCTGTGTCCAAGAACCCCCAGATCTCCTGCCTTTATCTAAAAGAGAAGCTTAATTACCAAAAGCTACACTAAACAAGTATGTTTTTAGTCTAGACTTAAATATTGAGACTGTGTCAGAGTCCCGAACATTAACTGGGAGATTATTCCACAATTTTGGGGCTTTGTAGGAAAAAGCTCTTCCCCCCATTGTAGTCTTCTGAATTTTAGGAACTATTAGAAAACCAGCATCCTGTGATCTGAGTGAACGTGGCGGTTCATAATAGGAAATTAGATCTTGCAGGTACTCCGGTGTGAGACCGTGCAGGGCTTTATACGTCAGTAATAGAATTTTATAGTCGATACGGAATTTAACAGGAAGCCAGTGTAGCGCTGATAAAACTGGACTGATGTGATCGAATTTCCTGGTTTTAGTTAGTACTCTAGCTGCAGCGTTCTGAACTAACTGAAGTTTATTCAGGTTCCTGCTGGAGCATCCTGACAATAATGCATTACAGTAATCTAGCCTTGAGGTTATAAAGGCATGTATCAACATTTCAGCATCAGACACAGATAACGCATTTCTTAACTTTGAAATGTTTCGTAGGTGAAGAAACGCTGTTCTTGTAATATTACCGATGTGTTGATTAAATGTCAGATCTGAGTCAATTGTTACACCAAGATTTTTGGCTACTGAACCAGGAACTACAGAGAAGTCAGCAAGATTTAACATTAAATCTGAACATTTAGTCCGAGCAGCCTTTGGGCCGAGGAGGAGAACTTCCGTTTTATCTGGGTTTAAAAGAAGGAAGTTCTGTAGCATCCAAAGTCTAATATCTCTTACACAATCTTCTATCTTATTTAATCTGGATTTGTCATCTGGTTTGGCTGATATGTACAGTTGTGTATCATCGGCATAACAGTGGAAACTAATTCCATGTCTATTTATAACTGAGCCTAATGGTAGCATATATAGTGTAAATAACAGAGGACCTAAAACAGAACCTTGTGGAACTCCATATTTCACTTTTGTAGTGTTAGACGATACATTATTTATCTTTACAAACTGAAAGCGATCACTAAGGTAAGATGTGAACCAGGATAACGCTGTTCCTGTGATTCCAACTATATTTTCTAGCCTGTCCAAAAGAATAGTGTGATCTATAGTGTCAAAAGCTGCACTTAGATCTAGTAGCACCAGTAGTGATACGTGGCCCTGATCAGAGGCAAGAAGAAGATCATTTGTTATCTTAACTAAAGCTGTCTCTGTGCTGTGATGTGGCCTAAAACCAGATTGGAATTTTTCATATATGTTGTTCTTATGTAGATGAGAACAGAGTTGTCGAGCTACAGCCTTTTCTAAAATCTTAGAGATAAAAGGTAAATTGGAAATGGGTCTATAACTGGACAGTTCTCTGGGGTCAAGATTTGGCTTCTTTATCAAGGGTTTTATCACAGCTAGTTTAAAAGACTTAGGTACATGACCCAGACTAAGAGAAGAGTTGATGATAGTTAAGATAGGTTTAATAATAGCTGGTAATACTTGTTTCAATAGGCTTGTTGGAATCATATCGAGTGTGCATGTAGCAGAAGTTGAGGAAGAGATAAGTTTTTCTAGTTCTGTCTGCTGTAGTGGAGAAAATGTTTCTAGTCTTTCTTCTAAAATCACATTTTGTGCTGTTTGAGCCAAATCGGATGAAGGATAGGTTACTCGTATTGGTAGAACTTTTTGTCTAATATTCTCGATTTTGCTATTGAAAAAGTCCATGAAATCATTGCTGCTGTGGTTGGCAGGTATTTGAGGTTCAGATCCTGCCTGATTTTTGGTAAGTTTTGCGATGGTGCTAAATAAAACTCTAGGATTGTTTTTGTTGTGTTCGATGAGTGTGGACAGGTATGCTGAGCGTGTTTTAATAAGTGCCTTTCTGTAACTGCTAAGGCTGTCATTCCAAGCAGAGTGAAATACCTCTAGCTTGGTCACTCTCCATTTGCGTTCTAATTTCCGTACTGTCTGTCTTAAGGTGCGTACTTCATTGTTGTACCACGGAGCGAGCTTTTTTTGTTGCATCTTTTTAATTTTTATAGGTGCAACGTTGTCTAAAGTTAGTCGGAGCGTATTTTCTACGCAGTCAGTTATTCTGTCTAGCTCGGTTGGGTCTGATGATGGAAAAATTATGGTTGATAAATCTGGAAGAGTTTCAATAAAGTTCTCAGATGTATTTGGCATTATTGAACGTTTCATGCAATAACGGGGTGATGTACATACATTTTTACTAAGACTCAATTCATATGAAATTAGGTAGTGATCTGAAACTACTGAAGTCTGTGGAAGAACAGTAAGATTATGTATATCAACACCTAAAGTCAAAACTAGATCTAGTGTGTGATTACAGGAATGTGTAGGCCCTATTACATTCTGAGTGAGACCTATAGAGTCTAAGATAGATGAAAAAGCCTTTTTTAATGGATCTGCTGAGTTTTCAAAGTGAATATTAAAATCTCCTGCGATTATTAGTTTTTCAGCGCTCACTGCTAGATATGCAACAAAGTCACTAAATTCTTTTAAGAACTCAGAATAAGGTCCTGGTGGTCTATAAATGCTGACTAGGGTGAGTACACTTCTATTAGTGGTCGGATTGGTGATGTTTATATTTTACACGTTACTCATATAAACTGAATGTACTAAAGCTTTCAGCATCACTTAATCACGCTTGATATCAGTTTACTACCTCTTTACACACTAGCTGTAGCTGTAATCTGGGTGTCATACTCAATCCAATGCTCTCGTTCAGTGTGCATGTTAACCTCCATGATATTGCCAGAATCAGACCGTGCTGCCGAAAACCTTATCCATGCCTTTGTTTGGATTATTGTAACTCTCTCCTAACAGGCATCAGCTTCTCTTCTATTGACAAACTTTAGCTGGTCCAGAACTCTGCTGCCCACTCTCCAACATCTTCACTGGCTTCCAGTTTAAAATCCGTCTTGCGTACAAAGCTCTTTACAATCTTGCTCCTTTCTACCTTTCTGATCTCTTTTCTTCCTACAGACCTTCTCTTTTAGATTTGCCCCCTGCCTCTGAAATGCTCTCCCACCACTGTTTAAACAGTCTAATTCATTTAAATCCAATGTTAAAACCTTAATTTCTTCACTCTGGCATATAATCTTTCTCAAGTCTGACTGTTCCCTCACCATGTCTTGTTTATGTCTGTCTGTAGTATTGTTCTCTTGTTGTCTGTAAACTGATTGCTCTGACTGTAAGCGTCTATAGGTTCTTGAAAAGCGTTAAATAAGAATAAAGTAGTATTATTATTATCATTATTATTATTATTATTATTATTGTTGTTGGTGAGTACCAGACCGTTGGTGTCCATCTGTTAATCCAAAGGATCTGCTATCTTTCTTTGTGTATATTTAAAGTCACAGGTGATCTGCTCTGTCTTTCTGTGTGTCAGTAGATGTTGTAATGGCAGACGATACTGTGATGCGCTGAGGAATTGAACAGTGCTTGTAGTCGCTGAACATTGATGCCTGTGCATAATTTTTTTAATTAAAAACAATGACTTTGAATCTTTTGGACATTGTTGTGAGCGGTAGTATTAAGTCTGGTCTGTTAACCACAGTAAAGAGGGTATACTCGCCCTGCTGTCTAACTAAGGTTTGGCTATGTCATCAGGAAATAATCAGTATCTTCAGGGATGCCACAGCCATCCATGAGTAGGAAACCAGGAGGTCATAATTGGCCTCTCTCCCTCCCTCTCCATCACTCTAACATGAGTGTCTGTCATGTCAGGATTAGCCTACATAATGTTTTGTTTTTCACCATGTTCATTATGTCAGATTAGGTCTACGTAGTGGCATGGCTGCTTGCTGTCTTGGTTATGAGACTGGCAGTGCTGTTTGAGGCCAACCAATTATCGATAATGTCGGGGGGGGGATCAAGACACTGTCAGTCATTTCTATAAAAGCGCTGAGTAATTGTGGAGTCAGTTATGGATGAAGGACAGTATATTCTGTGTGTCCTTCAAAGACAAGTAACAAATGTGTTATGAGTTATTAATGTATGTGATCTGCTGCTCGTTGTTTCTCCTGACAACTGCAAGAGCAACATCTCCCTCTCTGTTATGTTTACGTTGCGCTGTCTGCAGAAAAGTTGCTCTGGTTGGCTTGAGGTGTCTTGAAGGAAGTGCTAGCCTTCAACCTCCCACCTTGGTGTGGGTAGAATTTGGGACATTGGAAATTGGGTAGAAGTCCAAAAAACAAAGGGGTCTGATTGTGCATCAGCAGTAATTGTGTGCTTGGGACAGGCATGTTTTTGGAGGACCTGGCAGAACTTTATGGTTTCCTTCTGCTGGAATTACAGCAGTGAATGCGCTTCTGTCTGTTTGTGTGGTTTGTGTATGTGTGAGTGACACCCTTAAGAGAAAGTGCCACACTAGCATAAGAGCAGAGCGCCCTCAGGCAAAACCTAACTGTGCTGATCACTGACATGATCTAAAATGACACGATGGGACCGGTGGAGGTGTCATTATCATACCTCTCCTATTCTGCAATTTCTTCTCCTTTTCCTTCGTGACTGGCATGTTGAGTTTTGTTGCAAACATTGCAGACACCTTCTGGATTCAAACTGTGATTTAAGCGGCAACGTTTCCTTAATTTCAAGCACAGGCTCCTCTGTTACAGGAGTTCTTCACCCATATATTAATAACACTGCTGCTCTGGTGCACTGGAATGGCAGTGATGACTTAACTTCCTGACTTGATGTCTAGTATTGTAGATCCCCAACACATTGCCTTGTGTTGACATATAGCCAGAATCAATCCAAATGAGTTTTAATCTCTGGCTCTGCCTCTTTAGTTGCTCAGAATGGGGCTGCACGATATGTATGTATGAGATATTAAATAAATAAAATGAAATGAGATGAAACCGGAGTACCCGGAGGAAACCCACTCAAGCAGGGGGAGAACATGCACACTCCACACAGAACGGCTCGGACTGGGAATCCAACCCGGATCATCTTGTTGTAAGGCGACGGTGCTGACCACTACACCACCGTGTCGCCTTGGCAACAACTGCGAGACACTGCCAACAGATGTATGTTTTTGGTCAGCATCATTTGTTCTGTAGCTGAAATCTTTCACTGTATCTGATATTGATGCCCCTTTTTCAATGAAATCGTCTCTCTCTGTCTTCTCCTCCTGATCCTCGCTCATTTTCTGTGACTGTGGTGAATGAGTAGTGGACCAGTGGCTGCTTTAACTGGTGGCTGTTAAGAACGATTGAGCATGTTGGTCACTGTGTAGGCAGAAACTACATGTCACTCACAGCAAATAGCAAAATAACCCTCAATTCAATACTGGAGCAATATATATGACACTGGCCGGTCTTATTTTCCATGAAATACCTTCCAGAGGACTCTATTCTTGTGTCAAGCAGCAAGAACATTGCAGCAAGACGTGTTTGATTCAGTTGCCTTGAGTGACCTTGCATGTCCTGCGCGATGACAATGCTAAAACGATGTCGTGCAGAATCATTAATTCAATAATTTTAAGGTTCTCTACCTTGTCCGCCAGTACAGGTTGATCTAAGGCTGCGTTGTAAAAATTTTAGGAGGTCCGAATAACAATAATCAGGAACCCTCAGCTTTTGTGGACAAAAAAGGAATGCAAAAAGTGAATACACAATAATACACGCAAGCTAAATACTGTGCAGTGTTGCTGTTTGCTCATTAGATTTCTTCTTTAAGTGGAGCATATGGTTGTTAAGCTATGCGGACTCCACATACTACTGTTTATGACAGCTCTGGCAAACAAATGATGAGCGTTGGCAGACGATTACTCATTAGCAGAGTCAGTTTTCATTAGTGTGACAAGATGGTTTTGTGACTTGGAGAGTCAAAACTGATAAAGCACAAGAACAAAAAGAAAAAGAAGTAAAATGATGATTGTTGGGGTAAAGTGACTCCAGGTTCTGCTGCTGAAAACTAGCTAGTCGTGATTGGTTGGCAGTCCTGCTCTCTTCACTCTGTGTCGAATCCTTTGTAGAGCATAAAGAGACACAGCAACAGGATGTGCAAATTAAGGTGTTCGAGACGAGGTGGGTTGCCAGAGCTCCTGAATTTTCAGACCACACTTAAAGATTTGCGCTCATGCACAATTGAAACAGGCTTTTCGGAGGCGGATAGAAGCTCCGTGGTAAGAGCTGCTGTCTGTGTGGTTGATTCCCTGCTAAGTAGTATAGGAAATGGACCCGAGGGCTGCGAGGCTGCACATTCCGAGGTACCTTAGCCATTAAGCGGAGCGGCTGCACCCTTGAGTAAGGCACTTAATGCTGAGTTACTCCCCGGGGCATGCAGGTAAATGAGAACTGAATATCTGGATAACCACGTAGAGGACGGAAGATTGGCTTCATTCTCAGTGTCACGGATGGGCTCATTCCATTACAGCAAGTTTGCAATGAAATGATCTTTGGGGTTTGCGTACCCCCTGCTGTTATGCCGGGATCAGACGAGCGTGATTTTGACATGATTTTGTCATATCTAATAGATTTCTAGTGTCAGAGCCGGATGTGAGTGTCAGGAATGAGCTCTGTTGTGTGACACAATCAAAGAACAGCATGTGGCGTCTATGACTCGCCACGTCACCCCAAAATTGTTTGTATTTTTCTGAAAATCACGGCACGTCATGGCACCTCATGACGCTCTGTTTGATGTAAGGCACTTTTAACGTTGTGTATACACTGCTTAAAATTTCACCCCTGCAACTCCCCCTGATAGTTAGAGAGACAGATGGATACTTTATTGATCCCAGAGGGAAGTTCAAGATCTCTGCATTTAACCGGTCCGTGCAGTTAAACACAGATATAGACATATATACACACACACACACACTAGGGGGCAGAGAGCACACTTGCCTGGAGCGGTGGGCAGCCCTACCACAGGGGTCAGGTGCCTTGCTCAAGTGCACTTCAATTGTGTCCTGTTGGTTCATGGGATAAACCAGCAGCCTCCCAGTCGCAAGGCTGGTTCCTGAACCTTCAGCCCACGCCTGCCCCCAGTGTTGATGATCTGTGATGTGAGGCTTGAGTCTTTAGTCATTTAGTTAACTGTAAATGTGTTAATCGTAGATGATTGTATGCTTGTATACCTGACATGGACAAAATGAAGCCTTAGTTTATTCCTGTGTTGGTTTATTTTTGTATATTCATTAATTCTTTTATGTAAACATAAAAAAAATTGTATCCCTTTGTGTTACCTAGACAAATAAGGTTGTACTTGTATACACTCACTGAGCTCTTTATTTGGAACACCTGTACACCAAATCACACATGCAATTATCTACTCAGACAATCATGTGACAGCAGTGCAGTGAATACAGCCATGCAGATAGCACTCCAGCAGCTTCAGGTAATGTTCATGTCACCCGTCAGAATGGTTCTCTGTGATTTTGAACGTAGCATGATCGTCTGTGCCAGATGGGCTGGTTTGAATATTTCTATAACGGCTAATCTCCTGGGATTTGATGCACAGCAGTTTTTTGAGTAACTCAGAATGGAGCAATAACAAAAAACATCCAGTGAACGGCAGTTCTGCGGATTTTGCTGATGAAGGAGGTCAGTGGAGAATGGCCAGATAGCCATTCTGTAAAACTGTGGTGAGCTATCCAACTTGTAGGATGGATGGGCTACAACAGTGTTAAGCCAAGTTGTGTTCTTCTGCCGTGAGCCAAGAACAGAAATGTGAAGTTGCAGTAAGCACAGACTTACCAAAACTGTAAACAAAACTAATGAAACTACAAATCTTCTGTTGTAAAAACTCAGGAGACAGGAGTGTAGGAAGGTTGTTTTGAACCTGAATATGATTTAAAGAACGTAAACGAGACATTGATTTAGAAACTTAGGGTGGAGCTCACCTCCCTCAACAACTGGACAGGGCCAGAATGGTGGGGGTGGGCCCTGTTCAGTTGTCGAGGGAGGTGAGCTCCACCCCTGCCGAGAACTCTGCTTATCCTGCCAGATTGGGACAACTGGACAGGGCCAGGCTAGTGGTGGTGGGCAGGATGGAGGGCAAGTGTCAAACCTGTAGCACATGAAAGCAGCCGGAGGGATAAACAAAAAGTGTAATTTAAAGACTGGTCTAGACTAGCGATTGGTCAGGAGTAATGAGTAGTAGCATTAGAGACTTTCTGGCAGAACTTTTACTAAAGCTTCTATTTCCACTGAAGTTCAGAGATGCCTGCGTTCAAATCTGTATTGGGTGAGACTGGTGAAGGTGGTCTGATGGTGTGGGGGGCTTTATACTGATTACTGATGGCCTGAGACTATTTAAGGGTTGTTACTGACCATGTTCGTCCATTCATGGCCACAATTTACCTTCTAAAGGCTCCCTCCAACATTATAATATATTGTGTCACAAAGCAAAAGTAGTATCACGTTGGTTTCATGAACATGACAAGTTCAGTGTGGTTCAGTGGGCTTCCCAGGCACTGGATCTGAATCCAGTAGAGCACCTTTGGAATGTGCAGGAATTGCATGATGTTATCTTGTCTAGCTGGATCAGAATCTCAAAGGAATGTTTCCAATGTCTTGTGGAATCCATGCCGTGAAGAACTGCATAGGGAGGCCAAAATCCAAGCTAGCATATGATTTTTATTTATATGATTTTTTCTCCAAATGCCTCAAAAAAGTAGTTTTTTTTTAGCCTCTAACAAGGTCTGAGCAGACTTCAGGTGTGTTGGTAGGCTCTTCATGAAGCTGCAGAATGCCAGGAGTGGGTAAAGTTTTCCTTGGCAGGATGCAGATGTACATATTCATAGCTGGGTCCGTGGTTTAGCTGTTGGCTGATCATATTCATACACTCTTGAATGATCTTGTTGAAAGCCAATTTTGTAAGTTTTAGTTGAGACATTAGCACTTCCCAAACCCTGTTCTTGTTGTAGCTGGCCTGCAGACTGCGGCGAGTCCTGACTGGAGCTTTAATTGGCCTCTTTTGAGAAAAGGTTCTGGGTCAGGTCATTATATTCTAAAGTCTGGATATGTTGTATACAGTATACTGTTGGCTGTGTTTCATAATATCATGGATTTTCTGTAGATTGTTGGCAGCATTTGAAATTTAAATTGGTAGCGATGAGCCGTAATGTTGTTTTTGCATGCATGAAAGGTCGCAAGTTTAACAGATTTGCTGCAGGCTGCTGGTGTTTAGAAATATGTCTGTGACTGGTGTGCCAGTGAGAAAATGAAACTAGAACATGGTTTTCACACTCATTCACAGGCTAAGGGGTTATTTCTTTTTTACCTTTTCAAAGATTCATCTGTATGTGTCTGAGTTTCTTTATATACCTTAATTATTTGGTATAGCATGTGGTAGGACAGTGAAGTTGCATTTAAACAAAAATATATCCTATACATGTTGTGTTTGAGCAAATGCAGAACTTCCCTTGTGTTTACCATCTTTCTTCCGAGCCCAAATGTCTCTTACACTCCTCTATTTTCTTTCTCCTGCTACAAGAGTGAGTCATCTTTAGCCGCACTAAAATGGGGGTCACTTTGAATCATGTCCAGTCTCACCAGGCTAAGCACTTGTACGTGGCAGCTTCTGAAGGCGGATGAACGAGAGACTTGCCTGCGGTATATCTCTCTCCTCCTCGCCACGATCAGGGTGGTGTCCTGAGTCCAGCTGGGCATTATGCTTGAGCTCTCAATGAAGATTTAAAGTGGAGGTTTTGGTCTTTCAGTTGCACCACCAACTCGTCTCTCACTCTCGCTGATGCTTTGTCTGGGCCAGACACAGCTAATGAGTCCCATAGGTATTGTATTAATTCAGACCGTGGTGTGTGGACTTTACCCCCAGCAACAGAAGAAGATCAATACTCTAACTCTGCCTTTGACAAAGATCTATCTGCCTGCTTCTTTTATACCCAGCAAGGGCCAGCTTTCAGTGGGAGGTGTTTCTTTCTCCCGGGCTCACAAAAAATAACAATTTGTCGTGTTTCAGTGTTGTGTAACGGACAAGGAGCTTTTGGCGCCGGTCTTTCTGGTGGTTCTACATCTTTTTTAGCCAATAGTGGTTGGCTTCTATTCACAGTCAAGTGCGGCTCGAGACTGATAGAAAATGGAAGGGCTGATGGCTCAGCTTGGGATCCGACTCGCTTTGGAATATCTTGGGCAGCTTTTTATTCCTCTCAATGAATGACAGAGTCAGACAGTGCTGGATGCCAGCAGAAGTAGGAGGACTGCTTTGATGCTGCGAAGGCCTGGCAATAGGCAGATGGTGAAGCTAATGGGGTTAACGTGGCACCACATGGCTGGAACCTGCATTTTTCCATGAATCACAGACAAAGCTGGCCAAGCGTTTAAAAGAAATAGAAAAAATCTGTAAACGCTCTTGATCTCTCTTTTTTCCCCTCACGGAACTTGCTGGTCTGCTGGTTAAGTTATTGATTTGATTTTGCCATCACTCTCTTAAAAATAAAGGTTCCCATGCGGTTTCCTTGATATAATATAGTCATTTAACTCATAACAGTGGATACGACTCAGTGCAAGTAACCAGAACATTTATAGAGTTCTTCATCCATTTGTTTGTCAACAGGTGATCAGACATGTACACTGACATGGAGGGATATTGGCCTGTTCCTCTTACAGAACTGCTCCAGCTCTGTTATGTTGGACTTGCTTGCATGTTTGGCACACCTTGGGTTCCTCCAATCTGTAGATTAACTGGTGGTTTTAGGGTCTTTGGTCATTAAACATTTCTATACATCCACATTTCCCTTGTGTTGCTGAGGTTCTCCACTCACCTTCCAGATATTAGTAATGTGCTGGACAGTTGTGAACCCAAGTCCAGTCATTCCAGCTTCTCCTTAGTGGCTTTCTTTGCTTGATGCAGGACTAACATGGTCTTCTGAAGACCTTTTCCATGGCCGGGATACACAGGTCTTCTCACATGGTTGTTGAAGAAGCTACTCACTGTATCAGTTGGGGTTAAAGTTGTTATTGTTACCAGCTAAAACCCATTATTCACTGCTGCAACTTTTCAGTCAAAGCTTCTTAATTTAAATCTAAGCAGCGACTAGTATTTAAATTGAGCAGTGTATTTTGTCTGTTCAGAAATTCTCTCTCCTTTCACGCGCTCAAACACACCTCATTACTCTCCCCACCTGCACCTTGCCTCTCTCCCAGCCAGGGTCCTTCTTAAAGTCTGTGGGTGCCCTAGCTGCTCAGAGGGGCCTTAAAGCAAAGGAAGGCTGTCGGATGGGTATAAAGCATGGGGAGCAGCAGTCATGCCTTGTCAATCCCAAATCAACAAGCACTGCAGCTGTCATTCGAGCAGGCGGTAAGGCAAGGATCTTGGCGAGGGGGAGCCACCGGGATGAACCGTGGGGGGAACAACTCGACTGTCTTGACACTCAATCACTCACAGACAGAGAGCGCAGAAGAGCAAGGAGGTTACATCAATCATCTGTTCTACCGTCAGCCCTGAATTCCCTTACCAATTATCCCGGCAACAAGTAAAGTGAGAAATGACTCTCACTCCCCTGGTTGGGTTGGAGTACTGGTGGGCAAATTTCCTTTGTTCAGCTCCAGGTGAATGCACAAGTCTACTTTGAAAGGCTCTCTGGTTCAAACTTCAGGCTTGGTGCTCCTGCAAGATGCCTTGTATTAACACATTCCCCGGCTGTGAGCCACAATAAGGCCAAGAATATTTACTGTTGTTGCAAGAATGTTTCTTGTGTCATTCTCTTTATTCAGTGCTTATGTTGTCAATCATAGAGGGGAGATGTATCTCCACCGACGTTGATCAGTGATCACAGTAAATTTAGCGGTAGGTCTGGTGGTTTCTAAAGTGGTAGAGAAACACCGGGTACATCAAACCAACCGGAATCTGGGGGACCAGTTCTGCATCTGTTGATTGTAATTAGTGCTTTCAGCTTTTGTGTTGACATAAAACAGCATATGCTTGTGATGAGTTTGAGATTACTCATACAGTGTGCCTGTTTTGGTTTGAATGCACAGAACCACGTTGGTCCAGCTGGCTCCTCAGCCTTTCTGTATTAATACTATATACAAATGTCATGTTGTCTCCCTGTAGGCTAAACTGCAAAGGATGAGCCATGATTGATGACCTGTTTGGGGTCTGACTGTTAAGGTTACAGCTTGGTATTTGGTGGAATAGTTAATAAACTCATGTGAGAGGGTTGGATTGTATTGGATTGCTGGTTAAGACTATGAATGTATCAATTCTGATGTAAATAATCATTTCCAGGGCGAAGCATGCCCACAGCTCCAAAAAAGGTCTACATTCTTTTAGCTCTGAGATTCACCTTTTTGAGATGTCCAGGTCTGAGTCTCTACTGAGTCCCTACTGAGCCACTGAGGCTCTGTCAGTTCAGCAGCTGCAGTTCTGTGTTCCTTAAAAGCTTCTCAGACGTGAATGTTGATACGACAGTGGATGTGATGTTATATAATGAATGCTGGCTAGGAATGAGTATTGTGCTACATTTATACAACTCCAGCACATTTAATGCATCACAACATATCTCGTGCAGTTCCCATGTGACATGAGATAAAGTTTTCTGATGGTATAGAGAAAATGAAACCAGATGAAAATCCAATGAAACCAGTGCTATAACTTGGTGGGAAAAGTGTAGAGTAGAGGGGAAGATGTTTACTTTTAATAAGGAGTAAGGCAAAGCTGAAACCATATGAAGCTTTAAAGTTATTTGTCAAGGTGACTAGTGAGCTAATTTCCTAAACGCTGCCTGAGTGTAAAAGCATAAAATGTTCAAGTCTGTATTTAATGCTCATTGCCCGCATCTGTGTTACATTAAAACCCCACACTCTGCCAGGTATGTTTGATTCAGTCTCTTAATTATTCTCATCTTGGGTGCGTCCGAAATCACCTACTTACCTACGTCTCAGTAGTAAAATAAGTAGGCGAACACAGCTAGTATGTCCGAATACTTAGTAGCCATCGAGTAGTAGGATAACGTTACCCTAATGATCTCCTGAATCAGGAGACAGTTTTATGTATGTGACTGCAGCACACTGTTCTATCCCAAGATTCAGCTGGAGCTGTGTATGAATTTAAAGCGGAGGGAATACGGTACGTGGGCTGTGTGTATGTAGCTAATGCTGGTGAACTGCCACTACAGAAGTTAAAGCTATTTCTGAGGTCAAACACTATTACACTCCTCCTGATTCGTCTTCTCTGAGCTACAGCTCGACACCGTGTGAGTACATATTCAGGCAAAGACGCAGCTCAGTGTCACAGAAAGTATCTAAATCTGTCAGTAAATGGGTATTTTTAATGAATAGCGAGACTTTTACGGTGGTGGTCTGACGTCTTGCGTCACAGGACGTTGGTAAGCTGGTCGACGTAGTGCGTCTGAGGTTGTGTGAATACTAAAAATGTATGTACTGAAACTGGCTCCGATCTAGTGACTTAGCCTGCAAATGAAAAACAAGGGGTGCATTCAAAATCGCCTATTATGGTTATATATATTTATATATATATATATATATATATATATATATATATATATATATATATATATATATATATATATATAAAAACAGCGAGAGAGAGAGAGAGAAACAGCGCGTGCGACACAATAGACAGAGAGACGCTGATATGTTCTCTTTATTCTCTCTTTTTAGTTCCGTTTGTCTCGAGTGCTGGATATATATATATCCAGGCCTGGACGATGAGGCTATGTAATTGGATATCGGCGATGACTGACACGTGACCCAATGCCCATATTTGACCCCCAACTATGGTTACATCGGGTCCCCATATATTTTTCTCATATTCACCTGTTGGAGGTGGTGGTGTGGCCGGGGCGGTGAGACTCCCCTGCTGCTGAAACAATCCTCTACACTGTGTAATATCATGACACACTAATGATAAGTGTTCAGCTGTTGAAGGAGCTCCATCCTGACTGAATACGAGCGTGCGACTGCAGCGTGTATCTGGATATGCGACTGGAGATTCAGTGTCTGGGAATAAATCAAGATCAGATATATGGAACAATGGAATAACACTTAACAAGTCCGGTCCACTCTCCGCTTAACATCAACGGCTCCTTTGTGGAGATCGTTAAGAGCACCAAGATCCTTGGTGTCCACCTAGCGGAGAACCTCACGTGGTCCCTGAACACCAGCTGTACAGCCAAGAAAGCCCAGCAGCGTCTCTACTTCCTCCGGAAGCTGAGAAAGGCCCGTCTCCCTCCACCCATCCTCACCCTCTTCTATAGGGGAACCAGAGAGAGCATCCTAAGCAGCTGCATCACTGCCTGGTTTGGGACCTGCACAGCCTCTGACCGCAAGTCCCTCCATCCTGTCCAACACGACCAGACTCTGCAACACAGCTTCTTCCCCCAAGCCATCAGACATCTCAACACAACTCAACGTCTGAACTGATATCTTCTGGTACATGTTCACTCTCTCTCTCTCTCTCTCTCTTTTTCACTGTGTACTCTGTATGTAGTTGAAATGACAATAAAACCCACTTGACTTGACTTGACAAGTTAAATTCATACCTATGTTAGGTTTATATTACGCCCTCAAAGTGAGAGCTTCGGATAAAGAGCATAGCAAGCAGGTGTTACTGTCTTTACCAAATAAAGACCTTACCTAATAATAAAAACCTGCAAATAAAAAGTAAAAATGGAGAAGGTTGGGAAAACATACTGGCTACTGTTTGAATCCTCACTGTGGAAGGTTGTTTACAGTGCCTTTGCTAGAGTAACTTCATTCATCAATACATTGCACTATTCTCCTGAGCACCGTCTCATCTCGAACTCACTTAGATGGCACAGAGCTTGTGGGCTCAATCAAAAAGTCTGAGGGTCAATTAGAAAGAGAGTTGAAGGCCTGTGATGAGATTGAGAAAGAGAGAGAGAAACTAATTAAACTGACTTTCAGAATGAGCGCTCAGGCCTCCTGACTACTGTAGGTTCTCTTTCGACCCTTTCCGACACTGTGGTCCTACCGGTGACATAGATTTTTATTTATTTTTAAACTCAGCCTAGTCTTTCTTCCTGGTGGGACACAGCAGTGCTTCTGATCCAGAAAGGTGCTACCAGCTGCTTCCCTACACATTCAGCTCGTTAGGTTAGGAGTAGTTTAGCTGAAGTCAGCAGGATTTCCCCTGAAAGGAGGTTCATGTTTACGGAAGAGTTGCCAGCCAGCGATCTGTATGGTCAGTCATGCCAGGATAAATCACACGTGAGGGCAGTTTGGCTGGATAAACTTAAACCCAGGTCTAATGTTAATGTACAGACTGTGTGGCTGACTGTAATCAGTAGCCTCACACAGTGGAGATCAATGTGAGGTCAGTGTGCTGGTTATAGTTATGCTGCCAGTAACCGTATAAATTCATAGAAACAGACGCTCAAACAGCTGTTTGACTGTCAGTTCCTGCTTTACAAGTGTGGGTCAGAAAAGTTAACAACAGTGCTGCAAACATGTCCTGTCGCATATTTCCATCCTACAAATTACAACTACGGCTCTAACAGGAGGTACTGTGATATTTCAGCCCAGTTCTGAGATGTGATTGTTTTGTTAAAGTCTTTACAGCAGCTGCCATGTGCACATACTCTGACAACTATTTTCAGGCTCTGAGGAGCAACATTACTCTTCCTGTAACGTTGGGACTGATTGGGTTTATACCCACAAACCAGTGTATCGATTACTTGTTCTACCTGTTGTTTAATAGTCAGAACCTCCACAGGACCACCACAGAGCAGGTACTATTAGGTAGGTGGGTCATTCTTAGCACTGCAGTGACACTGACACTGGTGCTGGTGTATTAGTGTGTGTTGTGCTGGTGTGAGTGGATCGGACCACGCAGTGCTGCTGCTGGAGTGTTTAAACACCTCAGTGTCACTGCTGGACTGAGAATTGTCCACCAATCAAACTATCCAGACAGCAGTGTCCTGTGGGCGGGCGTCCTGTGTCCACTGATGAAGAACTAGAGGAACACAAACTGTGCAGCAGCAGATGAGCTACAGTCTCTGACTTTACATCTACAAGGTGGACCAGCAAGTAGTAGGAGTGTCTAATAGAGTGAACAGCGAGTGTGTCTGATCCACTCATGCCAACACAACACATGCTAACACTCAATTAGACACTTGTACTGTTTGCTGGTCCACCTGTAGATGTAAAAAGTGTAAAAAAAAGACAGTGGCTCATCTGCTGCTGCAGTTTGTGTTCCTCTAGTCTAGCATCAGAAAGCGGGTTCTTCAATATAATTATAGCGGTGCTGTTTCTGTAGTTTAGAACTTCGTCCCATGGTCACTGTTCTTATGCCGCCCTTGCGACCAAGCTGAGGTTTCATAAGGTCTAAATGATGTGGTCTGGACACCAAGAGTAGTGCTGGGCTTGGCTTATTGATTGGCAGAATGCCTGACATGACAGCGAGGCAATCGTTGCAGAGTGGTGTGGAGGTGCGGTGTCAATGAAATTAACGTGGTGGTGGGCTGACGCGTGGTGGGATTTACAGCAGAGACGGAGGAACAGGGTGCGCGCTGTGAATAAGAACAAGGGCGAACTTGAACATATTGTACTATCCATTTCAAACACTCTCTCTCGCTGGGAATAATTACCAGCTGGTAATTGCGGTACGTGAAGGTGGGCGTACGTGCGCGAGCGACGGGAATGGCCTCATGCCCTTCGTAAGCGGGCTGTTTCCGTAATCGCGGGGAAATGAGAGGAACCGTGTCTAGTCCATGTCTGGATTTAGCATTAGTCTGAACATAGACACCGACAGCAGGAAAACGTCTTCCGGTGACTGAACGTTAAGCAAAGCGCAGCTCTACATGCTCTGACACGGACATGCAGTGAAGTTCACAGTAGGGGTGTGTGCAATATTGTATTGTACACAGTAATATCATCGTATTTTGAATATGGTGAACGATATTATACCCTGAAATGTGTCATATCACTCATCCCTAATTATCACCTAATTCACACTTTTCTTATTTCCCATTATATATCTTACTAGAGACAGATTTTATCTGTCCAGTATCATTCACTTTGCTTCAGTTCTAGATATATGGAGATATTTGGAGTGCATTATTTAATATCGTGACATTCTGGATCATTGACTTCTGTTACAATCTAATGAAAATTCTAGTATTTTTTAATATCTCAGGGGTGTAGCAATATTCATATTGTATGCAATAATAAAATTTAATTTTATTTTGTTGCAGTAGTGGTTTTTTTGTATTAGGCCTGGACGATATGGGAAAAAATCTTATACGATAATTTTTTTTCATATCAGTTGATATCAATATTTATCACGATATAAATCAAATCCCTATTTCCTTTTTACTTTAAGTGAGATGAAGATATTAAGATAAAAATTTTCTTCAATTGTATTTTAGTTTTTTAGACAAATAGCACAAATTTGCTTGTAGAACATTACATAACTGTATTAACCACACACACACCACACAACACAAACCACACACATCACATATATATATATATATATATATATATTATATATATATATTTATATTATGTGTGTGTGTGTGTGTGTGTTTAATACAGTTGTGTAATGTTGTGTATATGGGGGCAGTATTAGTATGAACACGTATTCACACACAGACACTGTGTTAAGCAGGCTGTTTCTGGCCCTTTAAGTTCTGAGGAAATGCCTGTAGCAGTGAGTCGACTCTCTATCGGCTCAAATGGTGAGTTTGTTTAGCGATTCTGTTTCGGTAGAAAATAAAGTTTCCCTGCTCGGGTTTTTTGATTATAAAGTCAACTTTGCCTCAGCGTTGTCTCTCGAACTCATACAGTATATATACTTTATGTTTATCGATACCGAACCTACGTCGATTACCATAACGAGCGTCGATGCGTTGCAAAGGTGGCCGCGCCCACTGAAAGCATGGATTTATCCGTGAGCGCAAGCTGCAGCTACAAACAATCGCTCACCTACATCTAAAGCTGTGGGAGTGTTTTACACAGAAACACAACAGTGTGGTGCTCTGTCAGCTCTGCACAACACAACAGAACAGCTGCTACACACCAGCACTTGAAGCTCAAACACCCCGTAGCGCTTTATCAACACAGCAGCAAGACAACACCAGTTTATCTTATTTTATAGATTATTTTAAGATATTGACACGTGTAACATGGTTTCTTTCAGTAGTAGTAACGTTTTCTGTCGTCGTTTTTTCTTATTTTATTCTCTCTGCTCGACTGTGGTGTCTGCCAGTTACTTATTACTAGCGCGTGGGTTAAGCTGCTGCTACGCCTACACTCTGCACTGTGTGCTGCAACCAAACATGAAGTGGCTGGAACTCTAGTTCAGCCACCTGATTGGTTTGGAGCGGCGCTATTCTCATTCTCAGTGGCTGTTCGTGTTGTCTCTCAAAACATGGACGGAACTTAATTCTATCGGACTTTCTATCGACTACGTCTTATAGTTCTATTGAGGAAACGTTATTTCGCGATAATTATTGTTATCGTTTTATCGCCCAGCCCTACTTGTAATATTTTTTTTTAATTCAATGTTTTGTCATATTGCCAAGAGTATCGTTATCACAAAACTACCAAGAAATATCATGATGTTATTGTAGGATCGCCCATATCGCCCACCCCTAGTTCACAGACCTATGATAAGTCTTCTTAATAACGGTACATCATCAATATAGATGCGGTATGACAACGTGTATCGCTGTTATGATCATTATGGTACTCTGTGTTACTATGCGCTCTCCTGAGCATGAGTTAAAATCTCAGCACCCCCTTTTATTTCAGAAACTAAAGGGAAAATGACGTATCTCAATATCCCAGCAAGTAATGAGTGAGGGGGGCCTATTTTTTTTAGTGCCGCCTTCTTGAAAGCAGCCATATTGGATCAAGAGTACGTTTTTTCCAATGGGAGGGTGGTCGTGCAGCAGATCAGAGAAGACCAGATCTCAGAAATCAATTGATGCAATCAGATTTTTAATATCTCCTGTGGTTCGATCGTTATCAACAAAGAAAGTTGCAACAACCACATCGAACACGTTGTTCTGAACAATACATTGTTCTGAACATGTTGATCGGATCAATTGATTCACTGCAGGCCACGTCCCTTCTGCTTCCACCGTACTTCCATCAGACGAGTGGGAGCTCTGAGCTGGGTGGTGCATCAAATTCATTACTTATGTGTAAGAGTTCATTTTGAGCCAAAACTTTTGCTTCGTAAATTTCACATTCGATTATTTCCATCGGTCGTAGTGCTGTAAAGTTTGGTCAGCAGGGGGAGTGGTGCTCCCAGGCTGCACTTATAAGCATAGCTATTGGCTCATGTTGGTTTTCAACAGAAACAACTGCATAATTTGTGACATGCTCTATGTTAATTATATGTAAATGAGGTGCTGGTAGTTCCGCACTGAAGCTGATGCATCACTCATTCGAAGGTTTGTTGAAAACTGCTCTCCTTGTTTACATAATTTTTGATAAATTAGGTTTAATGCTGATTATCCTTAATCTTAATTAAACCTTTATTAACATTAACCTTATTGAAGACCCTGTTCAGTCCATGAGAAATGATTAATCCTCCAAATTGCAATCTACATTATTTAAGTTGTTGATATGTAAACAAAGTTGTTCTAAGATGGGAAATAATTCACTGTAGTGAAACATGGCCATTTCTTTACATGTAATAGGTGATGAAGGTGATGAAAACCAGAGGCTACAACAGCTACATTCCAGATATATGCACTGAATGGTGATGAAGTGGGTTTTAATACAGGTTAGAGAGAGAATTGGATTATTTAATAGTGCATGAATAAAAATAACAGCTACAAATAAAATAGGGAATGATACTAATAAGAGAGAAACACAGTCATTTCTTTACATGTTTGGTGATAAAAACCAGAGGCTGCAACAGCTACTGCACAAATATATGCCATTTATATATGACCAGAGAACCTACACGTGTCCTCTAAGTTTATATGAAATGTTGATGTTGGTAAGGATCTGGAAGTATGTTTCTTTGTGTACTGTTTTGCTGTAGAACATAACATCCTTGTTTCCATGAAACACTTCCAGCGTTTTTCTAAAGAAACATGATGTCCATATTTTCAGACATCTGCCACAACAAGCTGCATAAGATGATTGATGCCATCTGCTCTCAGATTGTACATCCCTGGAACCCAGTAGTACTACTATATACTCACGCGACGCTGATACAGACGTCTATTACGTCACTGTTGAATTCCTTTGCTGATTTCTCCCAAGTGTGAGAGTTGAATCTCGGTGTTTAATTGACGTCCTCCAGAGGGACACGGAGTATTTTCTTGCTTAATTATTCCCTCATTAGTCCACATTATATTTTCTGCTGGCCTTTGAGATATCGAGCTTTTAGTCATCAAGCCAGGCTGATTAAATGTCATCTCCTTCAGATTCCACTAGAGAGCTGCTTCGTCTCCATGTAATCTTTTGCTTTATTTAGAAAACTGGAACAAGACGTGGGACTCTTGTAGACCAGAGTTCGCCAACCGTTGTCCTGGAGAACAAACCAGCTGTTTATCAGACTGACATACCGTGACCTGAACCGACCTGTCCCAACTGATTCAGCAGAGACAGCGCACTAAACGTGTTGTTCAATGTGGTTGTTGTGTTAATAACATTTGGACTAAGAGAGATATTGCAAATCTGATTGCGTCAATCGATTTTGAGACAATTCTGGTCTTCTTTGATCTGCTGCACCATTGGCAAGACTTGCCCTTGATCCGATATGGCAGCTTTCAAGATAGCGACCACATTTGGTACATAGACTAAAAGATGGCATGTTTACGTGTCGTTAGACACAGCTTGTCAGCTTACTATAAGATGTTAGGTTAAAGGTGCAGTTAGTGACAAATGATTGTTGATATTGCAATAGTAAAAGAAATACACACTCCCATCACAGCTCCTTTAGAAGCTCCACCCCTCAAATTCATGATATCTTAATATCTTAATATATAAGCACTGTAACTAGTACTGTAGGTAATGTTAGCTACAAAACAATTGGTCCTGTAAAACAGCAGAAATAGGTTGATGTTCCTCACCTGTCCAGCAGAACCAGAGCAACCTTCTCGTTCCTTTTCAATAGAAAGGCAACTTCAGCCCTTGTCAGCTCTCTGAGGTCTCTCCACTGTTGATATGCCTTACTGATGTTAAGGCATCTCTTCGCTCCTCCATGATACAAGAACTTATTTCTCAGACTTTGTTCTTTAGATCTTGGCTGCTTCTTGGCCATCTCTCCTTCTTGACAATGTGGCTCCTGTGCACAAGCACGAATGCCCCCTGTTGCTGATTGGCTGGAAGAGCTTTGTGTAGCCCAACCTGAGCCACACAGAACAAACAGGTAGCCGACCTTGAAGAGATATTCAACAAATCTTAGTGTTGCATGTAATCCTAGTACTGAGGCTTCTTTGCTTGCAATAACTAACATTGACATTAATCCCAACATTCCATGTTCAGGTAACCAAAAAAAAATACTACAGGGGCCAAAGTATAGATTCTTTGAAGTTGTATGTTATAGCGTACTAAACAGTTATGGACTTACAGATTCGAGCAACCTCAAGAACTTCACCCCAGCCTTCTGTAACAAAGCCTAGATGGTGAAAAAGTCTGGTAGAATAGAAAGCATCCAAAAAACGTTGGAGAGCTTAGAACTTAGACCTCTGAGGTTTGAGTTGGGAGAGCTGTAGTGCTCTTAAATCTGCTTTAGCAGATATCCAGAATGAGTGTTGGTGACCACAGTTGGTGAGTGATAATTAGCAGTTGTTCACACCTTTACTTACATCTTCAGTGCTCTTTGACTGACTGAATCAGAAGCTTTAACGTTGGTGTAATGAGAGGCATCTTGTTTAGATGTAGGTTGGAGCTCTGATGATGGCTGTGTTGAAAGATACTACTGTTCTGCTGTGTCATCCACTTAGTCATGTTGCTTCATGCAGAACCATTCATTAATGCACGGCCTGTCTTGTAAAGCCATCGTCCAGGAATCGCTGCCTATTTGAAGACATTATTCAGCCTATTGATGACAGCGTATAGTAAGTGGGTGTTGCTTTGTGGCATCAGCGTTTTAATCTACTGTAATCCTCTCAGCGGGAGCATCAGCTACCTGCCGAGGTATGAAGTTCTAGCACAACGGAAATAAGGATTTAAATACAGGATGATAATCAAGTGCCATCAAATTTTGCATTTAACAAACAAAACCAACTAATGGTGCGAAACAGGCACGGACGTTAAATGAGGCAGTGGAGCAGCCTAATGATGGTTACTGCGCGTAAATGAAGAGCTCCAGCTCGTTAATATTCCACTGTGTAATTCATGCATGATAAGCTCATTAGTTGGTGACAGTGGTGGCGTGGCCCTCTAAAGCCTCAGAGCCCTGCCCTCCCCTGTGTTCAGATTGCCTGTACATCCAGAGAGCGGATTTATCTGCCTGCCGTACCGCTCCTGCAGATGAGGTCTGCGAGGTGATTAAGACCCAGTTCAAGCTTAATTGTTTCAAATGATGACTTGAACGTCTCGCTGGGCTCTCGTCTCGGCGGGCCGGAGGGCCATAATAAAGAGTAATGGTTTTTAGGGTTCCTCAGGGAAAGCCAGTGTGCTGTCGCGGTCGTTAGAGCTGGAAGTGGAGGTCATCACAGAACAGCGATATGCATAATGAGGTGAATCGTTGGCTGAGGATTACGACACGCGTAGCTCTGTTAAGTGAGGAGGCGTGAAAATCCATTTCTTTGGGTTTTTAAAAAAAAAATATGACAGGTTTATGATCGTGTGATTGTACTGGTGGTCATTCAGGTGAGGAAGTGTCCCAGAACTCTGAACCATAGCTCTTTAGATGATCTACCGTTATCGGTCTTTTATAGTAAATATCTGCAGTGTTCTGGGTGATGAGGTACCGTTGCCATTGTTTTACAATAGTAAATTATTGACTTTGGATGTCCCTGATTAAGTGAAACCTTTAGTATAGTCGATGTCCAAGATGACGTAGAGCAGACAATCTCAAGCAATGGTTATTTAATGTAATGCCATCTGATCCAAACAGTTAAGAAGTTATGTAGAGGTTCATTAGCAGATTTGACAGCTGTGGTGGGATCTAGACTCCACAGGAAGGTAGACCTCCAAGACCAAGGTTGGTGACCACAGCTGAGTGCATAATCTAAAGCAGTGGCCACCAGTCTCAGTCCTGGAGGTTTATCTACCATGAAGATCCAACCACAGCCACATTTGCTCCTCAGAACTTCTATTGGGGTATGATGCCTTGTAGTAATCTAAAGCAATGGTAGCTTAATACATCTGATCAAGTCCAGTTAAGGAGTTCTGAAGAAGCTCATTCAGGTGGAAGTGATGTGCACATGTGTTTGGGTCTAGATTTTGCAGGAAGGTGGAACGCCATGGCCAGGCATCCACAGTTTTAGAAATAGAGCTTTAAAACAGTGGTCACCAACCCCGGTCCTGCTTTTCTGTGGAGTTTAGATCCAGACAACAAAGTTCTATAACACCAAACCATGTTTCGCAATGCTGTGAATAGATGTTCACTGAATTTGGAACAAGTGTGTTGATTGTAATCGTATGCTGTGCCTTTAAATGACTGGAAGAGGCTTCTAGCCTCTAGAAATGCATAAATGCTGCATAACTGGCAGCAGAATTGAAGAGTTTTCAAACGGTTTCTACCAGCTTTCAGCCTAAGTAAGTGTTCAAGGGCAGAGACACTAATACGTCTTTCAAATCATGATCCCTGTGTTCGGCTGTTTTGTGGATGAAGTGCTGAAAAGGTCTGGTTGAGTGTTCTCTTGCACAGTTGCTGAGTAACGTATTACTTTTCCTCTGAAGTAATGAGTATAATAATTCCATTGCATTGCTTTTCTTAGTAACGACCCTATCACTGCATATCTGCTGCTGCCTGTTCGGCACACTCAACGCTCACACATGCTAATTATGAGAAATTGAGAGGTTTGGTAGTTTGACAGTCACTCCAGACTCCTACGGGTTTAACGGCAAGCACATATACCGACAACACCTGGGGCGTCTGTGGAGAACCCCAACTTCAAAGCCAGTGTAAAAGGTACCTGTATGAATTATTTATGGGTACGCCCCGTTATATGCAAATATGTTTGTCGTTACATGAAAGTATGGCTGAAAATACGGGTGCGGCGCACATTTCCCGCTCGCGCCCGTGTACAAGGCTCTTTTAGTTTGACAGCAGAAACAGCAGGAGCTCTCAGTCCAACGCCTCCCACTTGAAGGAGTTACATAATGGCCCTGAGCTTCGTCTGAGCGAGCTGGAGAAGAGACGCTCTTGGCCTGACGTGTTGTTTTATGTAAACACATCTCTCACATTATCGCTTGAGTGTGCTGGAGTGCAAACACGATTAGAAACTGTAGGAGGAAAACTTTCTGAGAACTTTCGATGGGCAGCTCTCTTTATCTCAGAGCTACAGCAGCTTTCGGTTAATGGAGAGGTTGCTGTACAGCTTGATCTTCTGAGTAGAAGCTGACTGACTTACAGGTGATTAGATTCCTAAATAGACTGTGTACCTACCATAGCTTCTGTCTCTGTAGTGGAAAAGACCAGCACGCCCTGTTCAAGCACTTCTGCAACGTGTGAAATCAGTTTTGATCCTGGGAGTGGGTCCAGGGGAACTTATCTCTGGTTCTCCTAAAATCAGTGGTCCGGGTTTGCTTCCAGCAAGCTGCCCCACCCTGACCTGTACTCCTCTACTTGTCATTTATTCATACCTCGTTCCTTGCACTGCTCACGCTGTGCAACCATCTTGTGTTGCTGTTTTTTGCAGACCCGCGTACAAAAAAGAAGTTTGTTGGCGTGCACTTTGAACCTGCTTTGTTACACGGAGCTCCTTTACTTTTTGTCTCAATAACAAGCCAAAACAAATGCATCTGGTTGCTGTTGAGGGAAAAACGAATCTCCATTTTCTTAGGACTTTTCTTTTTGGCTGTTTGAAATAACAAAAAAATTCTGGTTCTATTGACTTACATTGAAAGTGAAGGACTACTGTAAAGTAGCCGTTCTAGTTTTTCATTGGACAATGAAAAACAAGCTCCAGGTTTTTCAGCTCCAGGTAAGTACATTTTTCTAGCGACAAGAATAACCAGTTGTTTTTTTTTCAAATAAGAATCAGTTATTGTAATGGTACGGTTATACCCCACACGTTTGTGGGGGGCCCCTGACAGTCAGGAGCCTATAAGGAGCTGCTTATATGGCCTATCAGGCATGTTTGATGTCATGACTACTGACTAGAACATAGCAAACATTTGCATGATATTGGAAATTATGAGTGTCATGACAATTACCGGTAACAGTGTTATGACAGTGTTATGTTATCGAGCTGGCAGCTCCTCTCAGCACAGAACATGTTCGGTTCTGACTAATTAAAGCACCCGTACAAGTTTAGATGATAATGATTCAAATCTGAGTCAAGCAACTGGCAGTGAAGGGACACAAAGGCCCAAACAGTTCCCAACACAACAGTATTTATTCTCACCAACTGCTGTTCTGTAGAACAAATAAAACGCATCCAGATATCACAGAGAGAGTTTTTACAGTAGGACGAGATGTAGAAGTTAAAATATATTAAAGCTGGAATGTGAACCAGGTTGGTGGAACAAGGTTTTTACAGTAGGACGAGATGTAGAAGTTAAAATATATTAAAGCTGGAATGTGAACCAGGTTGGTGGAACAAGGTTTTTACAGTAGGACGAGATGGAGAAGTTAAAATATATTAAAGCTGGAATGTGAACCAGGTTGGTGGAACAAGGTTTTTACAGTAGGACGAGATGTAGAAGTTAAATTATGTTAAAGCTGGAATGTGAACCAGGTTGGTGGAACAAGGTTTTTACAGTAGGACGAGATGTAGAAGTTAAATTCTATTAAAGCTGGAATGTGAACCAGGTTGGTGGAACAAGGTTTTTACAGTAGGACGAGATGTAGAAGTTAAATTATGTTAAAGCTGGAATGTGAACCAGGTTGGTGGAACAAGGTTTTTACAGTAGGACGAGATGGAGAAGTTAAATTATATTAAAGCTGGAATGTGAACCAGGTTGGTAAAACAAGGTTTTTACAGTAGGGTGAGATGGAGAAGTTCAAATGTCTGTGGTGTTGGTTCCACCCGCACTTGTCTGTTTGTGGATGATGTGCGGAAGTTTGATGTAAATGCTTCCAGTCTGTGCAGGAAGGGTCGACTTTGAGCAGCTCAGAGTTGGCTATGTTATTTATAGCGGATCTAATACTCTGAGGGATTTACCCGCGCTTAGATCCCTTTGAACTGCCATAATGATAGTGGAAGTCAGACGAGCGCTTCTACCACGCGGCTAATTGCGTCCACTGGCCGAGAATTCAGGACAAGAGCGCTTCGTGTTGAAGTATTTTCATGATGATGATGATGATATGAAATGAGGCAGAGTGGCGCTCACAGCTCAGCTGTCTTGTTTTGATGGACTCGCAGCGAAGTGGTGAAAGAGGCACAATACTTGAGCTGTCAGTCTGTGATGCCTCCGCAAGAAAGGAATATGTGGATTCTTCAGAGTTGCATCTTGGAAGCTCTCGCAGCAGTCATGTGTCTTTGCAGTGCTGGGTTTGCTGTACCTCTCTAGAAAGAATGGATGTTCACACATAGAATGTGTGATTGTTCTGTTGTTCTTTCACAAATCTTGAGTATTGACTATAAAATATTATTTAACTGCGAGAGAATGTCTGCACCGGCCATCAGAGATAATGCGATGGCCTGAAAGATACACCGTATGTCCAAACATCCAACATTTGTCCCCCTTTGCTGCAGCAGCAGCCTCTACACTTGGTGTTGGAACGTTACGGTGAGGATTTGATGGCATTTGAGGGCATTACAGATGTCAGGTAATGATGTTGGATGGTTTTAGTTCTGCATCGCTAACTTAACTCCAGCTCATCCCACATGTATTTGATGGCACTCCATCATTCCAGAGAATCTCCACAGTGCATCACAGGGGGCTTTATGCCTGCAAGTTGATTTGGCATTGGGTTTCATGTGCGGTCGTTTAGGAATGTCATATTATTTACGCTACATGTGAGCATTTGGAATGCCCGTGCCAGCAGTGGATGCACCTTATCTTCATTAATTTGCTAATTACAGTGGGCGTCTGTAAACTGGAGTAGTGGAATAAATCAGATTTGTGTGGACATCTGAAAGATCAGATCTTTCAGAACTCTGTGGTGTATGAGGGTTTTGAGGACTTGTTGACTGAGATGTTAGCAAGAGTCAATTAGTTGTGTACTCTTAGATCCGGTTCTTTTATAGGTTAACTATATTGTTCTTTCCACTTTAATCAGTGTTTCAGTCTGTTTTCATGCAAAGCTGTATTTATTAACAGCTGTATTTATACTTTAGATACTATGTAAACAAACATTCACCACAATAGAAATCCACTCTAAAGTAAAGTAATGGCCACAAACAAGTAAAAATATAGTATGAGAAAAGGGAAACAAACAAACCCTCACTGTATTTATAGATCCATAATGGTAATGTCATCAGAACTTTTAATTCCATAAATGACATGTAGGTGTTCTGGGTTTATCTATTTTATTTTTATAAGTCATATTGCTGGGAGGACTTTCTTAAACCTACGTTGCCACCATATGATCTTGTAGGACATTTTGCTGAAACCGGTGGTGAAGAGCATTAAACTTGGTACATAAGCAAAATGGTCTTCTATGTGTGTTCCTTTCAGCAGTTTCAACGTCATACTTTCAGCAGCCCAACGTGTCGGTCCGTGAAAAGTTCAATACTTATCCACTTAACGGACCCCTACAAAACATGATATTGCAGTGCATGTCGTAAACATCTTTCAAGCTTTGCCCAGCAGTACTGCCAAGTTTTCAGCTTAAACTCTTGAGGGAGGATTGAGTGCGAAAGTATGACGGGTTTTTTTGCCACGCCGAGGCAACAGTTTGAGACGACTGTCATCTTGCTCAGCAGCTGGGTGAGTGCCAGGGGACTGTGACTTCATGAGAGTGTGTGTCAGATATGTCCCTCTACTGTCTCTCCCGCCTCTTAGGCCCGTTGGAAAACTGCTCCTCTGGCTCTCCTCATAACATTTACCAGTTTGTGAAGGACTCCAACTTTTCTCCCTGAAGCTCATTTCCCACCGGACACCTTATTACTGTACATCTCAGGCGTCCACCATAGGCTTGGACCGGTGGTGCATCCTGAGTTGGCTTTAAAATCAGACCTAGTGTGTGGGCAGCTGCTAAGAATGGCCTCAAACTGACAGCCGTCTCCAATTATCTGTCGTTTAGTGGAGCAGTGATGTAGTCAGCCTTTTTTTTGGGGTATTATTTTTGGAGGAAGGAGGTGCGGTAATGGTCTTAGTTTCTGCTGAGCAAAAGGCTGAGGAAAGATATTTCATGGAATATCTGCTTTGCTTGCTGTACTTCCCACTCGTGGGATAGAATCGTGGCAGCTTTACTTCCTCCGGCCAAATCTCTCTCCAGGAAAGAAGGGAAACGTCGCTAATTAGGGTTTAAGTCTTTAACTGAGACCGAGGGGCTGTGACCAAGAATGAAGGCCGAGGGGCTGTGACCAAGACCAGGGACCGAGGGGCTATAACCAAGACCAGGGGCTGTGACCAAGACCGGAGACCGAGGGGCTGTGACCAAGACCGGCGGCCGAGGGGCTGTGACCAAGACCGGAGGCCGAGGGGCTGTGACCAAGACTGGG
Organism: Megaleporinus macrocephalus; assembly: GCA_021613375.1. Lineage (NCBI taxonomy): Eukaryota > Metazoa > Chordata > Actinopteri > Characiformes > Anostomidae > Megaleporinus > Megaleporinus macrocephalus. The sequence goes on along the minus strand of CM038724.1, from coordinate 39,067,617 downwards.
GACAGAGGGGCTGTGACCAAAAACCGAGACCGAGGGGCTGTGATCAAGAACCAAGGCCGAGGGGCTGTGACCAAGAATGAAGGCCGAGGGGCTGTGACCAAGACCGGGGACCGAGGGGCTGTGACTAAGAATGAAGACTGAGGGGCTGTGACCAAGAACCGAGACCGAGGGGCTGTGACCAAGAATGAAGGCTGAGGGGCTGTGACCAAGACCAGGGACAAAGGGGCTGTGACCAAGACCAGGGACAGAGGGGCTGTGACCAAGAACGGAGACCAAGGGGCTGTGACCAAGAACAGAGACCTGTAGGCTGCCCCAATACCTTAAACGCACTGTCTACTAAGGCCCCTTATTTTGGTTCACTAGGTTTCAAGACAGACCCATAGTCTTTTTAATTATTGCTGATTGGCTGCCATAGCCTACTGTTAACAAACCAGGTTGCTTTCCAGTTGCTGAATAACTGCAGATGTGCCTCTCAGTCGTAGTTGTGCTGAGTCGGTTGGATTGAAGAGGACTCTACAGCGTTCACAATCGTAATTATGAACATGTGGGAAGATAAATATGAATAGGCTCGTCTGAAGGGGAGGCTTTGTTCACTGAAACCTGCCTCCTTGGCATCGAGTGGCTAAAAGATTTCACTCGTTTGATTAACATAAAGAATGTTTCAGGTTTGCCGGCTTCAAAATTGGCTTGCATGCCTATTTGATCATCTCTTCATGTCTTCAAAGGGTTGACAGAATGTTTTGGGATGTAATTACAGTTTCTTGGCTTCCAGTGTGTTAGGCTTGTATTCGTAGTGCTCATCTAAAGAAACAAAACTTGGACATGCTGTGGCTGATGTGTGTCAGCAGGGTAATCTACAAACATATTGATTTTGTATTTATAGTTATTGATAGTCTTTTGTCCTGAGGTCCCTAAGAGACAACGGGACCGCCATTCAGACTTGAAGTGTCTTTTCCACTGCTGCGTGATGAAGTGCTGCTACACAGCCCCCGGCAACGACAGGTTTGAGTCACAGAATTAATATTTCATATAAACGTTCATCTGAAGCCCTCAGCCAGGTTTAAAAATAACCAACAAGCAGTACAGCACACAGGATCAGTACACAAGCCTTGCCTTCAGGCCACTCGAGCGCTTACATACAGACTTGATATTGGATAGATGTGTGCGCGCCTGTGTGTGAGGTTTTCTGCTATTAAGTTTCACTATTGTTACCGTAGCAGGGTAATTGCAGTGATTCTGAGGATGTTCCACTGCGTAGAGGACTGAACAATACAGCAACAATAGCAAACTCTTTGAGAGTTTAGAGCATATCCACTGCTCAGACGCACCAAATCCAGACCTCTGTAATTTAACCACAAGGCCATATTTACAGCTGTGATGTGTCAGCGACTACAGTCTGTATTATATATTTATATAAAAATATATATATAATGGGTGCGCGATATACACCGTCTGTGATAATATCTGAATTGTCGTGGTAATGATGCTCAAACTGAACTTATAGAGTACGATGCTGACTGGAGAACAAACACAAAAATCACAGCACCTTGACTCTGTGCGTTCATTACGTCATGCTTCAGTACAGGCAGCTGTGAGTGTGCGTTGAGAGTGCCCCAACTGTGTGCTAGCATAGGCTAAAGCTAGCATAGCTGCCTAAACAACATACCTAAAGCTGAAAATGAGTGAATACACTGCGCCAGTGGGAAGAAACTCAGACACCGCCAGCCTCGCAGTCTGCCTCCTTAGATTTAACTCCTAGACGAGGTCAGCTGGTTGGATCTGAAAAGACTGATTTTGCTCAGAAGATCGCAGTTTGCAGACTTTGTAAAAAAAAGCAGCCGTTAAAGATCTCTCGACATCTAACCTGTTCCGTCATCTCTTAACAAGCCACCACACAAGAGAATGAGGAGTATGAAGCTAACCTGTTCCATCATCTCCCAACAAACTACCACAAAGAGTATGAGTATAAAGCTAACCTGTTCCATCATCTCCCAACAAACCAGCACAGAGTATGAGGAGCATGAACAGAGTATGAGGAGCATGAACAGAGTATGAGGAGTATGAACAGAGTGTAAGGAGTATGAAGCTAACCTGTTCCATCATCTCCCAACAAACCAGCCAGCACAGAGTATGAGGAGTATAAAGAGCTTCCGGAGCGCGCTGTCCAAGACAGCCCTAAACCAGCTAAACACACACTCAGCTAACTTCAGCTAGTCATTCACTAAAGAAGTGCCTTCACCTGATGATGCTGGGATTGGCTCCAGCCCCATCTGTGACCCTGACACATTTTTGAATAATGCAACAAAGTTTATTATCGAGATATATTGTCAATTTTTTGGTCAATACCACACAAACGTATAGTGTGTGTATGATTATTTCAACAACAAGAAATGTTATGCACATGTTACATGTTTCAGTGCCCAAACAGTTGTTGGAAAGAAGTGCGTTGTGTTTCATTTGTCGTTGTTTTCGTTGGGCAGAGATTAGCATGGCTGAGAGCTTGGGAGGACGTAATATGTGGCTTACATAGCAAAAGACTTGTCAAACCACATTCCATCCCACAAATCTGACAGTGACCAGTGACTGGGTCTTGACCACAATAGCGCAATTAGCTAATCGTTCCAGTAGGTTCATTTTTCTTCTTTCTAATAATGCTTAGCGAGTGAGTCACTCGAATGGCCCGCTGAGCCTCGTCAAGAGGCAATTACATGGAGATTTCATGAAGTCTGAATGGGTGAACTGGGCCACATCTGGTTCAATTGTTAGTCGTTGGAATCTAAAATATAGTCATCTTTTGCTGTTGAAGGCCTGTTTTCTTCCCAGAGTGGTGGTCCTGGGATGAAAACACACACACTCAGAGAGCTACTTGTGCGATTTCCCCCGTCTGTTCAGACTCACGTCTCTTTTGACACCGTTATGGATCATCCTTCGCAGACTCCTCTAGAGAGAGCCGATGGGGGTTTGAGTGGCACGCCGACTGACAGGCTAGTATTCTCCCACGCTGCTTACAATCCAGCACGCTTCATCACACGGGGTGACATCCGTAGCAGAGAGGAGCGCAGTCCTGGGCAAATAATCTGCCGCGGCTTGCTAATGTGGACGGAGGTTGGAACGTCGTTTATCACGGTGCTGATAACTGACAGCGGCAGAAAAACACTGCCTCCTTGTATTAGGAGGTCCATTGATAGTCACGCTCGGTTCGTCAGCTGCTGGGAAGATGCTTCAGGAGTAGAAATGTCTCAGTTCTTTTGTTCTTTACTGATGGAGTGGCTGGAAAATTAGAATCAATTTTAATCTGTTATAATTTAAAACACAGGATGTCCTTTTTTTATGTTAGGTTAGGAGTGTGACCTCTCTGGTGGAAAGGTGTAACTACATGCAGCGTGTGAAAGACTGTATTTTGTAGCGTGGGTTCTTTCCAGAGTGGACGAATCTCTTGATTTAATTGAGGACTTGGTGAAGGATGTGTTCTCTGAGGACGTGAGTGAATGATCGAATCTTAATCACTATGATGTTGACTTTGAGATCAGTTGAGCCCCTAACTATCGAGCGGGACTTTCTTTTAAGGCTGTGCATGTGACATATGATGATGTCTCTTGATTTCAGGACTAGCAGATGCTTCTAACTACCCACCTACCCCATATTTTACCTCTCTTTCTCTCTGTAAGGCTATTTTTTCAGTTTGTAGCTGTGCCTTCTTCTCTGCCCCCAACACGTGCTCACTGTGTGCAGATGGATGTATCCACTGTTTCTCCATATCATCTATAACTTAACCGTCTAATTTGGGCTAACAGGTTTATAGGGTCTGTCTCAAAGCATTTTATGTCATAGTATGAATCCCCCGACAGGTAGGCTGTCCCAATTCTTATACCTTAAACATACTGTCTACTAAAGGACCTTATTTTGTCTCACTAGGTTTTGAGACAGACCCAGAGTCTTTAATTAATGCTGATTGGCTGTCAGAGCCTACTGTTAACAAACCATGTTGCTTTTCAGTTGCTGAATTACTACAGATGTACCTCCCAGTCGTAGTTGTGCCGGACCTTCATTTGAGGCTGTGCATGTGACATATGATGATGTCTATGGATTTCAAGACTTTTCCAATTTGCAGAGATGCTCCTAACTACCCACCTACCCCAGATTTTAGCTCTCTGTAAGGCTATTCTTTAGTGACTGTGCCCTCGACATGTGTTCTCTGTGTGCAGATGTATGTACCCGCCATTTCTCCATATCCTCTATAACTAAAACACCTAATTTGGTCTAGAAGTACGTATTGCTTGTATATCAGGAGCGAAAGCTTTAAGCGGAGGTAGAGAGTGAGACAGTAGAGCCATACATTGGATCTCAGATGTTGGACTGGATTGAGACTGTTGGTGTTTCTGTTTTCTTTATTTCATAAATTTAAATAATAATGTGTTTTGATGGTGCCAAATGTTTTAGTTAGCTAGCATTTTATTAGTGATGGCTGTAGACCAAGAAAAAGAATGACATAAAGGAGTGGGCAGGTTGTATCACTCACAACTGGACGAATGTGCAGGCTTTGGTCTTCGTTCATGGTCATAGTTGGTCAAGCACAGGCGTGTGTTTTGTTGTGTATGTGATAAATCAGTCTCCTCAGAGGTGCATATGCATCGTATAGCTGTGCGTATGTACCATAAAACTAGTGGGCTGTCACAACTACTCAACTTACCACATGCTGAGCTACACTGAATCCAATAAAACATTACTAATGGTTCTCTCTTTGGGGTCAGACGTAAAATGATTAAGGACTGTTATCCACAGTATACCTAGAATGCCTGATAACCACTGCCCAGCCTTACTTTGGAAAGTATTGTCTAACTTTTAATTACGTGTACCAGCCAGCGGCTAAAAATAATACTAATTAATATCATGTTTTACCTCACGTCTCCTATACCTCCACACATAACTGAGGCCAGCTAGCGAAGGGATTCCTTATGACGAGCATCCTGCCAAAACAATGGAAAACAATTTGACATACATCAGTCAGGGCCATAAATACTTGGACATCAACAAATAATTGTAGCAGTCTACCCAAGTAAACCAGGGCTGAAATAATGAATGACAATCACAAGTTCAGATTATTAGTTTTAATTTGGGTGGTATCATAATAATAACCACCTTTCTTCATACAAAGACCCCAAATTAGGGGCTCAGCTGTTCCACCAAGAGGGTCGCTCGTAATTTCACATACTGGTAAGCAGATAGGAGCTTTTAGAGCTGAATCTCTTGCTGTTTACTTTCAATATGAATTTTAAAGAGATGCAAGCCTGACATCCAAATACACCCGAGAGAGAGAGAGAGAGAGAGAGGCGACTCGGTCACACAGTATTCACTGTTAAATAAACTCAATACCAAAGAAAAGCTGAGAGAATCTCTGTTTGAAGTTTGGATGATAAAAGCTTTAGAAACTGCACTTGTTGAGGCAGTCTCTGATTGTTTCTGAGTCTTTATGAAAAGTTGGAGTGAACTGAAACAGTCCAGTCCTATCTCAATGCTGGTACGTCTGGATGGCACAGTGATGTAACTGAGGGTGTAGCAGTTTAGGTACAAATGAACAGGAGATCTGGTTGGTGATGGATGAGGAGGAGTCCCTGATGGTCAGTCGTTCAACAGCGTTCAACATGATTCTCTGAAACTTTGGAAGTCTAATATCTAAAGTTTTCTAAAACTGGTGAAGAAAACACTTGCCAGAGCGAGACTTTCCCAATTTTTTTTGTTTACGTGCAATGTAAATGCGAAGGCGATGAATGAATTCCGCAGCTCATCGTTGGCTCTGCTGTTGCGCGAAGCCTGGAGGGTTTTATGGAAGCTGTCAAATTAATCCCGAGCCTTCCCTGCACTCCGTAGGGCTTTGTCAGCAGCCGACGGTGTGTTGGCTTTGAGGGCATTAGAGTTATTATTTGTTTATTTATTTACTCTTTGGCACCAAAATGCGGCGCGAGAATGCCTGAGAGCGTTCACTCTCGGCCGGCTGGAGCTTAAATGTCACAAGGTTTTGCATACATATCCGGTGGCAGAGGGGAATTCATGAGGCTCGCGGCTTGACAGCTTCAGGTGACACCTCTGCGGTTATTACTCATCAAGATGATTGGTCCTGTTTCAAGCTGGGCTCTTCAGAGCTTCGGACACTTAACGACCGGCTAATCACGTTTAAGGAGCTTAAGGATAGTCGTTAAGACTTGTGCCAATACCTCAGCGGCTATGTTTTGGCTTCGAGCTGGGGATTTTGCGCTGCTATGCTGAAGGGAGGACGATCCTAATTTGAACTCTTGCATTTGCATCAGAACTGAAGACGGAGGAGACGCTCACTCAGCAGCTCAGAGTGATAAAAGCGAAATGTCTGTGTACGGTCCTTTTGCTTTTCATTGTGCTGCTGCTTTTTATCTCCTTCGTCTGAATAGCTGTGATCTGTTTAGAGAAAGAACAGCGAACCATCAGTGACGTATAAGTATTGAAGAAGCGCCATCTCTGTGTGTATGTAATCTATCCAGATGCTCATAGTCTACAAACAACCCCCTTATTGGCCAGCTCTTGCCTCCATCCGTCATCTCATTGGTCTTCGTATAACTAACACTATGACCATCGCGTCCAATCGTGAGTGATCTAACCTGCCCACTCCTTTATTGGCCAACTCTTGCCTCCATCTCTTTGGTCTTTGTATAACTATCCTGAGAGTAAACATCATCCGATCACTATAATCTATTAACCTTGATGATCCGGTTTAGTTCCCTTCACTTTAATTGTGAATTACAGGTCTAATGAAGTTGTAAACAGAGTGGCTTCCATTAATGGTCTCCATAAATGTGGTTGGGCATTGGTAGAACCTCTGTGTAGTGCTGATGGGGACAACTTTGGTGGTCTTCCAGGTCTGTACACTGGTTGGGAGACCAAACCTACAAGGGAAGGTTCCCTTGTAGGCCATTTCATGTTATATCTCCTCAGAAACATCCCTAAATCATATACCACGTGTGCTTACTGGCTGGACTGGGTTCAGTACTGTATGCGGCCAGCAGCCAAATAAGTGTAAACTGGGCCTGTATGGACTGCTGAATCATTCTGCGCTCCTCCAGTCAGGGGAGCACAGATCTTACCGTGACTGGTTTTGGAGGTCAGTCACGGTGCGTTTGGGGAAAGCTAATGGTTTAGCTAATGAACTCGTTCTGCCTCACTCCTGAGAGGACCGAACCAGAGCGTGGCTCGCTGGACGTTCGCCCTTTCCTCACTCATGTTAAACCCCACTGCAGCGTGACATTTCCTCATTCCCTTCTCCTCCCTCACCCCTGGGCTTTCTGACCACAGCCTCTGGTATTGCCGGCCTTATCACCCCAGCACAGCTGTTGAGTCGCACGAGTCCGCGTCCCATTGCTCGATAGTTTCAAAAGCTGCGTTTGAAATCGGCTCTCACTCTTCGTGAAACGACTGTGACCAGTGCAGCCGAGAGCTTTAGCTGCTGGGGCATGAGATTGTGATGGCTCGCTCTCATTAGGCGCACTTCACCCATTATTCAGCATTACCCACGAGCAGAATGTGCTGCAGAATGATGACAACTAGCCACTTTATTAATACCCACCACCATGCTGGTTTATTATATCAGCTCCACTGACCGTATAGGAGCTACACTCACAGACTGTAGTTCATCTGATTCTCTGTATCAGGACGTATAGGCTGATGTGGTTAAATAGAGGTACTGGACACCTGTACTGTGTATCAACACATACATAAGCCTCCTGGTATCAGTATCGGTGCGTCTCTATCTTTAATGCGATGTCTGATTGCTGTGTGTGGGGATCATTCAGGTACCTCCTGTAAGTCCAGAGCTCTGAGCAGCAGGTCTTTCTGACTCATACCCGACTCTCTTTGTCATGCTGAGTTTGGTGACTGAGCTGGATGGGAAGATGAGCTGAGGTGTTCGTGTGGAGGCAGACAGTGTAAGATAATTGCTTTCATTCTCTGCATTCTTTAATTGCTCACCTGTTGGTCCCCCAGCTGACTGATCCTAAATTCGCACTGAATTATGCCGTCGGCTCGCTGAATACTAATATGACTCGAGGACGATGTGTTGTGATTTCTTAAGGACGCCTCAAAGAAAGGGAAGTTAATAAGAAGAGTCATGCACGCAAACCAGTCGCCCTTTTGGCAGAACTTGCTTGAATGCTAAGTTGAATACTGTTTCACTCGGGCACTGTGCAATGTTATATATTTATATATTGCTGCTATGGACAATATCACTTTAAATATTTATAGCTTTGTATAAACCTGCCTATACAACATTCTCCACAGAGTTTCTGTATGGGTTTTTCCTGTATCTTTTTTTATATATTCCTTTATATTATTACATTTCACTTATTTATGTGAGTAATCACTTTTTGGCAAACCTGGATTCCAGTCAATGAAACAGTTCTTTTCAAAGGGTTCACACTTTTTCTTGCCACTGTGTGTCCTGACATGCAAGTCGAAGATTGTCTCGAGTCTGATTGAACAAATTCATTTTACAGATTAAGACTGAGGTGTTTATTTTGCTGTACAGTCGCATGAAAGTGCACATTATTACTTAGATGTACTTTATTCTGATTCAACTATTAGTCAGACTATTAACAGATTGTCAGCCTACATGTAAATTTCTACGTTGCACTTAGTCTCCACTTTAATCCAGCTAGTGCGCTCAAATGATGGGTTTTTAGAATGTGAAGTCTGAAGGAAACACCAAGTTGAGGCCGTGTATTCTATGAAATAGTTCTAAATTGAAACTGTGCTTAGGCTTTCTTGCCACTCCACAGAGGGTATTATTAGTTTATTCTGATATTTATATTTTGTTTTGGCTAAAATATTCAGCTATGAAAAACAACCCCTGTGAAACAGTTTATCACTGCACTGCATTCTGGACACATTTAGGCTGTTTAGGCAAGTCGGTGTGAACCAGTGTACCGTCCAGCGCCAGCGTGAGTCCTTTCCTCTGGGTCTGTTTTCTGGAATTGTGCTCACACTGCAAACAGTGTTAGTCTCTAGGATGGCTTTGTAGAGTAATATCGTCCCAAAACATTGTTGTAATGTTTTACTCAAAACTAACAAGTCATTGAGTCCCATGTAGGCTGGTGTAATTACGTTCATGTTTAAGCTATTTAAACAGTCTTTGAGTTTCTGTTTGCGTGTTAAGTGCTATTTACGGTAGCACTAAACGTTCATCTGTATGATTAAACCATTTGCTGCATGCTGTTTGACCAAACTATTTGTTTAAGTGTCAACATTTACCTGCTCCAGTCTGTTTTGTTTTTTTAAACTAAGCAGTAAAGGCAGGTCATTTTCAGTTCTGTGTATTTGTGATGTTCAAATCCAGCACATGGCTATCTGTTGAGTCTACAGCTGCGTAGCCCCGCACATTCAAGCTGAGTTTATAGATCAGATCAGCAATAATTCACTCAGGGTAAGCTGTCATAACCACACCCCTTTTTGCGGTTGAACAGTTCTGCATTCTGTGTAGACGACAACAGCCAGACAGAGTTGAAATGTGCCTGTGTATTTGTATTTTGGACTAATAGTATGAATTAATATCGCTTGTTCTGTGTGGAGTGTGCATGTGGCTCCGGTGCCCCCCCATAACCCCAATTAAAGATGTGTGGTTGGTTGTAAAATAGTAATGATGTACTGAAGTTCTGTTGTGTGGTCGGTTGTATTAACTGGGATGAATTAGTAGCTGGTAGTTGGCGTTTTACGTCATCTCTTGGTTTTGGCTCAATTTGCTTGTATCATCAACCACGTCTGTAGCTGTATTACGACCAGTTACTGTTCTAGCACTGAGAAATCTTTAGCTGCGGGCTATAAATAGACTCCAGTGATGTTCTGTAGACACACATCTAACTCGACCAGCAATGACCTGTGACGGCTCAACCTCTTCCACTGCGGCTGGAATGCCTGTGGCGTGCCATGTTCCACAGTGCGGTGGTTCACATCATCTGGTTTTACCAGAACTCCATGTTTCATCTCCTAGTATGAATTTCAAAACTGGTCAGTGAACTACAGAAAGAGTCTGTTTGAGACAAAGAGCTCTGTTCGAGAGTCTATTATACCTCATATGATACTCTGCAGATGAACTCACTACCAAGTCTCGCAATGAAAGCGAAGAACAACAGCTGCTCAAAAAAACAAGGCCATTTCATTCAGCCCACACTCGATTGGGTAAAATTGCTTATAGTGGTGAGGTGGGTTTCATTCGCCCTCTGATTGGTTAATAAAGCCTTGGCGGGGCTGACTGGCCGCTGCAGCTCTTGCCTGTGATTGTATTAAAGCCCTGACGTGTTGTCAATTTTCCCCAGCCCCTTTGATTAAGCGTGCCAGGTCTAGGCGGGAGGCCTGTGGCTCATTGTTTAAGAGGAAACTTGAGCCAAAAGTCTTCCAACACCCTGTTTCTGGACTGGGATGGCGCAAAGCTGAAATTATTGACTTGACTTGACTTGACTAAAGATTAAAATCAAGTCCTATGTTTACACCAACATATGTCAGCCTCCCTGTAGGAGTCGAGTAGTTCAGTAAACTTTTAAAATCTGTTACACGTTGTAGTTGAATCATGTTGAATCATGTTATCATCATGACATTATCATGTTTTACCTAATATACACAGTGATTTGGTGTAGAGCTGCTGCTTACAGTTTCCAACAGCCCAATGATTAGCCCACTGCTCTGTCAGTCAGTGATATATCTAGAACTTCTAGAAGGCCTACAGCATCGTAAATGAATGAATTCAATCAAAATTCTGTTCAGTTCAAGCTTAATTATATAGTGCTCTTTACAATGATGTTGTCAAAAAGCAGCTTTACAGGAGCTTGAAAACATTCACTTACAGCTCCCTCAGACTGGAGGAAGAAAACTTGGGGAGACCCGTTCTCCTCAGGTCAAACAGTGTTTACAGTTTAATAAGATAAATACCAAGTCTGATTGGTGATAGGTGAGGAGGATGGCCTGATGGTCAGATGTTAATGGTTGATTGCTCTGGCACTTTATAAATATGTTAAGGGTTAATTAATGGTTCAGGACTTCTCTTCAGAACCCCACCAGTAGTGGAGCTTGCTTAGGTATATACCACATAGTCAGTAGAAAACTGGCTATTTTCTGTTGGGCATTTCGAGAACTTGAACCTTCTTCCATCTTAAACTTAACAACGAAACATGATTGGGCTATCTGAACGATCAGAGAAATGGTTTCCCCATTGCATTCAGGCCTGGCCAGGTAGGGTCTCATCGTCTTGGGTTTGGATCAGACTTTAATATCATCCCAACTCAGACTTCTGCTTCTAGTGTGAAAGCAGCTCTTTTACCTCAGCTAGAAGGTATCTGTCTTTTGTCTGTTATATATGTTATTTACTTGTGGATGGCTTGTGGATGCGTCTGAGATGCCTGAACACGCCTTTGGTTTGTGCTTCCATAGCTTTCGGGAACGATCCCCGCCTAATCCGCTGGCCGGTAAAAGAGTCATGAAAGACCTCAATATGAAATGAGATTTGGGCTCGGACCCGCGCCAGAATCAGCCGTAGCCGCTGTGCTTGTGTGTGCGCGCGTGCTTGTGTTTGTTCTCTAAGGTCACCTCAGCAATTAACCTTGTGCGACGCATGACAGCACAAGACAAACAACAGAAAAGGCTGGCTGTGGGAGAGAGAGCGCGAGCGCCGGCTGATGCACAGAGGTAGGCATCATTCTGCACACCTGCAGAGCTGCCTGCTGTTTCATTAGAACACAAACACAACTAGGAGCGGAGCCAAGCCTGCACCTCATCCGTCCCCAGTAAACTTCAGTATAGGAACTGATGGAGTGGCTTTTACTGCTAATCAGTCTTTTTCTCCCTTAAGAGCTGATGTGAACCTCTGAACAGCCCACCTGTATGTACCTCCCTAATAGTATCTGCTCTGTGGTGGTCCTGTGGGGGTCCTGATCATTAAAGGATACAGAGTAATAAAGTATACAGAGAATCAGATGAACTACAGTCTGTAAGTGGAGCTCCTGTATGGTCAGTGGAGCTGATACAGTGGACAGTGAGTGTATATATAGGGGTAGTTTTAAATGGTGTGGCTGTTTAAAGTGTTCTTCAAGACCACATCACTTGGTGGCTGTTGGACTGTTTACCTGTGACTTGCTGGCCGAGGGTGACGACCCTCCACCATTCCTCGCAGCGAAGCCGTGTGAGTCAGAGTGCACTCAGCGGGGAATCGCTCGCTACTGTATGTGTATATGATGAGGTTACCGTCTACTGTACGGGCTCCTCGGTGTGTATATGTGGAGGCGGGAGTCATGCAGCAGGGGTAGCCTGCAGTTCTGTTTGCGAGTGGTTGCAGGACTTCGTGTTGGCTTTGTGTTGGAAATGTCGGGCTGGCGTCTCACCTCCTCTGGGAAGCGGCCCTCGTGCTGTGGGCGGCGGGGCATAGAAGGTGTAGAACATGCAGCAGTAGCGCTGTATATACTGTACTGTGGATATGTAAAGTAACCTGGGCAGTGGGCCTTTCCTTTGTTTAAACATCAATAAACACAAATAAACAGTGCTGAACTTGTTTGTTTGCACTTATTCTGAACTCACCTTATGTTTTTACAAGCAAACCTGTGTTCACTGCTGAGGTAAATAGTTTACCTGCATAAACAGAAATCTAATGATAATTAATTATTATATAGTTGTTACCTGTGCACTCACTGTCCACTGTATCAGCTCCATTGACCATACAGGAGCTCCACTCACTGACTGCAGTTCATCTGATTCTCTCTATACTTTATTACTCTGTTCTTTAATGATCAGGACCCCCACAGGACCACCATAGAACAGCTACTATTAAGGAGGAAGGTCATTCTGTTAGTGTGTGTTGTGCTTGTGTGAGTGGATCAGACACAGCAGTGCTGCTGCTGGAGTGTTTAAACACTGTGTCCACTCACTGTCCACTCTATTAGACACTCCTACTACTTGCTGGTCCACCTTGTAGATGTAAAGTCAGAGACAGTAGCTCATCTGCTGCTGCACAGTTTGTGTTCCTCTAGTCCTTCATCAGTGGACACAGGACGCCGCCCACAGGACGCTGCTGTCTGGATAGTTTTGGTTGGTGAACGATTCTCAGTCCAGCAGTGACTGAGGTGTTTAAACACTCTGATCCACTCACACCAGCACAACACACACAAACACACCAGCACCACGTCAGTGTCACTGCAGTGCTGAGAATGACCCACCTCCCCAATAGTTCCTACTCTTTTAAATCACTCTCACGTCTGCTGGAGGCTTCGCTATGCAGAGCTGTTTGTGTACATACGGTAAAAACAGATGAATCTACAGTTTCCTCCTAAAAGACTCCTCTCCAGACTGGTGGGGTACAGTAATCGCTCCATCTCTCCATCCAATCTCACCCCCTGCGTCCGCACCGCAATCAGATTGCTTTATAAACACAGCTGAATGGAGAGTCACTCCGTTATAGCGTCACATGAAAACCTCACTCCAATTAGCTCTCTGCTGGGCGCGCGGGCCGTCCTGCTGCTCCGCTGATGTATGTGTGGTTTAGCATCCGGCGGCGTTATTAAGATAAACCAGGCTGCTCTTAACTTTGGCCGAGTATGAAAACAGTGTCCTTGTAGAAACAGCATGCTAGACTGTGTTTTCATAGAGTCACTTAAAGACGTACGATTTTATTTAGTTAACATTCATAGAAGCCGTCGTACTTACCAGCACAGCCACCAGTGATCCTCCACCTTTCTCCTGAGTGGTGGGAGATATCAGGGGTGTTTAATCAATCTCTCCAGCGTTCCCCGATTCTTCTGTCTCTATTTACAAGTTCAATCCTCTCCAGCGTTCCCCGATTCTTCTGTCTCTATTTCCAAATTCAGTTCTCCCCAGCGTTCCCTGATCTTGACCTGCAGGTTCAACCGTCCCAGGCACTTCCTGCTCGCTCTAGCTTTACCACCCCATCATTCCCTGATCCTTCTAGTGCTACCTCTAAGTCCAGCCGTCCAGCAGGGCCGCCTTACATTCCAACCCTCCAAACTTTCTTTTTCTGTCAGTGTCTGCAGCTGTTGAGAAGTCATATCTAAAACTACCATTACTAATAACAAGCAGCACTGTTGATCTCTAGACAGGACTTGTTAGACAGCCCTTGGACAGGATTAACGTTTGGAGTCACACTTTCTTGTGATGCTGTAAGATATGCCTCCTGGTGGTTGTGGAATTATTGGCTCTGTTAATTACATTCTGTCAGAGGTGATTGGGTCGCTCACCCGTGATAAGGGGAATCCCCATTGGAGCCCTGACCTCTCTTTCTTCCCGCAGTTGTCTTTGCAGCATGTGTCTCTATATTTAACTGGATATTTTCTCTTGTCTCCTCTTTGCTGACTGTCTGATTCACTGTCAGAGCATCTTCTTGCCATCTCCAATCTCAGAGAATTGTCAGTTCTGTCAGCAGCGCGAGTGCCAGCCTTGTTTCCCCACCTAAGCTGGCTTTCTCGTTTGATGTCTGCAGTGTTGGGGAAGCATCTCGCGGATGTAGTTACCAGCTGAAAATAACTGCGTTGGCAGAAAGAGAAGCACACTTAACCTAGGCTGCAAAAATAAAGGCATCCAGATCATTTTTGATACCCTACAAGAATCTTTAATTAGATTAGTTTAAAGAAGACATACTGTTTTTCTGTTTTTACCTTTTTCTTTAGTTTGTTGTGTGTTGCTGTGCTTGTAAACGTGCTGCAAAGTTATAAAGCTCTAAGTACATGCCAGAGGGAGAAGCTCTCTCCCACAGAAATCACTTTTCTCAACTGCCTCAAGCTCCTCCGAATCCCAGCCCTCATGCTTGCTTGTTTGTTTAGCCTTTATTTTAGAAGGCAGGATATTAAGGACGGGAAACAAGACACGTGGTGACGGTATAGGTTGTATCTTCCAGCTTGTTGTGGATCAGGATCAGATCTAGGAGAACTGACACCATTGTAAGAAAGACTGGGTGAGCTGACCTGTCAGAGTGCTCTGGGCAGATTGGGAGGCAGGGCTTAAAGACACAGAGTGAATACAGACATACAGTATCAACAAAATATTGCTTTTTTTAAAGCCTGTAATCCTGTTCAAGTAGAACCCAAACCTGTAAATTACCTTACAAATACAAATGACTTCCTTGCAGACCAGATGACTTACAGACTAAATGACTTCCTTATGGTGTTGGTGATGGGATTCAAGAGTGTCTACCATGCAAATACTATGCAGTGCCCAGTAACCCTATGTGTGTTGAGATTTTACAATATAATTCTGATTATTGTAAAAGAACAGGAAAGCTGATTAATCTGAAATAACGTTTTTCAGCCTTCTCTGTATGACCTCTGTATGTATCTGTATTTGCCCGTCAGTCCTGTAGTCACAAGCTGTGTTGAAGCTACTTGGAGAGGAACACTGTGGCGCTGTTATCTGGCTAATCTTTCTCAGGAGACACCGACGGCAGCATTGTTGACTTAATTTAGCATTTTAAGTGGAATGTAAACTGTCGAACAGTCCCAATCCCTTTGTTAGCTGTGTTATTCCTGTTCCCCTAGCAGCAGGACTCTGCCACGTCATCATTCGCTCCCCTGCTTGTCCTGGATTTCCCTTAGAGGTGCAAATCAGCCAGCTGAACAGATAGAGAGAGCTTAATGTATTCCCGGGCACAGCGCTCTGAAGGGGGCTGTTCGCTACGAGCGTCCTGTTTGCAGGACTAATTATGGTTTTGACGTTGGGGAATGTGCGGATGGCTTCAAGCTCACGCGGCACCCATTAGAATGAATTAGAATCCAGCACGGAGAAAAGAAAGGACACAGGTCCTGACTGGAGCTGCTCCGCTCCGGATCAGCCTTCGCAGAAGGGCTGGAACACTTTACTCACACTATATATCTTGGCCTGGTGGTTGTCGTTTCTACCCCTGTGGTATACTTAATCAGCCGCTGAACGCTGCAATATGTCAAAGGAGAAATTAAGAACATTAACTACCCGCTACATTAATTCAGCTCTGTGTTATATGGCACTCTTAACAACAGTTGTCACCAAGCAGCTTGGCAGAGGTCCGGGTCCAGACCCCTAATGAATAAGCACACTGTGATGGGAAAACCCTACTGAGAGGCTTGAGATCCAGAAACATGAACAGAGTACTGAGCCAGTGCAACATATAGTTTAAGATGATCTGCTTCAACCAGCACACAGTGATGACAGCATGGCTGCTACTTCCAGTCACTGTTGGGGTTGTGGTGCCAAAAAATGTGGAGCTGCTCGTCTCTTCAGTCTCTTCAGTGTTGAACGCTGTGCTGAAGCTGCTCCATGTTGTCCGAGTGTTGGAGAAACTGTCCGGAGTGAAATGTACAGACTGCAGAGTTAAAGTTGTTCAGGATTCTGTTAAAGATGTTGGAGGTTCAGCAGCTGGTTTTGGGAATTCTCCGTTCCACCTTAAACGGTGCTGTGGTTCCATTCTGGCGTCTGTACGAGCTGCAGTGTTTAAGGTGGAACATTAGATGAAGAATGTGGAGAAGAGGAACTTCAGGCTTAAAGATGAACATGGAGCTCTGACAGTTGGGTTGTTTGATGGGAAGGAATGAAAAGCGCCGACGTTCCCTTCACAGCCTGGAACGCTGGATTTCTCCACCACTGTTCTGGTTGCTGGTTGGTGTTGTGGTTGTGTGTAAATGTTCTGGTTGCTGGTTGTTGTTGTGGTTGTGTGTAAATGTTCTGGTTGCTGGTTGGTGTTGTTGTTGTGTGTAAATGTTCTGGTTGCTGGTTGCTGTTGTGGTTGTGTGTAAATGTTCTGGTTGTTGTGGTTGTGTGAAAATGTTCTGGTTGCTGGTTGGTGTTGTGGTTATGTGTAAATGTTCTGGTTGGTGTTGTGGTTGTGTGAAAATGTTCTGGTTGCTGGTTGGTGTTGTGGTTATGTGTAAATGTTCTGCTTGCTGGTTGGTGTTGTGATTGTGTGTAAATGTTCTGGTTGCTGGTTGGTGTTGTGGTTGTGTGTAAATGTTCTGGTTGCTGGTTGTTGTTGTGGTTGTGTGTAAATGTTCTGGTTGCTGGTTGGTGTTGTGGTTGTGTGTAAATGTTCTGGTTGGTGTTGTGGTTGTGTGTTAATGTTCTGGTTGCTGGTTGGTGTTGTTGTTGTGTGTAAATGTTCTGGTTGCTGGTTGGTGTTGTGGTTGTGTGTAAATGTTCTGGTTGGTGTTGTTGTTGTGGTTGTGTGTAAATGTTCTGGTTGCTGGTTGGTGTTGTTGTTGTGTGTAAATGTTCTGGTTGCTGGTTGGTGTTGTGGTTGTGTGTAAATGTTCTGGTTGGTGTTGTTGTGTGTAAATGTTCTGGTTGCTGGTTGGTGTTGTGGTTGTGTGTAAATGTTCTGGTTGTTGTGGTTGTGTGAAAATGTTCTGGTTGCTGGTTGGTGTTGTGGTTATGTGTAAATGTTCTGGTTGGTGTTGTGGTTGTGTGTAAATGTTCTGGTTGGTGTTGTGGTTGTGTGTAAATGTTCTGGTTGCTGGTTGGTGTTGTGGTTGTGTGAAAATGTTCTGGTTGCTGGTTGGTGTTGTGGTTATGTGTAAATGTTCTGCTTGCTGGTTGGTGTTGTGATTGTGTGTAAATGTTCTGGTTGCTGGTTGGTGTTGTGGTTGTGTGTAAATGTTCTGGTTGCTGGTTGTTGTTGTGGTTGTGTGTAAATGTTCTGGTTGCTGGTTGGTGTTGTGGTTGTGTGTAAATGTTCTGGTTGGTGTTGTGGTTGTGTGTTAATGTTCTGGTTGCTGGTTGGTGTTGTGGTTGTGTGTAAATGTTCTGCTTGCTGGTTGGTGTTCTGGTTGTGTGTAAATGTTCTGGTTGGTGTTGTGGTTGTGTGTTAATGTTCTGCTTGCTGGTTGGTGTTGTGGTTGTGTGTAAATGTTCTGGTTGGTGTTGTGGTTGTGTGTTAATGTTCTGCTTGCTGGTTGGTGTTGTGGTTGTGTGTAAATGTTCTGGTTGCTGGTTGGTGTTGGGGTTGTGTGTTAATGTTCTGGTTGGTGTTGTGGTTGTGTGTTAATGTTCTGGTTGCTGGTTGTTGTTGTTGTGGTTGTGTGTAAATGTTCTGGTTGGTGTTGTGGTTGTGTGTTAATGTTCTGGTTGCTGGTTGGTGTTGTGGTTGTGTGTAAATGTTGGGGGTGTAAATATTAACTAGTCTGTTACATAACAGTTTAGTATTTGGAGCTCGGCCCGTTTATCCTCCCTCTTCTGTAAAAGCAGGATTTGTATCTGAAGAACTGAGTTTGAGGTTCAGGGTATGTACAGTTCTGAGTACTGAACTCTCACTAGTACACTATAGAACAGTATACATGCAGTTGTGCGAGGTGTTCACTGTGGTTAAAAGTGCTACAGCTCTAGGGAAACAGTTATTAGCAGGTTTTAATGGTCCTGAATCTTCTCCAAGAGGGCAGTGACTGAAAGAGAGGATGTCCATGATGAAAGGGGTCAGCTGTAATATAGCCAGACAGATGTCCTGCATGATGTAATTACCTTTCATGCTCTGTAGCATGCATAAAAATGGCCCAGTTGACCTCGTTTAGGTAGTAAAGATGGAAGTGACTTTGAAAGAGGACTCATTGTTGGGACACGGATGGCGAGGACAGTGACTAAAGTAACATTTGGAATCTTGGAAAGTCGAAAGCACACACTAAGTGACCATGATGGTCATGCACTAGTGCGGTATTTGATGGTCCAAAACATAAGCACTGGTCTAGTGAGAAGTGGGGAAAGAATGATTTGGTGTGTATGTGTATATGTGACATACCAACAGAATAAAACGAGTGTGAATGCTTGACCCCTGCTAGCGTGGGTCCACGAGTCTCCTTAGAATGATTGGTCACTTTAAATCCATGCTATGTTAATCTGACTGATCACATCTATCCTATGACGAAGCGCTTCCATCCTGATGCAGGTTTTTTTCCTGTTTCCAGAAAAGCTGTTGTACTTTTAATGTCCTTAATTTGGCACACTGAGTAACACCCACACTGCAGGATAGACTTTTCTAAGAGTTAATTAGCAGAAGGTGTTTAAATTAAGGAGACGGGATTGGAAGTGTGGGTAAAGGCAGCACACAAGGCCTGCTTACTGACAAACACGCACTTCTCAAGAAGAGGTTAGTGTGATGTCTTAATGCAAACACTAGCTCAGAAGACGTGTTACAGAGATGCGTGAGGGCTGGAAACGGCTATAGAAGCATTGAAAAGACCTGGATGTACATCATTTCACGCTTAGACAAACTGCCTACAAATAGAAAAAGAAATTGAGCACTGCGGCTACTCTGCCTTGGAGTGGGCGTCCTGTTAATATCGCTTCAAGAGCACAACAGGCTCCTGAACGAGGTGAGAAAGAACCCTGGGCTAACAGCAGCAGACCTGCAGAATCTGAAACCTTTTCTCATCATTACTCCTAAAAAGCAACACTGAATAAGAATGGTGTTGCTTGAAGATCACCAAGAAGGAAGCTGCTACTGACCAAAAATCAAAAATGAACTAGAAAAGTGAATTTCCTGAAGGAAACACAGGATGGTTGCGCATGAACGAGTCAGTATGTCTGTGGATTGGTGTTTGAGGATCTGCCCAGAGTGAGTACTTGCAGTTTGGAGCTGTAGGTGCTAAGAGACCATGAGGTTTGGGTTTGGCTAAAATTAATAGGACTCTATTGGAGGAATGAGGGACGAATTAATGAAAAATAGACGAGTGTAAGTCAGTATATCTGTGGATTAGAGGTTGATGACCTGCCCTGAGTGAGTACAGACAGTTTGGAGTATGTTGTTTAAATGAAACCATGAGGTTCTTTTTTAAAAAAAAGAAAGGGACTCTATGGGGAAAAAGGAGGGATGGGGAAAAAAAGACAAACAGATGAGTGCAGGTTGAACCAACACTGCAGTCTTGGTTGGGCGTCTGTCCTGAGTCAGTGTATGTGAAACGGTGTCTCTGGGTCGAGCAGAAGTTCAGTAGATACTCAGCACTTTTCCATCCCATTCATTCTCTATGGGAAATATTCTGGGAAATTCTGGGAAAAATTGAGAGCCATCTGAAGTTTGCCCAGGACCAGCTGGATGTTCCTCAGTGCTTGAGGGAAAATGTTCTATGGAAAATGGAACCTTTTTAGAACGTTCTAGCACAAATATATTTGGAGGAGGAACGTATCTACCCTACCTGTGAAGCATGGTGGTGGGAGCGTCATGCTCTGTGGCTGCCTTGCTGTCTCACGCCCGTCATTGCAGTCGCTGATGGGTACACAGGTGTTGCAGGTGGATGTAAGGGCAGCAGTCTGTGGGCTCTAGCTGAGCAGAGTTTGGGTGATGCAACACTAACTTCTTTTGTGCAGCGCTGTCAGAGCTAGTGTTGATCTGCAGTGAAGTTGTGGTTTCGACACTGAGGGGTTATGCTGAGGGGGTCCAGGATAGTACTGTTTTCATCATCGCGTCACTTGGAGCTTCAGCTCTCACCAGCCTTTCAGCAACCCCCACCGTTACAGAGTGGGCTCACTGCTCACTCGCGCCGTAATGACCAACAATGGATTCTGAGTGGCTGTACATGAGCGCAGAGTGCGCGTCTGACACCCGCATGCTTTCCCCTGCTATCATCTCCGGCTCTCCGCTGGAGTGGAGTGGAGTGGGTCTGTTTTTATATCCTCGTCTGCCCGTATGAGGCATTACTGAGCACTCTATAAAGGGCAACAAATGGTTTTTGCTTTGGGGCGGTCCCTAGAGTGTGTGTGTTAGCCTCCTGCTGGGCTGCCTGTCAGGAGAATATGGGTTTAGAGAGACTTTATACCGTAAGGTTTCATCTTTTCAGATATGGGAAGTACCTAAAAAGGAACCACTGCTGCTGCGGGGCGTCTGTTTCCACCTTAATGGCACAGTAAAGTTATAAGCTGTACTGGTTCCTACGTCGAGGTGTGCCTGTTCTCCATGCTTTGTGACGGCAGATTGAGCTCCTATTGCTTTTTTAATCCTGCTTATCTTTTTAAACCATCACTGTCCGTTCACAGTAATGAAGCAGACACACAGTATATGTTGTGGTTTCACTGCTGACTGACACTCAGAGATGATGCTGAGATGGAAACACGGCCCGTATTTAAATATTATACCCCAGTTTTAGTTGTTTTAGCTTCAATGACTGATTTGGTTCAGCCAGATGTTAGCATTCTTAGTGGTCTCTTTCTTGGGGCGAGTGTGTTTAATATCGTTTTTATAGCCCGTCTTGCTGATGCCCCTCAGTGTCTTTAGATTATGCCTATAAGATTGGTCTATGTGAATGAGCTCTGATCTGATTGGCTGTTCTAATAGCAGTCCTGTGAATGTGCTGGGCCAAACTATCTACACTCATTGTCTATTTTAGACTATGTGAGAATGACCCACCTCCCTAATAGTATCTGCTCTGTGGTGGTCCTGTGGGGGGGTCATGATCATTAAAGAACAGAGTAATAAGGTATACAGAGAATCATATGAACTGCAGTCTGTAAGTGGAGCTCCTGTATGGAGCTGATACAGTGGACAGTGAGTGTAGAAACAAGGAGGTGGACTTATTGTTATGGCTGGTGGGCGTATGTGTAAACGAGTCAGCAAATACAGCGGTGTGCCAAAAAAGCTTAATTATCTATGAAAATATTGGTGTTGCCAAACTCATACACTTATTATTCATGTTCATCACTTCATCTCTCTTCTCTCCTTCTGTCTGCCGTTTATTAGGGACTCTTATTATGCACTTATCTTTCTGAGCGTAGGAGCTTTACCGCCAGAGGTCGAGCTGGAAGGCTGTACGGAGAGCGTTCAGGGCTGACAGATAGTGCGGCTTTATGAGACTCGGGCATTAAGTCAAGAGAGGCAGATAAATGAAACCCGCGAGCCTCAAACTTGGAGTCATATTACAGTGAAAGTGAATGAGCTCGAAATAGAAAGCAAATTCAGGTCGTCTGTCTGGAGTTAAGCAGGTGAGGCTTATTTGATGAGGTAAAACATGTCGGTAGGAAAGTAAAGATTTTTGCATTTGACTCTGTAATGAATGCACCAGATAAACAGCACAGAGACCTCTTCAGGGGTCTTTAGTACAATATATACAGAGTTAGCCCAAAGTCTCAGGACACCCTCTTATTTCAGAATTTTCATTTCCATTGGAAAAACCTGCCCTTGATCCAATATGATGTCTTTCAAGGTGGCAGCCATGTTTGGGACACAGCCTGTAAGATGGGCCTCCTCTCCCGTTACTTGCTGGGGTATTTAGATTCGTCATATAAAAGCTTTCTGTTATATAGAAGATGTGGTGTTTAAAGTTATATAAGGACTTGCAGTAGTGTATGTGTATATTAGGATTGCGGGACCAAAATAAACACAGCATATCCTCGCTGTCCAGTGAAAAACAAAAGATGGCATCTTTACAGGAAAGACCAAAAACACTGTTGCAACAGTTTCCAGTGGTGTCTTCTGTATCTGTATGCTTTAAAAGGACGTACACCATTAGAGAAATATGTATTTACCCATATCTGTAGCCATAGGACTGAACTTTACAGGTATCTGCAGATCTGAGAAAGTATGTGGACGCACTAAACACCGTAAAGTCTCTTCACGGCTTCTATATGTTTTCTTTCACACTGAATAGTGCTCAGCAGTATGACCAAAAATTTGTATCACATTTTTTTATAAAGATCCTGGTGGTATTTTATGGTATTCATTCATATATATAATTTTTTATTTCTTTCTTATTTATTTTTTTAATGTTTTTTGTACAACTGGGTTTTTATGTAGGTGTGTGTTTGTTTTTTTTGTTTTTTACACTGTCCCGTGTACATAGAATATAAAAAAGATTAAGGTTTTAGATTAAGGTTACGGTAGGCTTCACTGTGTTTACTCTGTGTTGTTGGTATAATGTTGTTTGGCTAAAATACCTCCCGTCCAGTGTTTTAATTACTGCTCTGAACCTGTCTCCTTCCTCTGTCTGTGGTGGGACCGTGTCCTCGCATAGGTGGACTGTTCCTGTGTTCGTAATGTCGCCCCACCACTTGCTTGTCCTGTCATATGCAGCACCTCGAGAAAAGTTTCCTATTCCTTAGGGCGTTTTCACACCAACACTAGTTAGTCCGGTTAAAACGGACTCTGGTGCGGTGCTTTTTGGCAGGTGTGAAAACAGTAATCGCACTCGGGTGCGGACCAAAACAACCGCACCGAGACCCTCGAGAGGAGGTGGTCTCGGTCCGGTTCCAAACGAACTCCGGAGCGGTTTGTTTGTGGTGAGAACATGATCCGACCTCGATCCGACCCAAGTATTAGAGGTACTCCACAAGTTTGATCTAAACATCTCCTGCAGCCAGGTGTGCTATGCGTTATGGGATGCGGCAGATGGCGTAAACAGAGAACTGGAGAACTGTAGCAGCTAACAGGGCGAGGACAATGAAGCGAGGTCTCTCTTGGACTAGCAGTGAGGGACGTTGTCTGCTTGATGTTTGGAGTGAGCTGGGTGGTCTGCAGGTGGACTGTAGTTTGGTATATTATCAGAATATTATTACAGCTATGAACAGATGCTGTCTCTGCCGCTGCTCCGTGATACGCTCTACAAGAACTGTGCAGTAGTTTGGGAAATCTGGATCTTCTCCCTGTGTTTATGTTCTTGCTCACACGCCAGATAACTCTGACCAATCAGAGGAGACAATGTGCTCATGTGGTTTGTTGGGGTGCATTTTGGTGCGTAACCCGTGTAAAACAAACTTAACCGAGGAGGAAACACTCCAAGTAAACAAACTCATTAACTGATACGGACCAGAAAAAACAACTACAGGTGTGAAAACGGACTCAATCTACAACAGCCACAGAACTTCGGACTAACGGACTCTTATGCGACCTGGCTAGCTAGCTTGCTGTAGCCTGTATGCGGTTTATAAACAGTATTATATCATTTGCTGCCTGTAGGCTGGTTCCAGCTGTTGTTCAGCTATGCTATGGTACGACGCTATATGCACAGTTCATACTGGAGGGGATATTAAAACCGGTATGAACCGGTATACCGCCCAGCACTAACTGACCACAGTAACTTCTACTGGATGGCTGTTTTGACTGTATATATTTCAGGCTTTCTCTTTAAGGAGCAGCAGCAGTATCTTCTCCTACGTCTTCAGGGAAAGTGCTCGCCAGGTTCAAAGAAAAGCTGTGGTGTATTTAGTTCAGCTTTGTCTGCTTCGGAGAGAATAAGAAGCTTTTAGCCAGATTTTCTCAGCCAACCTCCGCTGCATGAGTAGGAGTGCGGCATGATTTCGTAAGAAAAGTACAGGTCTTTGTCTCAAAGCTACATCTGCTCACAGTACGAGAAATGGTGAAACATGTATATACAGTGTTGAGGGTTCATCATCACTTTCTCAGGTACATTCTAATAAATGAGCCCAGTCGGGTCAGGCCAGGCAGTTCGCGAGTGCATGTCTGGAGGAAGACAGTGGTTTGTATAGGACTTGGTGAGATCTGGATGGCGGATATGGAAAGGTTTTCATTTCTTATTCATTTCTTTTTTCACTCAAAGTGCTATCCAGCTCTGACGCACATCCCCATAGCAGCCAAGCAAGCTGAGAGACTCAGCTTCTCATCTAGTTTCAATTCTCTCCAAATCCACCGTCCGAAAATATAGGAAAAATAATGTTTTTTGAGATTATCACCAGGGTCATATTAAAGGACGCAAAGAGCTCAAATAGAAGTGCTTCAAAGTAGCTTAATAAAATTCTGGTTCCATTTTCCATTGAAAGTAAAGACTTCTCCTGTGAAGCTACTGCTTTGGAGATGCCTGTTATTATTTGGTCGGTGATGATACACAGTACTTGTCTTTACATATTCCAGTTAACGACCCATGAAATGTGGAGTTTTGGCGTATTTACCTTTGAAAAAAAATGTCTGAGATCGAACATTTCTTCTGATTTCTACGTTTCAACCCCAAACCCCACCTTCAGCGTTAACTCTGCTGTTTCATAGCACTGCGGTGGTCACAAAGGAGAATACACCCATCAGCCATAACCTTAAACCACCTCCCAGTATCTCCACTCACTGACCACTGTATCAGCTCCACTGACCATACAGGACCTCCACTTACAGACTGTAGTTCATCTGATTCTCTGTATACTTTATTACTCTGTTCTTTAATGATCAGGACCCCCACAGGACCACCACAGAGCAGATGCTATTAGGGAGCTGGGTCATGACTCCAGCGAGCTGAGCTTTAGTGTTTCCTGCAGTGAGGTCCAGTTCGCTGGTGCTGCTGGCGGTAAAAGCAGATTTTCCCAGTTCAGTAAAAGCTCTAAGAACCTGAAGGGTGATCCAATCACTGGAGCGAGATCTGTAATTTGTACTGTTCTCAGTGAACATTGTTGTGATATACGATGGCATATGGCCAGAAAGTGCTTTAAAAAAAAAAAACTGTTTAAAAATAAATGTATCATCTAGCCATATGCCAAGATACTTATATTCACCAACTCGTTCAACGTCAGATCTCTTCAGGGTTGTGTTTTAAAGGTATTAAAATTGATGTTAGATGATCTGAAGAACAGTAAGAATTTAGTTTTCTCAGCATTTAAAATGAGTTTATGATTAAAAATGTCAGACTGTAAGGTGTTAAGGACTGTAAGGTGTTAAAGACTGTACAGTGTTAAATGAGTACTCCAGTTTATTCACTGCAGTGTTAGTGTTGTCAGCTGAGCAGTATAAAATAGTGTCTTCAGCAAATAGATGTATTTTGCAGTCAACACTGGAGGAGCCAATATAATTTATATAAAGATTAAAAAGTGTTGGGGCTGTTAGTGTTGGTGAAGACTTTTCAGATGGTCAAGCATCACCTTTCACTAGCAGCCCTTTACAGATTCAGAGAAGAAGCAGTTCAATGGAAAAGACTGATATGCTCAGAAGAGTTAAGGAGGAAAAGAGGACGAGGGAAAGTTGGATACAATTATAAGAATAATGAACCTGCCATTCAGGAGCCTGTAGAGTCGAACACAGAAGACAGGACGTTCTCTAGGAGCACTGTCTGTATGGTTGCCAACAGTTGGAAACGACTAAGCAGCACTTAATAGTAATAATAGACTACATGATTGACTCACGCTTTGACTTCTCTACTTATTCAGACTAGTGATGGAAAATTGTTATTGAAGGCCAAATCCAAAGTAGACATAAGGTGCCTAGACTGAGACTGATCTCCTATGTTCCTTCATAGGAGGGTGAAAGATATAGATGCAGCATCACTTAACACAAGTTACATTCACAAGTGATGCCAAACAACATGAAACAGAGCTGTGAACCCTTATTTACTTATTTACAGATCTCTGGGACTTCCCTTTGAACCATCTAAGCCAGTATCTCATGAGGGTTGAAACACTGTAACTGCGCATGTGCTTAGGAGTCTTATTTTTGATATAGAACTTATTTTTTTATCCCCACCTCGCATCCTCAGGAGCGTGCAGTTTTAGGGGAATAGAACCGAGGTTCTGGAAATGCTCTCCTGGGTGGAGGTGTTTTGGTGTGGATGAGCAAGACCTTGTTCACTGAGCGTGCAGCTGAAATATGGCTGGAGTGCCTGCTTTGGTAGGATTCTCAGTCGACAGTCTTTGTTTTTTGTAGTAACGTAGTAACGTGTCGTTGATGCTTCTGCACAACATGAACGCTTGCAATGTTCTTCTTTAAGCGTTTCACATCACGTTCTATGAGATTTCAATGGGCCGCCCTGCTCATGTGAGCGCTACCGTGACATGTTTTTTGTCTTGTGTTGACCGAGAGATACAACCATGTAATTCTCCCTCAGTCTGAAGAACCGTCTAAGCATGCAGACACTTCTTTGAGTGTACATGCTTCTGTATAGCGGGCCTATCTTTAAGGCTATGTCCTGAACATGGCTACCATCTTGAAAGCCACCATATTGGATCAAGGGCAGGTTTTTCCAATGGGAAGGTGGTCGTATAGCAGATCAAAGAAGACCAGAACTGTCTCAGAAATGTATTGATGTAATCAGGTTTTAAATATCTCTTGTGGTTCAAACGTTATCAACACAGGAAGTTGCAACAACAACCACATTGAACATCAAGTTTGTGCGGTGCTGAAAATTGCCCTTGATCAAATATGGCGGCTTTCAAGATGGTGGCCATGTTTGGGACATAGCCTAAATGATAGGCCCCCCTCACCCGTTACTTGCTGGGGTATTTAGATACGTCATTTTCCCTTTATTTTCTGATATAACTTGGCGTCCTGAGACTTTGGACTCATCCTGTACTGGCCTTATATAAGCTCTCCGGGACTAACACAGCCTATGACATCATATTCAGGATAATCAGCTCACATCAGATTGAGCTGTGCCTTTTGATGTCCTCTACAAAAAGCAGCATGAAATTTTCATGTGGTCCTCAGAGACGCGTTCCGTAGGCCTTCACTGAGAGCCTTTCTGGAGGAGGCAAATCTGTCATCCAAATGGCACCAGATGTTGCTTCGGCATGCGCTGTAGTTAGCGGCAGAAACCGAGCATGATGGGGCGCCGGTGGTCTGATGAATGGGGTGCCCTCCAGGTCTTAGCCCAGCCAATGAGACAGCTGGAGGCTGACGGGGCGATCTGGAGCACAATCACAGCCCATGAAAGGCCAGTCAAGTTTCCAAAAAGACCTTCAGAAAGTGTCGGGAGCCTCGCGGGCTGCCGGCTGTTATCCATACCAAATCCTGCGTTCAGAGGATTGGGACGATGCTGAGCGGGGGTTTATGGGAAATTATATTTTTGGTTGTTTTAAATGTCAGATGCAGCCAGACTGGAATTACTGGTAATCTACTGTACTGTTGAAATACATTTTAATTGCATCATATCATAGTATCAAAACCCACCTCAGTATTAAAGCTTATCTCAGTATTAAACCCTACCTCAGTATTAAAGCTTATCTCAGTATTAAACCCTACCTCAGTATTAAAGCTTATCTCAGTATTAAACCCTACCTCAATATTATAACCTACCTTTGAACCATCATTCACATCTGGCAGCACGGTGGTGTGGCGGTCAGTATGGTGTTGTGGTGGTCAGCACTGTCTCCTCACGGCAAGATGATCCGGGTTGGATTCTGTGTGGAGTGTGCATGTTCTCCCCGTGCTTAAGTCCAAACACATGCATGTTAAGGTGATCGCTCACTCTAAACTGCCCATAGGTTTGAGTGTGTGTTGGCCATGCTATGGACTGGCGTACCCCGTCTTCGCCCGATGGCGCTGGAATTGGCTTCAGCTGCCCGTGACTCAGACTAGCAGGATGAAGCGGGAAGATAATGGAAATCCAAGTAAGGTGCATCTACACCCCTCAAACACTGTTGCAGGGTATATATATATATATATATATATATATATATATATATATATATATATATATATATGTGTGTGTGTTTGTATTAAACAAATTGGTATATTTTAGTTTTGACATGTTGAAACCTAAATAGATCCTGAAGTGGATCTAAGCTGACAATACTTCCCTTGCTGATGTTGTGATCCCAGTGTAGGGTTTAATGAAGTATATCACGGTGGCCAAGCAAACCCACCATCCTGCTTTCTTCCCGTCTCTATTAGCTGAACACTGGTTATCAGACTTGGCTGGAAATTGATGATTCAGGGTGACTTCATGTCCATGTTTGTCACTTTAGATCAGACTTATGTGTCTCTCAATGGGTGTGTGGGAGGGCAGTAGTTTCAAAACAGCTGTCAGCAGCGTTTGTGAGGTTCAGCTCTGATGATGATGATGGTAACAAAAGCCGTGGCTCACCTCTTCAAGACCTGTGCATTCCAACGAGTCGATTTTGACAGGAGGTGGCAGGTGCCAGCAGACGAGCTCTGAAGCGAATGATTAGAGTCTGGGGAGGGAGAGCAGAGCTCTGCCTGAGCGTCAAAGCAGAAGAATAGAGAAATGAAAGATAGCTAGTCGTTTCTCTGGAGTAAAGTAGGTCCCTCGTTTACTTTAACGGTACCAAAAGTTACGACTCACCTACCCATCCAAAGAGATGGAACACTTTACCATATGACTTCAGCTATGCTGCTTAGTATCAATATCAATACCAGCACTGCTTATTAATGCCAATGCTCATCATTTCCCTAACTGATACTACTCTTTACAACTTGGTGCAAAGAACAAAGACATGAAATTAATGAAGAAATTTAAGGTGGAATGGGGAAAATTCAAACTGGCTGGAAGACAGAAAGCCGAGCTTCATAGTTTACTGCTGGTAGTATTGTTGATTTAAGGTGGTTTAGGGTGTAGAGATCTGCCCATAAATATACGCTACGGTAGGACATTTGGACACCAGGAGGCTGCACTAAGGACGTGAGAGTAGTGTACTTGTAAGTGTTTATAATGTGGCTGGTGTTTGTTACCTCCTACACACACGAGGGAGGAGTACTTTCTGATGCAGTGTAGCACCAACCGTTTGGAAATCCCAGCCATGAGTTATTGTTCACACTACTTGCAGCACCGTTTGTCAAGAAGCGTATTAGTATTTCAGTACTGACCATTCAGAGACTGATACCAATTCAGTACTTGTACTTGATACCCAGTCAGAGACCACTTTATAGACCACTGGCTTGTTTCCCTGAATCCCACTAATAAACACCATACGGTAAATTTACCAGCACTCACTCTTCACAGCTTTCACAGTCTCCCCATTTCTCCCCGTAATGCTGCTCTGTGTACCTTCTGGGATTTGGAGACCTCTCTGGTGGAAATGCGTAATTGCATGCAAAGCACTGAAGAACATTTTGTATCGCTGGTAGTGCTTCAGCCTCCGGCCCCCGAGCTTAACGGCTCATGTACAGGCCGTTAAGCTCGGGGACCGGTTCAGCTTGATTCTTAGGGCTCTATCTATCTATCTATGCTTGTTCCAAATCTTAGGGAGTACATACATTCAGACAGGTGTCTCCAAACTTTTGACGGGTATTGTATGTTTTTCTTGAAGCATCATCTCTAAAGGTATGCTAACACATGTCTAGGAAAACACTGCCTGTTGTGTCTGTCTACTTTCTTACTCACTCCACAGAACATGGAATGTCGTTGAGGTTTGGTGATGTCCAGATCTGCTCTAAGAAAGAAACCGTAACACTTCTTTAATAGACAGAAAGGTCAGAGATACGGCTCCAGCGTGAGTCATCCTAGAAATTCCACGACTTGCTTCTGTCTAGCAGTTCTTGTAGGGAACCTTTCGGATAAGTCGCCACGGAGAAGCTAATCAAACCCAACCCCGGGGCCAAGAGGGCTGGACGGGTGAAGTAGTAAATGGGCCGATTACTAATGACACCATCACCGGAGAGAGGCTGTACTTCAGCGGAGACTTACAGTCCGTTTTTCTCTCGCTCTGTCGCTCTGTCGCTTACAGAAGAGCTACAGCTAAGAGCATAAAGGCCATGTCAGCCTGGCACCCTCATCCCATGTTGTTGTTGCTTTATTCTTTTTCGCCATGTCCTCCGTAGAGGAGAGTCTTAAATGCTGTGACTAACGCCGTGGCTGGAAGCCAGCGCCTCGTTGGGAAGAGAATCACCGTGTAATATGGCTGTAGCAGTTTGAGCTGCGAGTTCTCGGTGAAGCTGTGGTGAATTAAAAGATGCTTCTGGCTGTGGAGGGTAATCCAGTTTTCTGGGGAGGTGTGGTTTTAAAGATGCCCCCCAATGCCAGTCATTGAAAATTGCAGGGCACATTAGGGTGCAGCCTGTGCACGGTGTAGTGTGATGTGTGGAGTGAGTAGAGTCCTAAAGCCTGGAGATATGGCCACCCCTCATGGAGGGATGTAAACTATATGTCCAGAAGTTTGTAGACATCTGCTTATCTAACGGTTGTTAGGAATTTACCTGCAGTAATAGGTAGTTTGTCCCCCATTGCAGCCCTAACAGACCCCTCTGGGAAGACCATTCCCACATACAGGGTTTGCACCACGGCGTGAAGCAGCAACACAGTTTTACAGTTAACCTTTATCCAGTCAAATGAGAATATGAGAATAAGTCAGGACACTGCTAACATGAACGCTCGCAGCATTCGCAGTAGCAATAGGTCAGGTACTGACTTTGGATCAGCAGTTCTAGATCACGTCAACTCATCCCAAAGGTACTGAATAGAGTTTCATCACTCCATCACAGATGTACCAGTACTGGGATTACTGGCAGTACTGGCAGTACTTCATACCCCCCAGCCCATGCCTGATTAGTGAACTTCAGCCTCATGTGCAGCTGCTTCAGAGCATCTTATTCTGTTGGCCAGTGCTTTTCTATGGAGATGAAACAATGTCAGCTATGTTTACCTCTTACCTGACACCCTCCTCACCTGACGCCAACCAGTTTCCCTCTTCATTTGTGCCATCTGCTACACCCTCGACTGCATCGCTGTATTATCCAGATGTACCAGTATTAAGATAAGATGGGACTGTTTTTAGCTCTCTCCCACTTTGCACCAAGACTGAGTCAGAGACTGCCTCTACATGTGCAGTCTCTAAAGCTTTTACCATCCAGACTTCAAACAGAGATTCTGTTTTGAATGTATCTTATTAACTGTAAATACTGTTTCTTAACTGTTTATTAACTGTAAAAAATGTTTCAGCTCTTCAGCTGCCCATATGTGGGTCTTAACAGAGGTGTTCCCTGCATCGTCCAATTAAATGCGCATGTAAACTTTACTCTGCAAATGTTTGATTGAGCTTCATAACGTTATCTAGTGAGAAGCATGTGGGCTAACAACGGCCAACTCTTCTAATAAAATGAAATATATATATTTCTCAAAACCCACCAGAGACCCCAACAATCTCTCAAACGCTTCCAGTTGAAAATGAAAGGAATGCGTCGTAGTGCATCCACACAACGGGGCAGTGTAAATGCAGAGTAGAGGCTGTTTGTTTTATAGCATGATAATATTCTGGAGAAAGTCATCGTTTGGCTGAAGTTCATTATCTCCCAAGCCTAGTGGGCACTCATGACCGGTGACGATCAAAGACTGGCCCTAGAAACAGTCTGATCATGACACATAGATGTCAGAAGGTTTTTCCAAAGGTCTAGCGGAAGTGAGGCGGAAGTCTTCCAGGTAGTACAGAGACTCCAGGCCTCTTTATCAATGGCTCGTCCTGCCCGGCATCTTAGCCGCGAACAATCATGAATATGTGGTGAATGTCTGTAAAAGTAGTGTCTAATCGTGGTAGATGTGTCAAAACTCAACTTTTCTCCAGCTGCAGGGTGAAAGAGCGTCTGTTCACCAGCAGTTCTTTATTCGGTTTCATTTTCAGATTCAGGTTATATGTGCCTAACAGCAGTGCTGGCAGAGGCCACCTACTGAAAAACCTGTTTATGTAGGTTCAGTGTCTGCTTCATGAAGGGTTGTACAGGCTCAGTATGCTTCACTGCTGACACAGTTGTACGTTCTTCTACATGTCATTACGCCTAATAGATGGAATTTGACATGGGAGCTCACTGGGTTGAACAAATTCTCGTCTGGGTTTGAGACCTGTGTGTCAGACACAGTTTGATTCTCATGTGACCTGGCATTCCAGCAGCCTCGAAGCTATCTGTGTTGTCTGCCAGCGCGCTGCCCGTGCAGTCGGCCGCAGAGCTACTCTCGGCTCAGAGCGCGAATGAGTGCGCGTCTATTTTTAGAGCCGCCTGTTAAAGCGGCTGGACAGTATGGTGTGTTTGTGTGGAGCTAATCAGACTCCTGTCCTTCTCGTCAGGGATCCATACCTGTCCACCAGCTGGTTTTCCATGAGCCCTCAGGGGAGAATGAGAATTGGATGAGCTTTGACCATCTGAACTCGGCTGGTGGAGCATCTGGACCAGCCGAACAGACTCTCCGCTAGGTAACTTGTGAGCCTGGTCCCTCGGGAGAGTTCGATTGTTTCCCTCCTCGCTTGACAAGATTCGTAGTAGAGCTCTCTTTCTCTTATTCTCTCTCTCTCTCTCTTTCGCACGCTCTCGTACAAACAGACTTCCACTGTACCTCACATTCCTGCCAGCAGCGTCCCTGCCGTGCGGCTGCGTCGTGACTCTGTATGAGCTGTGTTTGAAAACAGGCGTATCGCAGGCACGCTTTCCCCAAATCTCAACAGTTCAGGAGTAGCGCTCCCACCTACTGCAGACGCCTCCCCTTCCCTCCTCGCTTCCGTGCGCTGAGGGCCACCCCAGTCCCACCAGGCTGTCTCCGCTAAGCGGAACAAATTGGTGAGCAGACTCAGGTCCCTTCAGCAGCTCTCCCCTGCAGAAATTAAAGTGTGGAACTCGAACAGGCAGGCTGCCAGGCAGGTTGACAAGCCTCCAGGTCTTCAGGGACGAAGGACTCCAGAGGTCTGGAGAATACAGTACTGGGCTAACCTCTGGCTGGTGTGGGTGGTACTCTGGAGACCCTCATGGGTCAACCTTTGCTCTCATCCCTGCTGTTATGAACATACCTATGGAGTCTGTGGAAAAGAAACTGGCCATTTTGCTGCCCAAGTATGGCGGCTCTAGGACCAAAACAGCTGTGCCAGCAGAGGGGGGTTAAGTGTCTTGCCCAGGGGCAAAGCCAGTTATATCAGTCAGTTTTGGTATTTAAACCCCTGACCTTCTGGTTCACCTCTGCTACCACTTGGCTGCTTATGTTGGGCACTGTTTACATTCATACTTTCCCATTGTCTATTAAATGAGTCTAAACTGAAACATGGTGACCTGTCATCAAGCTGATGATGACAACAACGAAAATAATAATTATATTCCAAATTGTAAATGTATCACACCTGGTAAAGTGAAATGTTTGAAAAGTTTTATGGGAGTGTTACAATCACAGTAACTCCATACTGTAATGTTCCCCTGTAAGTAGTGCTGCTTCTTTCAGAAGGTTTTTTAGACGGAAACATCTTACATAGCTGTCCTGTTTGTTTTCCGTGAATAGCTGCTGGTGAGAAAGTTCTGTGCAGTTAACATCAGCCAACACAGTGAATTACCTGTAGACGGGAATAAGGTTGGTGGTGCCTCACTTAGTTTCATTTAGCTTCTTCGGCGCTGGCTGCAGCTGCTGAGGAGAACTTGGCTTTCAGGTTGTGTAATCTAGGTGTTTCCTCAGGTAAGACATGCTTGACCAGGATTTTTCTTATTGTTAGATGTGTTTGACCAGGTGTTTCCTCGGGTTACATGTGTTTGACCAGGTGTTTCCTCAGGTTAGATGTGTTGTGCAGGCTTTTCTTCAGGTTAGAAGTGTTTGACCAGGTGTGTCCCCAGGTTACATGTGTTTGACCAGATGTTTCCCCAGGTTAGATGTGTTTGACCAAGTGTTTCCTCAGGTTTGATGTGTTTGACCAGGTGTATGGAACCATAAAAGTACAGAGCATTATACCCAACTCTATAGGGCGCCGCCAGTCCCGGGTAGGGTTTTTGCTTTCGTACCTGTTTGGCTGGTGGTGCCGGCTGATCCCTACATAGACTAATTAAGTCCTAGAAGTTCCTTACATTGCAAACTCATAGCTTTACAGTCATTCACTTAATGCTTAATCACGTTAGTAACCTTTGATTGGCTTCTACAGCTCTGAGAATTATTCTTTAAGGGTTCTTTTAGTAAAAGCAGTGGTTATATATTAAGCGGTGAACTCCTTGGTTTCTTGCAGGGTTGTTTCTTCTTGCTCATAAGAAGTTTTTCAGGTCTGCTCTTCTGCTTGGCTTGTTCACTCTAAGCTCTGAACATTGGGTCCATGAAAGTACACCCATTGTAAAATTCTCAATGCAAATAAATTTTAATTCAATTAAACTGAAGTCTTCTCAGGATGAACTTGGCAGCGAATGTCACATTTGGAAAGACCCAGTAATCAGAGCTTCCGGGTCCGTCCAACAGAAAACAATTCAATAGCATTGTCCAGTTATGTGTAACTCAGTAAGTCTGCTATTACAAGCCTTACAAACAAGGAAATGCAATATGCTTTACATAATATATTTACGCCAGAGTTCGTTCACTCGGAATTCAGTCAGAAAAGAAGCTTTTTAATCCACTTTCATTTCTGGTTTCACTCCAGTGGGCCTTTCTTTCTGTGTCTTGTATCCATAAAGGAAAGCCAGTTATTCAATATTTTAATTATTTTATATATATTAGTCCCTTATTTTAACAGCTGATGTGTAAATGAGGTGCACATTTTAATACACAGCTACTGCTTATTTACAGAGTTGAACATGTGCAAAAGTTAGATTGTATGTGTTCTCTTTTAGCACACACATTTGCAGGAAAATGCCATATTTAAACATCATCTTTGTGTCCCGGGGGGTGTTCAGACTTTTTTTTTATATGACTCCATTTCCTGAGCCAACTGTATATCTTTCC
Source organism: Megaleporinus macrocephalus (assembly GCA_021613375.1). NCBI lineage: Eukaryota > Metazoa > Chordata > Actinopteri > Characiformes > Anostomidae > Megaleporinus > Megaleporinus macrocephalus. Next base: position 39,032,344 of record CM038724.1, on the reverse strand, counting down.
CTGTCCTTGAGTCCTGCTGCGAGCATTTTATCCAATCAGATATCCTGTTTTTAGTGGTGCATGCCTGTAGGTAGTTAGCCTCTTAATAATAACCACTTATAATGCGTTTATAATAGGCAGAAATATTTCAATGAGGACACAGATTAAGTTCTGAATAGGAAATCTCACTCAGCATGGTGTATGCTTATGAAGGAAGCCTACCCTGCTGGTTGGTTGTGCCACAAGTGAGGAATAGTTGCTGATATTGTGGTTCTAGCTGGGAGAGCCCACTTTGTAGATATCAGTGCAAGCACTTTAACTAGAACAAGCTGAAAAAGTTACTGAGCCAAACCCTACCAAGTAGTTATTGGATCTATAGATTGTATTGCATCAGTGATTTAAATCTGTTAATTAGATGGTAGTACGATGCACTTATTTATGTCCTCGGGTCCGGCTGCAATATTTTATTCAGTTATATAACTTTTACAATCCAAGACAAATGGGGAAGCGTTGCTGATATTGTGGTTCTAGCTGGGAGAGCCCACTTTGTAGATATCAGTGCAAGCACTGTACCTAGAACAAGCTGTGAAATCATGCTTTATGTGTGTCATTTGAGCCGAACACTACAATTGTTACAGTGATTTCAAATCTGTTAATCAGACGGTAGCTGGAAATAACTGCCCAGTGTTGTTGCAAGGATGGTCACTGAGTGAACAGACTTAGCTTTAAGGGCTCTGTACTATTTTCGTCTCTACCAGCCACATGGTAGACTACTGTCTGTTTTCTGTTGTCTGAAAGTTAAACTCCAGGAGGAACTTCTTCAGTTGTCGACTCAAGTTAAATGAGCGTCTGCTGGCCGTTCTCAGGCAGCCACCTTTTTATAAGCCTGTGCTTATTGTCTCCTTCACGCTCTCTTTCGCACCAGTCCCTGAGGTTTGCCAATCCTTAGCTACCCCAGCGTAAACACACACTCCATCACTCGCATCCTCATTGTTTTCTTCTCACTCGGTTCCAGCGGAAGCATGCAACCTTGTCTTCCAGTTCCTGAATCAGTCTGTTCCTCCTGCCTGGCATGGGTTTCTACCGAGCGCCAAGGTATCATTCCGCTGGAACGCGTTGACGGTGGAAGCTTCAGTCTCACCGCTGGGAGCCCCTGTCTGAGCCCGATAAGGCACCTAGCCACCAGACATCCAGCGCTACGCGTCTGCTTTCCCTTCAGATCAAACATAAAAGAAGCCAAGCGGCTGATTACGGCGGCTGCAGAGTTCGGCGAGGGAAACCCGCGGCGCTCCGAGCTCCCACTTAGCATGCGTTATTAGCTTCGGGAGCGGTGTCTGCTGTCAACAAGAGCGTATTCCAGCCTGAGATCTGTCCGGCCCAGCAGGCTTTGCGAGCTACAGAGAGAGGCACTTCATAGTCGGGGTACATGGGGCCGGGAAAACTGACAGCGAGGCGGAGGGAGAGAACAGAGGAGCGCTTGTTAAAAGTCTCTTGAACCAGATGGAGGGCGTGAGAGAGATTAGGCGAATGTAAGTGAGTTCACTTTCCCCGATCAAAGCTGCTATTAGCCCGCTCTCTGCAGCAAGACTCACTCAGATGAGTAAACTCAGCCAGTAATACGCCATTGTTGGAGAGAGCTCTGTTGAAATGGTGGCCACTTTATTTAATGAGGACCTTGGAGAAGAGGGGAATGTAAAGGAGTGACAGAACCAAAGAGAGGGAGCGAGAGAGAGGACTGAAAATAAGTACAGAGAGTTGGTCTTAAGAATTGGAAGCATCCGGTGAGGTTTCCTATGCAGACCAATGAGTCACTACCTCTGCTCTTGCTTATACAGGCCTGCTTGAGATGCCCTCATGCTGGCCTGGTATTGATTGAATGCTTGGAGAAAACTCCGCTTGGTCCACAGTACAGCTGTAATTTGTGAAGGTCATGAAAGACTGAACTACTTAAGGAAGTGTTGTAACTGAAGGTCATTAGGGAACAAGTCTGGGATAGAATGAGTCTATTCTAACTGCAGGCCACTGGAGTTCCTCCACACCAAACTCATGAAATCATGTGTTCATGGAGGTGATTTTGTGTACAGGTTTAGCTTTACACCGCTCCAGAGTCCAGCGGTGGAGCTTCCAGAGACAGCTTGGGTCTCTGAAATGAGTGATTTGTACACCTGTTAGTAATGGATGTGGCCTAACATCTAGACTCAAGTATAAGAGGGGTGTCCACATACCTTTGGCCACACAGTGAAGCTATTAGAGTGTGTCTGATGTGCAGCTTGATAGGAATGTGGTGTAATGCTAGATTTAGTCCTGATTACAGTATTTAGCAGCAGATGTACATACCAAACAACAAGTATCAGCGCCGGGTCCACAGTTCTATCATTCCCGTAATCCCTTTATCCCCAGGCAAACGTACAAGTCTGAAGAAAAGCCATTGACAAACTCAGGCTGCTGATTAGCCCAGTATCTCCAGCTCCATGTGAACAGAGTGTCCGGATTCAGGAGCTGTTGTGCTGTTCCAGCTCGGAGTGTCTGATTTCTGTCCGAGTGCTCCTCGTTTACAGCGCTGAGGGAAACGGTGTCAGACCTGTAGTGACGCTAGCTGACCTCACACGCTGACTCTACATACACGCTCATTCACAACATCTGCTGCAGCTCAGCCACCGGTTACAGAGGGTCTTCTGTCTGTGAGCACGGGGTCACCGTAACACGAGGCTTAGGCTTAGAGGAGCTTTCTCTCTGTCTCTCTCTACTTTCTCTATCTCTCTCTCTGTCTCTCTCTCGTTCTCTCTCTCTCTCTCTCTCTCTGTCTATCTCTCACTCTCTCTCTCTCTGTCTCTCTCTACTTTCTCTATCTCTCTGTCTCTCTCTCTCACTCTCTCTCTGTCTCTCTTTGTCTCTCTCTCTGTCTCTCTCTACTCTCTATCTCTCTCTGTTTTTTTGTCTCTCTCTCTCTCTCTCTACTCTCTCGTTCTCTCTCTCTCTCTCTTTCTCTGTCTCTCTCTCTCTCTCTGTGTCTCTCTCTCTCTCTCCCTCTCTGTCTCTTTCTCTGTATCTCTCTCTGTTTCTCGCTTTCTCTGTCTCTCTCTCTTTCTCTCTCTCCCTCTCTTTCTCTGCATCTCTCTCTGTCTGTATCTCATTCTGTTTTTCTCTTTGTACTTCTTTCCCTCTTTCTATATTTCTCTCTCTCTGTGTATCTCTTTCTTTCTTTCTCCATCTTTCTCTCTATCTGTATCTCTGTCTCTGCATCTCTCTGTATTTCTCTCTCTGTCTCTGTATTTCTCTCTCTCTCTCTCTCTCCCGTGTAAAGTTTTAAACAGACCCTCGTTCCCTCCCACACAGTCATTGTGAGCCGTGTCTCTGATCTGTAAACTGCTCTCTTCCGAGTACCTTTTGCAAAGAGAGCGAGCGAGCGAGAGCAGGCAAGTAAGAGAGAGTGAGCAAGAGAGGAAGAAAGCGATTCTCACTGTGGTCCTCTGAAGGTGCAGTAGATATTTTTAGGTTTCTGTCTCTGTACATGTTTCTGTGTCTCTCTCTGATTCCAGTCCTGTAATCTGAGTCTCTGAGCTGCTGTACGATACACAGTGTATATACACACGCCTGCCTCTCCACCACTGAACTCATCACCTTCACACAGCACTCTGCTTCTACTGGAATAAGCCCTGATGCTCCAGTGCTGCATGCTGGACCCACAGGCTCGGCTGTGTTGTGGTTTTGTCATGTCACCAGCAGCTCTCCTGATGTCCTGCCCTTCGCCGCTCGCTCTGAGCAAACACACCATATAAGCAGACACGGTTCTGAAGACGAGGCCAGCGGAGCGCGTCGCTTCCACTGCTATCGGCTTCTTCAGCGTATTAATATTAATATGCCGCTAAGTGCTCTGTCAGTTCTGACGTCCCTATTGGTGCGAGAGAAAACAGTCCTGTCCTTCAAACGTCCACTTGTGAATGCAGATCATGTCTCCAGGTGTGTGGAGTGATTGTGGACCTAGCAGAGTGTGACGTGTTAAGCAGCTTCCGCTCCGCTCTAGAATGCCGTACCTCTATAAAAGACTGATACAGAGTTTGACGAAGCCTTTACTTGTCCGACTATAAAGATGTCCAGGTGTGGGGGTTATGAGGGGGTTGGATGGGAATGAAGTTCTGCTGAGTCAGCATGAATAGAATTAAATAGATAAGATTAGAACCACCTCCCTGTATCTCCACTCACTGTCCACTTTATCAGCTCCACTGACCATACAGGAGCTAAACTCACTGTCCACTGTATCAGCTCCACTGACCATACAGGACCTCCACTCACTGTCCACTGTATCAGCTCCACTGACCATACAGGAGCTAAACTCACTGTCCACTGTATCAGCTCCACTGACCATACAGGACCTCCACTCACTGTCCACTGTATCAGCTCCACTGACCATACAGGACCCCCACTCACTGTCCACTTTATCAGCTCCACTGACCATACAGGACCTCCACTCACTGTCCACTTTATCAGCTCCACTGACCATACAGGAGCTAAACTCACTGTCCACTGTATCAGCTCCACTGACCATACAGGACCTCCACTCACTGTCCACTGTATCAGCTCCACTGACCATACAGGAGCTAAACTCACTGTCCACTGTATCAGCTCCACTGACCATACAGGACCTCCACTCACTGTCCACTGTATCAGCTCCACTGACCATACAGGACCCCCACTCACTGTCCACTTTATCAGCTCCACTGACCATACAGGACCTCCACTCACTGTCCACTGTATCAGCTCCACTGACCATACAGGACCTCCACTCACTGTCCACTGTATCAGCTCCACTGACCATACAGGAGCTCCACTCACTGTCCACTTTATCAGCTCCACTGACCATACAGGAGCTAAACTCACTGTCCACTGTATCAGCTCCACTGATCATACAGGACCCCCACTCACTGTCCACTGTATCAGCTCCACTGACCATACAGGAGCTCCACTCACTGTCCACTGTATCAGCTCCACTGACCATACAGGACCCCCACTCACTGTCCACTTTATCAGCTCCACTGACCATACAGGACCTAAACTCACTGTCCACTGTATCAGCTCCACTGACCATACAGGAGCTCCACTCACTGTCCACTGTATCAGCTCCACTGACCATACAGGACCTACACTCACTGTCCACTGTATCAGCTCCACTGACCATACAGGACCTCCACTCACTGTCCACTGTATCAGCTCCACTGACCATACAGGACCTCCACTCACTGTCCACTGTATCAGCTCCACTGACCATACAGGACCTCCACTCACTGTCCACTGTATCAGCTCCACTGACCATACAGGACCTCCACTCACTGTCCACTGTATCAGCTCCACTGACCATACAGGAGCTCCACTCACTGTCCACTGTATCAGCTCCACTGACCGTACAGGAGCTCCACTTACAGACTGTAGTTCATCTGATTCTCTGTATACTTTATTACTCTGTTCTTTAATGATCAGGACCCCACAGGACCACCACAGAGCAGATACTATTAGGGAGGTGGATCATTCACAGCACTGCAGTGACACTGATGTGGTGTGTTAATGTGTGTTGTGCTGGTGTGAGTGGATCAGACACAGCAGCGCTGCTGTGTGTTTAAACACCTCAGTGTCACTGCTGGACTGAGAATCATCCACCAACCAAAACTATCCAGACAGCAGTGTCCTTTGGGCGGCGCCCTGTGTCCGATGATGAAGTGGTCTCTGACTGTACATCTACAAGGTGAACCAGCGAGGTAGTTGTGTCTAATAGAGTGGACAGTGAGTGGACACAGTGTTTACACACTCTGGCTGCACTGCTGTGTTTGATCCACTCACATCTCTAACTTCACAGCACACAGTGGTTACTAATATCTGCTGAACTGTTATAACATTTAAAACAAGCTCACTGTCTCTTCCTCGCTCTCTTTGTCTTTCTCTGTTTCTCTCTCTCTCTTTCTCGCTCCTCCTTTTTCTTCCTCCCTCTTGCTCTTCCTTTTTCTTCCTCTCTCTGTCTTCCTCTCTCTCTCTCGCTCTTCCTTTTTCTTCCTGTGTCTTGCTCTTCCTTTTTCTTCCTCTCTCTGTCTTCCTCTCTCTCTCTCTCTCGCTCTTCCTTTTTCTTCCTGTGTCTTGCTTTTCCTTTCTCTTCCTCTCTCTCACTCTGTCTCTCTCTCTCTCACCCTTCCTTTCTCCTCTTCTCTCTGTCTCCCTTTCTCTTCCGCTCTCTTTCTCACTCTCTCTTGCTCTCTCTCTCTCTCTCTCTCTCTCTCTCTCTCTTGTTCTCGTGCTGTGGTGAGGCTGTGTGGGTAGAGAGAGTTGATGTGAGATGCTGATCTAAGATCACTAGACTGCGCTCATGTATAGTCTATAAATATCTGTGACAGTTTTATATAACGACGCTTGGTGGGAGAGAATCCTGAGAGCGGCAGGTAACACGCTCAGTCAGGGTTTGTCTTTACAGTGAAATTGAAATTAGAGGAGCTTCATTCTACTGAACACTAGGGGGCAGCATGCTGTGCTTGTAAGAAACTAACATCAGCTCCAGTGTTCTCTCTTCTTCTGCTTACATCACGTCTCTTGTTCGCTGCCGAATGTGGTTTCTTGTTGAGAGCTTCAGCTAGTGTTGCGTTATGGCTCCTCAGGCAGCCGCTGTTTACTGCTGCATCACTTAAGGTGGAAAGAAGAATTTGAAGTTGAATGAGTAGTCTTCAGCACCTGTATATCACTTCTGCACCATTTACGGTGGAATGAAAAAATTCAAACAAGTAGCCTCGGGCGCCAGAAAGTAACTGCTCTGTCATTTAACGTGGAATGAAATAATTTGAACATCAAACCAAACAAATAATTTGAGGCACCACAAAATAACTGCTTCACCATTTAAGGTGGAATGGAAACGTTCTAATACCAATCCAGCTTCATGTTAGACACACTGCCATCAACGAATGAACTTCCACCGCAGAGCAGTTCTCACGTTGGTGCTGGTGGCTCTTGTGAGAAAGAAATTGTGCCCCGTTGAAAAGGATGTTCTGAAGCTGTGGGTGGAGATACTCAAACCTCAACAGCTTGAACCACAGTTGTGTTGTGTTGTGTTCATGCTCTATGGTGGTTGCTGCAGTGTTTGAACTGGCCTTGCGTAACTCCGCCCAATTATCACTTTTAATTAAAGATGTGCAGATGTGGCACGGACGCCACCAAATATACTCTTATCTAAGCTCACACCAGGCCGGCCTGTGACGGCCGTAGTAATTCCACCGCTGATTAAACATTGCGGCTAAAAGGCGGCAGCTGATCTGTGGTCGTTTGGTGTTTGCACAGCTCTAATCCTGCACCAGAAATAAACTGGCATTTTCGGGCAGCTGTGGCGTGTTTACTGTCCTCTCTGTGCCCTCATTAAGAGGACTTAACGCCTCGGAGCTGGCCCAAGCCTTGACCTGGGATGTGCGGGTTGTGTAAGCTGTGTTTGTGCAGCGGTCATGATGAAGTGATGCGTTCAGTTTTATATAAATCCCAGAAGGTATGTGTAATTACCGTGTGCTGAAAAGTGTAGGCACTTGAAACTGACATTGCTGAGTGGCGAACCCACTCGGGATAATTGATTCACTTCATTATTCACTCGTGCAACATCAGGTCCATCGCTGGCCGCAGATGCTCGCACGTAGGACTGTTCAAGGGTGGCAGTGGAGATTAAAAAAAAAAAAAAGCCTGCCAGGAAAGCATGTCAGGTGGTTCCACAAAGCTGGCTGTGGAAGATTGAGCATATTTAAGACTTACCTTCCACTGGGTGTACAAAAGTATAGAGGTGCTCTTTGGTTAGTGGTCGGTCCACCTACATACCAAGGAGCTCCGCAGTGACTGTCTCTCGAATTAGCTTCATTGGCCTCTGAATTAACTAGCGACGGACACTGCAGTGCCTCTCCACAGCTGGGTTACTGCTGTTTACATAACGTTAGGTTTTAAACTGATCACCAGTGTTCACTGAAAGACAGATCATCAGCAGGGTACAACACTCGCCCCTCACAACCTACCAAACTAAAGCTCTTCATTCAGCAGAATATTTCTCGTTCAACCTTAAATGGTGCGGCAGGTTCGTCATCATAATGATCACTGAGGCTCTTTTTAGAAAGAGCCCTGCATCTGCAGTTTACACCAAAGCGACATACAGCCATGACGTCATTTGCCAATATTCTATCACGTCTTAAGACCCCCACAAACCGGAAACCTGTGTCAGGCTGAGTGCTGTAGTTTAACAGTGACTCTACTGTCTTGCGCCGTCATTTGCTTGTTTGTGGCTCATATGTAGGGCTGGACGGTGTGTGGACTGATTAAAGTATATCACTGTTTTGTGACACGAGATGTAGTTTTATAAACTGTTTATATACAGATGTAGTTCAAAGTTATAATATGTAACAGCTCCGAACAGAATACACAGTGTAGCTATCCTCACAACTCCTGTTAGTGATGTGAAACAGAAAGCTAACAGAAATCTAATGAACTGGGAACTAAGAATACAGTGAGAGTGCCCCCTGCTGCTTATCAGAGTGTTATGGCTCTGCAGTTACAGTTTCCGGTACTCACCAGCATCACTGTAATATTGTATTTGAGCAGCTTCATCAATGTTAACACAGGACGGTAATAAAAGGTGATGCTGGAGCTCATGCTGAGTGTGCGGTAAAACATATATATGTATATATATATATATATGTTTGTATACGCATGTTGTGTTGCTATTCATACTAAACATATGTGATTGATGATTTATTTATTAAATTATTTATTTATTGTTGTATTGTAATTGAATAGCGCCACTTAAGGTTGACTTCTGAAGCTCCAGCCCCGTTCAGAGAGAATCTGACTACAGTGCTGATGTTCTCAGTCCGTGAGTGAGAGTTTAGCCAGATCTATATGCCCTCTGCGTCTGTGTGTGTTTCAAGCAATATGAGGTCACTGCCCGCGTACCTCCCTGTGTCAGCTCCGTTGACGTGGTTGTTGAGAAGCACATCCAGTAGAGTGCAGTTTGGAGTAAATCAAACATGGGGACTGTTGGTCCTTGCGCCACTGCCAAGTTACATCATGGTTAATATTTCGAACCAAACTGCACAACCAGTCTTCAGAAAGTCCTGCCGTGTCTTCTGCATCTTGCATTGCCCACAATGGTCTCCAGCGGTGTCACTCCGTCCCGTCTGCGTTTGTAAGCTTTCTGAAAACGCAGAGTGCGGACAGAACTGAGCTTGACTGCCTTTAAATAGTCTGTCGGACTGCTGGACGTTAGTTGCTACTGTTCAGGAATACTTTGTCACTGTGATTTGTAGCTGCTCAAAACTTGGTAACTATATTCATGACGGTTTAAACTTTCCTGTGTCCCTCTGTTGGCGGCTCTGGCCATGAGCTAGATGAGCAGTAACCAACTTTTTAAATCGTATAATGTTCCTATTTTATCATATACTGAAGGTGTTGATGCTGGGCAACAAGACAGAGAGTTAGAGAATAACATGCACCCTGAGTTTCAGCCACAAACTCAAACTCACAGATCTCCTCAGGTATCAGGGGGCACTGACAGAGCTGAGCTTACTGTACCTGCTTTCTGAGAAAAGACTTGATGACGTCTGGATTCGAGCATGATGAACCTCTTTCATTTGACTGTATTTTACATACACACCTTTTCTTTCCTCTGCTCTTCTAGCTCTCCGATTGGCTGACTGGGAGTCCATCTCTGACCTTTCACACTCATGAACATGTTTTGAGTCAGAAGTGTTCAACGGGTAACTAATAATTATAATACTATGATAACACTAATAGTGAAGTCAGGCCTCGATCCAGCTGTGAACCGGTTGGTAGATATTTCTGTTTTCACACTGCCAGCCGGGCCTAAATTTGAGCTGGAAAATTTGCTGCACTGTTGAAATCAGGGGCTCTTAATCTCGTCGTGTAGACTCGTTTGTAGGTTCACTCACGTTAAGTGTAAGAGTGAGTTCCAGTGACACACCCCCAGAAAGCCGTGACCTGTGTTTCACTACCAAATGGTCACGTATTCCGTTTTCCCCCCGAATTTGAGATCATTAGTATGTAGAACATGTTTCACCGTTGTTGTTGTTGTTGTTTGCCACAGGACGGTTCCTGATGTAGCTGATGATGCTCTCCTGAAGGTTACATCTCAGCTGATAAACAAGTCGAGGTTTCTGTTTTGCGTCCGTTTCTGGAGGGCAGACTGATAAACACGCGGCAGCCGTCACTGCTGTGCGGATGATCTCATTAAAGGAGCAGTGGTTATCAGCCCCCGTCATGCAGACCCTCAGCGCGGTGTATTATTGTGATTTTCAGTTCACCAGGTAGTGATTAAACTGTGCGTGAGCTGAGGCATGCGTGAGAACAGGCCGGTCTGAAAGGGTCAGCAGGACCACTTAACAGGGATAAGCTTCCACAAGACTGGTGCAGCTGCTCCCTCTAGTGCTGAAACAGAGTGCTGCACTTGGTTTTAAGGGGACCGTGAGTGATGCTGCACCATCATTCAGCTGGTTTTCACTCGTACCACTAGATCTGTTTCTCATTATTATTCTGATAGGCCTCTGATATTACTCTGATTGACCTGATATTACTCTGATATTGACTTTGATATTACTCTGATAGACCTCTGATATTACTCTGACATTACTCTGATATTGCTTTGATATTACTCTGATAGACCTTTGATATTACTCTGATATTGACTTTGATATTACTCTGATTGACCTCTGATATTACTCTGATATTGACTTTGATATTACTCTGATAGACCTCTGATATTACTCTGATAGGCCTCTGATATTACTCTGATAGGCCTCTGATATTACTCTGATAGGCCTCTGATATTACTCTGATATTGCTTTGATATTACTCTGATAGGCCTCTGATATTACTCTGATAGGCCTCTGATATTACTCTGATATTGCTTTGATATTACTCTGATAGACCTCTGATATTACTCTGATATTGCTTTGATATTATTCTGATAGGCCTCTGATATTACTCTTATAGACCTCTGATATTACTTTGATATTGACTTTGATATTACTCTGATAGGCCTCTGATATTACTCTGATATTGCTTTGATATTACTCTGATAGACCTCTGATATTACTCTGATAGGCCTCTGATATTACTCTGATATTGCTTTGATATTACTCTGATAGATCTCTGATATTACTCTGATAGGCCTCTGATATTACTCTGATAGGCCTCTGATATTACTTTGATATTGACTTTGATATTACTCTGATAGGCCTCTGATATTACTCTGATATTGCTTTGATATTATTCTGATAGGCCTCTGATATTACTCTGATATTGCTTTGATATTACTCTGATAGGCCTCTGATATTACTCTGATAGGCCTCTGATATTACTCTGATATTGCTTTGATATTATTCTGATAGGCCTCTGATATTACTCTGATATTGCTTTGATATTATTCTGATATTGCTTTGATATTACTTTATTACTTTATTCTGATATTACTGATATTACTCTATCACTCAGATTATTCTTGGTGATGCTTGTTTGGACTCAGGGTTTCTGTGAAGCTGCTTTGTGCCACTGGCTGTGTTTGCATGCAGTGATTTTCCCACTGGATTGGTTTTAATGTCTTATCCTTGCTGTCCTGAAGGTGTTCATGCTGGACGATAAGGCGGAGACTGAGGTGCTTCTATAAACAGTCTGATGATAAGGTCTTTGTTTACGTGCACATGGCCAGTGCGTGCATACACTACAGTACCATGATGACCAGTGAGTCCAGTCAGAGTGTGGCGAGCAGCTGTACAAGGTTTTACACCATTAATAACATTTCCAGTACGTACCAAAGAGGAAGCGCTGTGTATGTGTGCTGAGAGTCTGGACCTGACTGGATACAATCAAAACCTACAAACGCCTAAGAACTACCCCAAAACTCTGATTCACAACACGCCGCTTACTCTGATCTGAACTACACCAAAAAACATCAACACAGAGGTAGGCACCTGCCTCTTACCTGCTGTGTCTATACACGGGGTCACTACGTGCTGTACGACGTATGAGCCAACCGTCTGAGCTGTCTAGAACCCAGAATGACCCAGCAGTTTATACAGCCCTCGCTCAGTATGAGCTATTAAGACTCATTCAGCAGGCGGAACAGAGGAGATAACACCAAACGTGCTTCAGCTAATCAAAACAACATCAAATCAGAGTGCACCGAAATCTACAAACAACAATCATACAATCGCTCGCGGTTTCGAAGAGACAGAAGCATCAATCACTGAGTAACTTTGCTTTTATTATAATCAAATTTTTGTTTATTCGTGGTAACGTTTACATCATACATCACACACTTTATATACACTTTACACACAACAGCGCCACTGAGAGAGGGGAGGGTTCACAACAAGCTTTTCAGAGTGTCAGTTGCATCATACCAAGTATTGACATTAGCTTCATTAGCAGCGTGGATTCGAGCTGGCAAGAGTTGCAACCGTTGTCTTGCCAGCAGTGAGCCCAGCCGAGATGACCTTCCTTACCTGTCATTTAACAACAGGACAGGTAGAGCAGCGGGCACCTTCTCAGAAACCAGTCTTGATAGCTTAAAGGCAACCTTAATTCAAAACGTGTCCACTGGTGGGCACTCCCAGAACACATGAAGAGAGGTAGCACAGGCCTTTATTGAACACAGGGCGCATGATGTGGTGCTCAGGAGTCTATGAGGAGATAAGTTTCATGTATGTAATTCAGGTGAATCAACTAGTGATCAAGGTTACGAGATGCATTCTGAATATTCAGCTACACAACATCCCATTCAGAGTCTTCGTTCCAGACCAGGTGGTCTTGTTTGCAAAGTTTTTTCAAGGGGAGTGAAAATAATTTTTAGGACCAAATGATACAACGTTGAAATCAGTGTTTTAAACTGATTTGTTTTAAACTTTTTAGAAATAGGGCTGTGTTTGAAGCTCAGGCCACGCCTCCCGTGACAAAACGCCATGTTTGATTGGCCATCAGACCATGTAGGTCTTTAGTGATGAGTGACATCTGAAACATTTCTATGAAAAGGATAAAGAAAGAGAGCACGAGAGAGAGAGAGACAGAGAGAGAGAGAGAGAGAGAGAGAGAGAAAGAGACACTGGATTTAAATCTAAACGATTGAAAACACTGTTTTGAAAACGTGTATTGCCCCTTAATTACACTGTAATGTGTTTGTGGTTATTAAGGATGATTCATGATATCATATCATTTAGTTTGGCTCAGAAAGCTGGTCAGTGTTGAAGGGAAATGTGATCTGATCCACTTTGACTACGTCCTAGTTCAGTGTTTGTATGAGTGCACTGTAGTTCTAATACGCTGCAGTGATATAGAGGCACATCATTTGCAATAGATTTAAGGGAACAAAATTAATGTAATGTTTAAAAACTCTTGTAAAGCTGCATCAAGCCAGTGAAGTCCTTCTGCTAAACCTGTGTTTGTGGCTTTCAGCCACTAGATGGAGGCAGAGGTCTATGTTTGTGCTGTAAGGCTGGGAATGTATTAGTTTCAGAGCAGAACAGAGCAGCCTAGAACTAATATTACTCCAGTCCTACTCTCCAGTGCGTACTCTTGGATCCTCAGGCCTACACTGGCTTGTGATTTCACCCTGTAAGTTAAACACCACTGGAAATGAAGCTGTGGAATAGGCTTCTTGATGAACTGCGAGCTTGTTTGTCTGTAGAAGTTTTTAAAAGTTATTTTTATTTATTTTTTTTTTTTATATATATACTCTCCATTTACTGTACAGTGTCTTTGGGTGTCCTGAAAGGCGCTTTTCAAAAAAAATGTTATTATTATTTATTATTATAGCATAATAATCATAAAGGATTAAACTATCTGGTTAAAAACACATGAACGAAGGTGCTGTTAGTAAGTAAGTAATTAAGAACTTGTTCATAAAGCACTCTAAAAACAACCTGGGATGACCAAAGTGCTGTACTTGATATCAGTCCCCAAGACATGCTGGGTTAGAACACCACACATAAGATAGATAAAAGAAATCAGTAAACAGAGCTCACAAAGACAAATGGCGGATGTCAGGCAGGAGTCCGCGTGAAGTCCTTTGAAGATGATTTCATAGAAGATGATTTTCATTTCAGTGGGTGTGTGCGGGTCTGCAATATAAGAAGGGGCAAGATTGTTTAGTGCCTTACAAACCAAAAAACATCACTTTGAACTGTATTCTGAACTGGACAGGTAGCCAACGTAGAGAAGTGAGCACTGCAGTGATGTAATGATTCCCAAGACTCAGACGCAAAGGTACGATCCATAAGCAGGCGGTTTTATTGAAACCTTCGGTGAAATGCAATGGGAAACCAGAGGAGCGCACGCTGGAGGTTCCAGGCATTGGTTTCCTGTAAGAGCAGTGGTTGGAGCAGATTCCCTCAGTGGAGTTTAGTTCCAGGAGATAGCCCTCACGAAAGGGTGGAGTTAGTAAACGCATGTGGCTGGCGGTGGTGTGGCTGGGTAGATTTAGCTTGAACTGGCGTGACTAGGGAAACCTGGACTTGGCGTGGCATAGCTTGAAGAAGGATGGCTTGACTGGACCCGGCTGGGTTTTGCTTGGCTTCAACTTGGCTTGGTGTTGTAAGGCGTTCAGCCTAGCTTAGCAAGAGGCTTGGTTTGTACATACAGATAATACAAACAGTACCAGGCCCTGTGGTGATGGAGTGAGAGGGTTTTGTGGAAAGCAGGTGATGAGAGACAGGTGCAGTGTGTTCTAGGCTATTTAGTATACAGGGGACAGGGACCTCTGGTGGTAATAACCCCACCAAGACAGCACTGAGCTTCAGAGGACACACGACTGGGATCCAACCAAATAATGAACTGACCATCAAACCTCAGTCAAACTTTCCTTCCAATCTCCCAGTAGTTTCACGCAAAGACAGGGCCCCACTGGTACATACACAGTGAATATCTTTAATTTAGGAACTGGACAGTGCACACGCCCATACTGGTGTAAGAGTGCAGCTTCGAACAGACATGCTCAGCATCAGTCACTTGCTCACCTCATTGAGTGACTACTGTATCACTCTTTTTATGGTGTGTAGTTGGCAGAAGCTGATGATACGGAAGCCCATATCGTTATATAGTTGGTGGTTAAGCTGGAGGTAGCAGAGTTGTGCGGTGATACCTTTAGCTGGTCCAGTTTCTGGAACAGAATGGGGACAACAAGTGGTTCCACTAAGCTCTGGTGGCAGGAAGATTTCAGGTCACACCTGTGGAGCCGAGAGAATTATCTCTTTTATTTATTTATTTATTTATTTATTTATTTATTTATTCTAAAAGACCTAAATAGCAGACATGATGCTGGAGGAGTGAACAATATCTATATAGTGATGCTTACTGAGAACCTGGAGCTGAAACAGAGGAGTACACCCTCATATTAGTGATAGCAGTAATGAACTAAAGCTAATCACAGCCTGTTAGCAGGGTTTAAAGGGGCTGAGGGTCCCCAGGATTCCCATAAGAGTAAAGGGAACACCCACATATACCCACACATTAGTGAACACACACTAGGGGCAGTGAAAGACCCACATTTGCGCACACTAGTGAACTCACACACCAGGGGGCAGTAGAACACACACACACTAGGAGACTTACAGTCTACATAATGTGTCTTCTAATTAGTTAATGAATTAGGCTTGTTGCTGTGTTTGTTTTGGTTAGCCTCTAAAGGTTTGGACCACCGCAGAGCTCTGCACAGCAGATTCTACACAAGACCCTGCCGTCAGAGAGAGCACAGACGAACCCCAGGTTGTTCTGAACGTTCTTCTCCTACACATCCTACAGGAGTTATGTTTGGTATCATCTCACTAGCTATTCACAGTCTGGGTGGTTTGGAGTTACAAGATGATCTGTGTTTATCTGAAAGGTTTCCTTCTCTCTGTAAACTTCAAGCTGCTTATCATCTACCGTGGCTCTTCATGGTCCAGCTCTGGGTTTAATTTACACAGTAATGGGACGATAATGAGCGCTGGGAGGCCCTGGGTTCCGCCAGGGTCGGCCCTTCATTAAAAACAATGGTTTCTCATTTTTGGACACTGCACAGTGTGGCTCGCTGACCTTAACTTGGAATTCCAGAATAGTTTTTTACTTCAGTTTCATTATAGTTTAGTTATTAGGAAGTCATTCCCCAGTGGCTTGGTGTGAAACGCTCTGTGTTAGAGAGTGTTTATTATATGGAGTGATTTTAAATACGCTGCCTAATGACTAGTTCTAAGATTCTTATCCTTAATATTTTATTTATTCATGCCGTGCAGTAGTATTATTATTATACATGTACATACTGAGATGTGCACTTGTGGTGTACTATAGCTTTATTTATGTTGCAGAAATTACAACCCGAGGTTACTACGACAACCACGACAGATATGTTCCTCTAGACTGGAGCATTTGACACCAGATCACTCTGAATGACGTTCAATATCAGTGACTGAATCAGCCTCGGTGACAGAAATATCATTAATAGTGTAAAAACATTTATAGATTTGAGGTTAAAAGGCTGCCACAGGAATATATAAGTATATAAGCTTAGCATATGGTGGTGTAGTGGTCAGCACGGTGGTGTAGTGGTCAGCACTGTCTCCTCACAGTAAGACGTTCCAGGTTGGATTCCCGGTCCGGGCTGTTCTGTGTGGAGTGTACGTGTTCTTCCTGTGCTTGAGTGAGTTTCCTCCGGGTACTCCAACATTGTATTCCTGTACTTACTTATGTAAACATCTACAGGCCTGTGTAGATATTGGACGTGAGTGACTGCTGGAGAGCTTTATGACAGCATTTGTTAGAGTGTTAATATTGAAGCACTGAGTGTCCACTGTGGACAGTAGTAGGTGGTAGCAGTGGGTCCACCAAAGCTCATTGCCCACCAGTGTAAAGTGTACGTAGCTGTATGTTCCTTATATAGCGTTTCGTTTCTATGTCTAGGTCTGGGCGATATGGGAAAAGATCTTATCACGATGACATACCCGAGCCTTCAGGGACAGCACATATATGTTGTTCAATGTCGTTGTTGTTGCAGCTTTCTGTGTTTATGACGATTGAACCATTTCTGGGACAGTTCTGGTCTTCTTTGATCTTCTATATGACCACCTTCCCATTGGCTGCCATGTTTGGGAGACATCTCACCCGTTACTTGCTGGGGTATTCAGATGCGTACTTTTCTCTTTCTGAATTAAGTGTGTCCGGAGACTTTTGACTCACACCGTAGTGTGCATCGAAACTCATAGACTTCAGACACCAGATCACCAAGATCTCTGCAGTTATTAGTATACACGCTGTGAGCTGTACAGCTGTTGCACGTTGGCTCCTTTGCATGATTAAGTTTGTTAGACTTTTGGTTTAAAGTTAGTCAAGGCGTACAGTCCAGCCCTGCGATAGGGTTTTGAGAGCCGTAAGAGGGCGTGTGTCTGTAAGGACCAATAGCAGGTGGTCTGTGTGTGCATGCATAAAGGTTTTCAACACCTAGTGTGTGTTGGAGCTGCCTGGGGGCCCGATTGAAGATTCACATTATGGGCCTGTGAGCGGTCTGTATCAATAAGACCTCACTCTGTTTTGAATAAAGCTTCTTTAGCTCCAGTATCCAGTGAAGCTGGAGTGAAACGGCTGAACTGAACTCTGTTGTGCCTTGGGGTTTGTTGAGAAGGGTCACTAGACCAGTTCATCTTCACTAATCCATACAGATATACTGCATGGCCTAAAGTATGTGGAGGCCCCTCTGAATTATTATGGAGTTCAGGTGTTTTTGGCACACCCATTGCTCACAGGTGTATAACATCAAGTACATAACCATGCAGTCTCCATAGACAAACAATGGCAGTAGAATCATATAGATCACACAACACTGATGATATAATCACCCCTTCACTCCTTTATTACCAACATTGTTCATTCATCCCTTCTTTCCTTTATCATCACCAACACTGTTCCTTCATCCCATTATTTTTCTGGGTCATACGGTGCAGCTGGTCAGTCTCTGTGTCCAGACATATAAAGCAGGACACGTGGAGTCCCACTGGACGTGTAGTCTTCCTGTGGGATGTTCGTGAGCCAAGGTGTGAGAAAGAGAGTGAGATATGGACTCTGATGTGTGAGCCCTTAAATTTTTAATATCTACTCTGCCAAAACATGAAAGATTATCATTTCATATTACTTACCTTGTCAGTTGTGTGATGTAGTCATGTGGTGCAGAGTGGTGGAACACTCTTCCATTACTTGTTAGCTACATTGTGTATATAGTAAAGCTCTGCATTCCTGCACGACCCTATAGGACTCGCAGGTCAGTGGGCCTCAGCTATGTTAAAGCTCATCCTACTGTATTCGTCTGGGCACAGACACTGACCAGCTGCACCGTATGACCCTACTAGACTTAGGTGAGAGCACTTTGACTGTGTGGATCTGTGTGTGTTGATGTGTGGCTGCAGAGACGAGTGTCTCCAGAGAAGAATGGACGCTGTTTTGAAGGGAAAGGTCAAACGTCTGACGTAATACCTAGGAGTTGATGCTTTTGAGGGCTAGTCGAGACTTTGTGCCAGGTTCCAACTTTCTAGTATCGGCACCCTTTCAGACGAAACGTCTCCTCAGTGTTTCTTTCTTTAGACGGGAACGGCTCATTCTGGGAGGGATCTGCAGCAGATGGTGGAGTGAAGAGCACTAGTGGGACTTTCAATGGGCCTATTAACGGCTTACTTCTCTGCCTTTGTGTGCATGTGCCACACAGCTGTTGGCTGAATATGGAGGCTGCTGTATGCAGCCGTGCATCTCATCCTCCAACACGTTCTTGTTCTTTCTGCGTCTCTCTTCGTTCTGCCTTAACAAGCCATAGAACCTGAGCAGAACCTGCAGCTCGGTGCTTCATTTATATATAGTACTAAAAATGATTCATATCCAAACTCACACACCATCAGATATAACAGTAAACCTTATATCTACACTCACTGACCACTGTGTCAGCTCCACTGACCATACAGGAGCTCCACTTACAGCCTGTAGTTCTTCTGATTCTCTGCATACTTTATTACTCTGTTCTCAGCACTGCAGTTTATTCCTTTATCATCACCAACACTGGTTCTTCATCCCTTTATTTCTTTATCATCTACATTCTTCCTACTGCTGTGCATTCATTTAAATTATTGCTTTGAAAGTGAAGTACTAACAGACGAGTTTGGAAAAGCTCATGTTGCAGTAATTGTATCAGAGGTGGAATGGCATTATACTTTATTGAATTTGCATATCGACTTGTTTGGCCACCGCGGTTGTAGAATAAATCAAATCTGAGCTACTTTTAAAAATGCCTATTAACTCTTCAGTCATTCTCATCGTCTTAGATCTTTCAGCAAGTACACCGAGTAAAAGGCTCTTCATGACAGCATCATCACTGACACTAAATGTCTGCTGGTAATGAACGTTATGACAACCTCATAACCATTGATTATTTCCATCCCACTGACTCCTTCTGCCTCATTGTGTTCATTGATCGTCCGCCTGCTTTCGCGCCTTTGGGCCAGATTTGCTAATGGACTGATGATGCTGGTTGGGGGTCCTGAATCGGGGCCAAAGTGCAGCACAGTTTGGTAACTCCATGTTTAAACACCACATTGAGATGGGCGATGGACCAATGTCCTGTTTCCAACAAGATGTCTAAAGAAGATTCCCCTCCCACACAGCAGTTCATTCCTAGACTCGTACCTCAGACTCAGGTCAAACTACTACTTTTTTCTTTCAGCTCATAATTGTACTCCAGAGACCCGACTCAGACTCGTACCTCAGAGACCCGACTCAGACTCGTACCTCAGAGACTCGATTCAGACTCGTACCTCTTGATTTACCCTGCAGTTGTACTTCAGAGACCTAGACTAAATTTAGACTATTCAGATTTGTACTTCAGAGACTCTATTCAGACCTTTACCTCAGAGACTCTATTGAGACCTATACCTCAGAGACTCTATTGAGACCTATACCTCAGAGACTCTATTTAGATCTTTACCTCAGAGACTCTATTCGGACGGTAGCCTCAGAGACTCTATTCAGACCTGTACCTCAGAGACTCTATTCAGACCTGTACCTCAGAGACTCTATTCAGACCTTTACCTCAGAGACTCTATTCAGACCTTTACCTCAGAGACTCTATTCAGACCTGTACCTCAGAGACTCTGTTCGGACTTGTGCCTCAGTGACTTGATTTGAACTTGTACCTCAGAGACTCGATTTAGGCTTTAATTGTACTTAAGGGATTTGGACTCATTCCTCAGAGACTCGATTTTGACGTCCTAGGAGAGTTATCCACGTCAGTCTCACGTGAGTTGGTGTGAACGTCTCTGCCCGACCCGCCTCCTGCCTGTGAGCACGAAACCCTCATGTATTTCTTTATTCCTTCTCTTCTTTTGGCTGCAGTGCTCCAGCGGTGGGGCTGTCAGACGGACCACTTTTATGTTGGAGGATAAGCGTGTACGTGTATGTGTTGTGGCAAACGCCAGGAGTCCACAGCTGCTGATGGATCTCGCTCTCATGATGGCG
The DNA here is from genome assembly GCA_021613375.1 of Megaleporinus macrocephalus. NCBI lineage: Eukaryota > Metazoa > Chordata > Actinopteri > Characiformes > Anostomidae > Megaleporinus > Megaleporinus macrocephalus. The sequence continues at coordinate 39,011,839 of CM038724.1, read as the reverse complement.
TTCCTCAGCAGCGTGCTGTCAATCTCACGCTCTCGAAAATGTTTACTTTGGGCTTGAGAATACATTAAGCCGTGTTTTCACCGGGGACAGCCGAACAGCCAAACAATGGAGAACAAGACTCCCCGCCTCCGGGACTGCTGCATTAGCACCAATCCCATCCACCTCTCCCACCAATTAATCTGATCTGTCGGACGACACAAACAACAAACTCACAATGAATTATTCTCCTCCGAACATTCCTTTGGTCTATCAAAGCCGGCTGAGGCAGAAAACAGAGACTGTTGTTTTGCAGCGAGATCTAAGCCAGCCTCACCAGCCTCGCCTCAAGAAGCTCCATGGTGATGTCTGGCCTCTTTGATGCAGAAGGCTCCTGTTCTGGATGATAGAATTTTAATGACTTTTGAAAATTAGCAATTCTGCCCTCTGCCTGGCCACGATACACAAAATCAGCAGGAGCCGCCAGTTAGTCCAGTTACGGCGAATGCTTATACGAGTAACTAATTCAGGAAGCTGGGCTGGAAAGAAATGTACTCATTCACAACTTTACATGAAGTACAGAACTATCTTCAGTACTTATACGGTCGATTACAGTCATTTCCTTATCACTAAAATCACTGTGGTCATTGTTTTTATTGCTATTTTTAATGCTGTGCTCCACCTTATGTATGTTGAAACAGAAAAACCTAATACAAGATAAATTAAGAACGTGAAGCACTACCTACAAATAAAATCAATCGACTACTTTCATGTCCAGTAATTGCTCTATGTTTCTATATAAGTCAGTAATTAACCATTTATTTATATAGCACTTTTCTAAGCCAAGCTACAAATTGCTTCAAACAACGAACACTAAAAATAGAATACACATACCTATAAAAACAGCACAACTACATCCATAAACCAAGTCAAATCCATCCAACAAATGTCCAAAGGCAGAGCATTCCACAACTTGAGAGCATACACAGAAGAAAAAAGCATCTCCCTTACTATTCTGTTTCATCCTAGGGACCACCAAGAGCCCCTGACTAGACAACCTCAGTGTCCTGGCACTGGGATATGACAGTAGAAATTCAAAAATATATTGTGGCCTGTCACCCCCTGGTTACCTTAACACCAACATTTTAAACTGAATCCTAAAAGCAACAGGCCTTCAATGTAGAGACGCCATGAGTGCATGAATGATCTTCTCCTGAATGATATGCATTGAGAAATTCAGCTCTGATTTCTGCGATAGTGATCCAAGTTCCTACTTTAGGTTATTGCCATCATTTTGGGAGCCCAAAACCAATACTTCTGTTCTCCCCTCATTTAATTAGAGGAAATTACAGCTCAGCCAGTCCCTAATTTGCTCTAGTACGTTCAGTAAGACTCTCTAATCTACTGGAATAGTAAAAGCACAGTTATAGACTCCAAGCAAGATTTCAGGATTTATTGATGCAGATTTCGTGGTAAGACATGAATTATTCTATTATGCAATCTCAGAGCAGCCACTGAAAATACACCTCCCCTTAAGTGTTTATCTTACATGTTGCTCCTGTAAACAAATGAAAACTATTATGTTTTTCATAAAACTTTGTTTTTTGTTGAGAAGAATATTTAGTAATGACTCTCTTTCATACCATAAAGGCCAACACACACTGTCCAATAATTCAAAACCATTGGCTTTCCACACTGGAGGCTCCAACACTGATCTATTGCTATAAGCACCACGTCGCTCCGCCTGGGATTGTTAGTGCATTAAATTCAATTCAGAGCCTGAACCAAAACATTGCAGGCTGACGTTTACACTGAGGAAGGCTACCACTGGAAAGTCTTTGGGATAACAATGTTTAGGTAATCAGACATTTCATTTTTTTTTTTATTTGAAGCTAGTCCTGGAGATGTCGGCTGAGCTTTCTCTCCCAGACTCAGGGCTGAAGTTGGCTTCTTATCTGAAATTACCGTCCCACCTTAAATATCACAGGAGCAGGAAATTCAGCTTTGTCTTGGTGTACTTCTCTGAGGTGGTACAGAGAGCTCTCGTTACTGCAGTTCCTGCCTACCGTCTCTAAGCTGTACGACTGTAATGTGTCCATAAAACTTGTACTTGAAGCAAAAGCAGAGTTGAGTCTCGGCGTGTCTCTTGTTTTGATAGGTTCCTAATTATAGTAGCCTTCATGGTAATTCCTTCTCATCACTGTGAATCTGGAAAGTGAACCTGCATCGTAAATGTGATGTATGTCTGATACGTTACCTGCTTAAGACACCTGGCCTGGAGGGTCTGATGTGTCGCGGCTCTGAAGGGCCTGTAATGGGATTATGAATGGGGACAGAGAGAGAAGGTCAGCTCGCCGGTGCTGAGCCTTTTAAAGCTACATCATTGCAGGAGATGGTGAAGGTGACAACATCAGACGCATGTTGTTAAGGTCGTGTGCCACCTGGCCGTGTTCTTTACTGAGGACTTGCTTATTATTTGGACTTCCTGACCCGGCGCGTCCTCCTAATTAGTGGGGAATTTTACCATGTGGGCATTTGACGTCAGATCCGAGCTGCGGTGGGGGAGGTGGAGGTGGAGGGGGGCACTCTGGTTTCCATGTAAAGCAGTGAGAAAATGTGAGATCTATCTAACTCTCTCTCTCTCTCTCTCTCTCTCTATATATATATATATATATATATATATTTGTATATATATAATGAGTGTGTGTATGTATAAATAAGGATATTAGTCCTGATTTTGAATATAATTAATTATAATCACATATTTAAATATTCCAAAATCAGTGTAGTTCAGTCTCCATTTTCAGACTGACTGTGATCCATTCATGCTTATTTAAACCCTGTATACTATATAACAAACAAACAAACAAACCTGACATAATTACCACTCCAGAGCCTCAGTACAGCAGACGCGCTAATTACAGTTAACACCAAAATCCAGTGTAGTACAACGTGCGGAGTAGACAGGAACCACATCTAGCAGATCTTAGAAATTCAGACTTTTCACACTGAGCTGTTGGTTAGTCTTGAAAACTCACTCGGCGACTGTTTCCCACAATTTAGTGGAAATGAAAGGTTTTATGTTGGGACCACAGTGTAAAGGAGCGTAGTCGTCCAATAGCAAGAGCTGCAGTATGATTATGTCTTGTATTCTTGTATTATTCATTATTATTTAATTAACAAGCATCAGAAATTGAGAGAACAGTCGGGGACTATGTTCAGCATCAGCTCTCAAGACATGAATGTGCTGAAACAAAAGTCCTGGAGCCAAATTTTTCACAGGACAAGCAAATTTAAACCCCGTGTGCAGTGTTGTTCAGAAATGTGTGTGTGTGTATATATATATATATATATATATATATATATATATATATATATATATATATATATATATATATATATATATATAATCATTAAGTAATAATCACTCTTTCCTGAAAAACGTTCTCTCTGGCACAGACAAACGCTTGATTTGTTTTTCACTCTTTTTTAAATACGGCTTATTCGATGTCGTCTCATGCGCTGCATCTTTATTGCTTAATGTGTAGTTAAATATGCTTTTGACTAGGCCAGTTATTTCTGTGGCTGTAATTTTTAGTTTCTTTATATTTAAATAATTATATATATATATATATATATATATATATATATATATATATTTATATATGCTGAATGCACGCTTATCCAATTAGGGTTGTTTTTTTCAACCAGTGAAGATACTTGACTGTCCGTGAATATGAGCGAGTCCTGACCAGTAGGTTGTTAGGAAACTCAACTGGAGGCCGCTCTATGCCAGTGTTCATTATTGAACAGCTACAGAGTTAAATATGAATGTGAATATGTGTGTTTGGAATTGTGAAAATACCACTAGAGATGTTAGATCTGTTAGATACAAAGAACCTAGAGAGACTCTTTCAGCTCCTCTGCTTCTAAACTGTGGAGCTCAGTTCAGCTTTTATTGGACACTCAAGCTCAGTCACTTTTACTACACGCTTATAAACGTCTCTCTGTAACTCAGCAACTCATTACAAGTCCTCAACTTAGAACTTATTAATTTGAGCTTTGCCTAATTGAGTTGTTGTTATTAATTAAAACTGTAGAACACATTAAGCTGCTGTTGGTGTGAAAAGTGCTCCATAAATAAATATTATTATTATTATTATTACTACTACTACTAGAAGACTATAGTCATGCAAGCAGAATTTAGTGCTATTATAAAATCCAAATGTTCTCATGTTTCTAATTAAATTAACATAAGAAAAATGTATAGACGTTTTATAGAAAAATGTATAAAATAGCTTAATAAAAATCTGTGTACGATGACCATGTTGAAAGCCCATCAGCGGCTTCATCTGCTGTAAAATCTGAATCCACACTGGCTGCCTTTAAGAAATCAGCTTTGTTCCGTCTAGCCTCTTCTACAGAGCTGGTCTCCTGTGAGGTACGTACCTCATACATCGCAGTCGTATCAGGAGCTGTAACATTAACTGCTGCGAGTCAGCTCAAGCAGTTCAGGTACTGAAACTGAGGTATGTGTGTATTTACATTCTAACACTTAGAAAGTATAAATATAGATCAGGTGTGAGGAGGTCAGCTTCTTTTGTTGGTCAGGCTGTAGTGAGTTGTGTTTGAAGAGCCGGGTTACGGGTGGAGGGGTGGGTTTTCAGGACTTGAGCAGAGGCCGTGTTTAGGGCAGTTTTCAGCTCATTTGAACTAAAGCTGCACTATAGACTGTAAACTAGGTCTTGGTCCAAAAATTAAGAAGCCAGTACCTTCCCAACGAACTAGTCCCCCTAGGTCCAGTGTTCAGATCCAGCCCAGTAACATTGCCTTTGTTCTGATTGGCTGGTGAAAATGAAATACTGTATGTCTGTTATGTGGAGGATGGAGATCTGCTGCGGAGCTGTGGTTCTTCAGCAGCCCATCAAATCTGTAGGTGACCAGTTTAACAAGACTGCTCTCCTGAGACCTTTCTCTGGTTTTCCTACCAAGTCGGGACACTTTTATCCTAAAAGAGTATAAAGACACACACACACACACACACACACACACACACACACATTGATTGTGAGTCTGGTGGTCACGTTCTGTACACACACACACGCTAGGTTTGTTTTGGCTTTGATCAGAGCCGGTGAAAAGGGAGCGTGAGGATTGGCTGCTGGGAGATCGGCGGAGTCTGTGGTTGCCTGGGCAACCGTAATCACGTCTAATTCACGGCATCCAGCGAAGTAGGCGAGCGGAGGGAGGGAGAGAGAGAGAGCGAGAGTGAGCGAGCGAGCCTTAACCACAGATCAATGCGCTGAGAAAACAAATGAAACGAGGCAGTGTGGCAGAGCAAATAAGCCGGGCGTGCGCTCCCTGTAGTAAAACGCCGCGTGTGCTTGTAACTCACGGGTCAGAGCTGCCTCGGCGCCTCTGAGCGGCAGAGATTGAGAGCTTCTCGTTTGACTGACGGATCAAAGAAAGAGAAGCACTTCTTATATCTGTCCGGCCCCCGGTGGACGTCTGAATGGACACTGGACGCTGTGCCCTTTCTCTCCGCCTGCTGTCGTTTCTTCCGTCCCATCGATCCACCAGCTTCCTCGAGAAGTCATTGGGCCGCTGTTCTGATCTCAGGATTACCTCCCAAAGGCAGTCGCGTCCTTAAGGACGTCCACTTCACTAAGAACCCAGAGAAATGAGGCGAGAGTGGGCCTTTTTCCGCTCGGCCCCCTTCCCTTCCCTTCCCTTGTCCTTGCGAGGTGAACTCGTCTTCTTGCGAGGCAGTTTGAGTCCCGCACACACCTGCCTTGCTGCCTCTCGCAGCAGAGATAAGCTCAAAGCCTGCAGCCCGTGTCCAAGCTCCCTGGAGGCCGATGACGTGACGAGTGAGGAGAAGCTGTTTTCTAATTAGTATTTGCTTTTGCCCACCCCCCCACTGCCTCCCCCTTCCACACTTTCCCCACCTGCCTCGTGTGAGAGAGATACTGTACCTTCTATGAGCCCTGCAAGCAAGAGAAGAGGGAAAAAAGGGAGGAGGGGAAACTGGGATTCGTAGTAGTAGTGAATCCGGGTTTGTGTGCCGGTGAAGGAGGCACTCGTGCTGGGGAGCGCAAGAGGGAGGAGGCTACAACCTCGACTGTGACTGACAGCTAGCGCCCCACGAGCGACGAGGAGGAAGGTCTGAGGGAGAGGGAGGAGAAGGAAAGCGAGAGAAGCAGAGGAGAAGCGGGAATAGGCACGCTTTCCCTGTTCCTCCTGACTGTCCGAGGGAACCGGCCGACCCCACCATGAGCCACTGCAGGAAGAGGTGCAAGCGGCAGCTGACCAAAGTGGCCCGCTACTTCTACAGGTTCCTCACCGGCACCCTGACTCAAGGTAGGCTCGACTCGACTCAGACCCTGCAGCTTTTTTGCTTCGTATTCGGGAAGTTGTTCAAAGGGGTCCAAACGCAACTGTTGGGGTTGGAATGTGTTGATGTTTTTTATCTAGCAGTGACCACTTCAGCCTCACATCCTGACTGCTTAATATTCAGGAGCGACTCAGAAAACAACCCCGTGAGGAGCGGAGGTCTAGACCTGCTCGCTGAAGGTTAAGGAGTTAGACGCCAAGTGTTTTTAACGCTGCTCGCTTGAAAAAAAAGACTTTTCATTCCTGGACTCTGGGAGACGTGTGGGAGACGTGTGGGAGACGTGTGGCACCTGTCCTGCCTCCTCGTTAGTACGTCTCCGAGAACTCCTTCACTTCCCGCGTGTTAATGAAATTATGTAATGTTAATGGACATGTAATACCGGTCGCGTGTTGACGGGAGGGACTGAGTCAGCTGCATCTGTCTTACTGCTCCTCTCTGAAATGTGACTAGGCTGAGACTAAATTGGCTGATCTGCAAGTCAGATTTCCACACGTCTCCGCGCTGATAAGAAGCCCGTCTTGTTTGTAACACCACCCGTTTGTGTGACTCCTGTATGAATTCTGAAGAACTCGTTCACGTCTCGAGTGAACAGGACTGAAACTTCAGGTCTCGAGGAGGAAGACGAGCCTTTGTTGTTATAAGAAATCATGAAGCAGGTTTAGTTGATGTGCTGTAATGGGCGCACTGGGAGACCGGGTGTTCTTTCTTTTTGAACACGACTACAAACTAACAAGAGGGCGGGTTTGGTGACACGTGTAAACTTGTAAACACATAAAAACACAGAATATATAGAGCCACCTATTCAGCCTGGAGTAGTTTAGCGCCCGTCAGAAGCGAGCTCATTCTTAAAGGCTCAGAAACCCAAAAAAAAATCATAGACGTTATTTCTGCAGCTAACATCTAACAGTAAAGGAGGCCTCCTGCATCTTTTATGCAGTGATAGGAAACAGAGCTCTCCAGTCCTACATGCTGAACGCAGTCACGAGCAGTAGTGTAGAATGCCAGCAGGGGGAGCCGATAAACACCAGGTTCTGGTTTATTTCTAAACTCTACTTGTATAAACTCAACCAAAGTGCTCAGTATCAGTTTGCTGACAGGCTGTTTATCTGTGTATCTGTAAACCTAAAAGACTGGCCGCCTGTTTCTGTGTGCATTTCTAGCTGTGTGTGATCTTCCTGTGTAACCGAAAGGATGTAGTTCAAATATTTGTGGCTAGAAAAATTAAGCATTATTATTTGGACCCTGTGTGATGCCTTGCGTACGTTGGGTCTGTCTCAAACCCTAGTGAGTGTCTAAGTAGGCTGTCTAGGTAGCAGCTGTGTAAGTAGCAGCGTTCTCTCCTCATCTCTCCTCATAAAACAGATTACTGAGACGCTCTAGTTGGAGAGAGACTGCGTCACGGCTTGTTCCCGCCCACTGCAGCACGCCACCGGTGTTTTAGCTGGTTGCTAAGCTACCGGCTGGCATTCAAAACAATTGCCCGAGGCTTAAAAATCCGCTACCATAAATGCTAATGTCTGGAGTATAAAAGTGTAAATGGTGAAGGACTCGTTACAGAGTTGATAATAAAATACTTTTTTTGTGTGGCTGTATGACAGGAAACACATTAAAACTCCAGAGAGAATCAAAATAGTTTACATTTGAGGATGACGTCTCACTAGTAGCTCTGCTTTTGTCCGCCATGTTGGGAAAATGTTTTACCTGCGTTGCATCATGGGATTGTCTTAGCAGCTGAGGAAGCGTTCAGTGCTTCCTTAAAATCGGGACAAAATAAGGTGCTTTCGTAGACAGCATGGTTAAGGCATCTAAGAATTGGGACAGTCTACATTTTGGGAGCGCTACTATCACTTGCTGTCTATGTAGGAGCTCACTAGGGTTTGAGACACACCCATTGTGTGGTGGTCTCGACTCCTGTGGCAGCAGATTCGAACAAGTACATGTACCACACTCGTCATGATGTCTGGTGTACATTATACTGTAGCTCTGTTACCAGAGGAGCTAAGCCTATATTGGCTGTGCTGTGACTCTAGCTGTGAGCTGCTAGTGAGCAGAGAGGGGTGAACAGGGTGGCTGCTGTGAAAAACAATTCACACGCTCTTCACGAAGATGCTTATAAACACAGTATTTAAACACTAATTAATAATGTTGTGGTCGTTGTATGCTGACAATGTCTAGTCTGGTTGTGTGAAGCATGTAAAGTTCCATAATAACAGATTCCATCAGCGCTATTGAAGAATGACTTCAGCTTAAGGCATGTCCTGCAGAACAGGTGCTAGATACTCCAAAAAGAGGGTCTGTGAGTATATAATATAAACCAGTAACGAGTTAAGATATACGCTCTGACAGTAACCGTCCAGTAGCAGTAAAACTTCTGCAGTGCTCAAATTCTGCTTCATCTTCACGTCAGCTCCTGGACCTTCAAAACTCTGAGCTGAAAATGACCTTGATGAATAATAACTGATCACAGAGTGCTGAGCAAGCACGAAGTCCGGCTGAAACCTTCCCAAAACCAGAGAGAAGCACCCCCCGGACCGCCGGCCCTGCCTGGAAAGAGGGAAGAGAAGCGCTCAGATAACGCCAAGGAAGTATTAAGCAACACAGGACCGGCGAATACACTGTAAGTTTACCTTCTCGGCAGTTGCCATGGATACCGCACCGGCACTGGCGCTGTCCTGGCCTTCCAAGAAAAGGGACTCGCTGTGGCTGTACAAAAGAGTGATTTCATTAGCGCCGCTCGGTCGTGATGGCTCACATCCGCGCTCCTTTCAGGCCTCGGTGGTGTGTAGGTGCCGGGCTGGATGTCGCCGGTTGGTCAGATTCTGTTTGGACTGGTGGAGGAAAAACAGAAAACATGCTTTTCTGAGAAGACTGTCACCAAAAGTCAGTGTGTACACGTGTGGTTCCTCAGTGGATGACCTGAGGACCACCGAAGTAAACTGATGCATTCCTGGCATTCAGCTTACTTATCTGGCTTCACTGTTGTCTCCTCTGATTTTTAGTTAGTGGTGATACTGTACTGGGTGAGTGATGGTCTCTCAGTGTGGTATCAGGTTAGTAGTGATACTGTACTGGGTGAGTGATGGTCTCTCAGTGTGGTATCAGGTTAGTAGTGATACTGTACTGGGTGAGTGATGGTCTCTCAGTGTGGTATCAGGTTAGTGGTGATACTGTACTGGTTGAGTGATGGTCTCTCAGTGTGGTATCAGGTTAGTGGTGATACTGTACTGGGTGAGTGGTGGTCTCTCAGTGTGGTATCAGGTTAGTGGTGTTAGTGGTGATACTGTACTGGGTGAGTGGTGGTCTCTCAGTGTGGTATCAGGTTAGTGGTGTTAGTGGTGATACTGTACTGGGTGAGTGGTGGTCTCTCAGTGTGGTATCAGGTTAGTGGTGTTAGTGTTGATACTGTACTGGGTGAGTGGTGGTCTCTCAGTGTGGTATCAGGTTAGTGGTGATACTGTACTAGGTGAGTGATGGTCTCTCAGTGTGGTATCAGGTTAGTGGTGATACTGTACTGGGTGAGTGATGGTCTCTCAGTGTGGTATCAGGTTAGTGGTGATACTGTACTGGGTGAGTGATGGTCTCTCAGTGTGGTATCGGTTAGTGGTTTTAGTGGTGATACTGTACTGGGTGAGTGTTAGTCTCTCAGTGTGGAATCAGGTTAGTGGTGTTAGTGGTGATACTGTACTGGGTGAGTGATGGTCTCTCAGTGTGGTATCAGGTTAGTGGTGATACTGTACTGGGTGAGTGGTGGTCTCTCAGTGTGGTATCAGGTTAGTGGTGTTAGTGGTGATACTGTACTGGGTGAGTGGTGGTCTCTCAGTGTGGTATCAGGTTAGTGGTGTTAGTGGTGATACTGTACTGGGTGAGTGGTGGTCTCTCAGTGTGGTATCAGGTTAGTGGTGTTAGTGGTGATACTGTACTGGGTGAGTGGTGGTCTCTCAGTGTGGTATCAGGTTAGTGGTGTTAGTGGTTTGATACTGTACTGGGTGAGTGGTGGTCTCTCAGTGTGGTATCGGTTAGTGGTTTTAGTGGTGATACTGTACTGGGTGAGTGTTAGTCTCTCAGTGTGGTATCAGGTTAGTGGTGTTAGTGCTGATACTGTACTGGGTGAGTGATGGTCTCTCAGTGTGGTATCAGGTTAGTGGTGTTAGTGGTGATACTGTACTGGGTGAGTGGTGGTCTCTCAGTGTGGTATCAGGTTAGTGGTGATACTGTACTGGTTGAGTAATGGTCTCTCAGTGTGGTATCAGGTTAGTGGTGATACTGTACTGGGTGAGTGGTGGTCTCTCAGTGTGGTATCAGGTTAGTGGTGATACTGTACTGGGTGAGTGATGGTCTCTCAGTGTGGTATCAGGTTAGTGGTGATACTGTACTGGGTGAGTGATGGTCTCTCAGTGTGGTATCAGGTTAGTGGTGATACTGTACTGGGTGAGTGATGGTCTCTCAGTGTGGTATCAGGTTAGTGGTGTTAGTGGTGATACTGTACTGGGTGAGTGATGGTCTCAGTGTGGTATCAGGTTAGTGGTGTTAGTGGTGATACTGTACTGGGTGAGTGATGGTCTCAGTGTGGTATCAGGTTAGTAGTGATACTGTACTGGGTGAGTGGTGGTCTCTCAGTGTGGTATCAGGTTAGTGGTGATACTGTACTGGGTGAGTGTTAGTCTCTCAGTGTGGTATCAGGTTAGTGGTGATACTGTACTGGGTGAGTGATGGTCTCTCAGTGTGGTATCAGGTTAGTGGTGATACTGTACTGGGTGAGTGTTAGTCTCTCAGTGTGGTATCAGGTTAGTGGTAATACTGTACTGGGTGAGTGATGGTCTCTCAGTGTGGTATCAGGTTAGTGGTGATACTGTACTGGGTGAGTGGTGGTCTCTCAGTGTGGTATCAGGTTAGTGGTGTTAGTGGTGATACTGTACTGGGTGAGTAATGGTCTCAGTGTGGTATCAGGTTAGTGGTGATACTGTACTGGGTGAGTGATGGTCTCAGTGTGGTATCAGGTTAGTGGAGATGCTGTACTGGGTGAGTGTTAGTCTCTCAGTGTGGTATCAGGTTAGTGGTGATACTGTACTGGGTGAGTGATGGTCTCTCAGTGTGGTATCAGGTTAGTGGTGATACTGTACTGGGTGAGTGATGGTCTCAGTGTGGTATCAGGTTAGTGGTGATACTGTACTGGGTGAGTGATGGTCTCAGTGTGGTATCAGGTTAGTGGTGATACTGTACTGGGTGAGTGATGGTCTCAGTGTGGTATCAGGTTAGTGGTGATACTGTACTGGGTGAGTGATGGTCTCAGTGTGGTATCAGGTTAGTGGTGATACTGTACTGGGTGAGTGGTGGTCTCTCAGTGTGGTATCAGGTTAGTGGTGTTAGTGGTGATACTGTACTGGGTGAGTGGTGGTCTCAGTGTGGTATCAGGTTAGTGGTGTTAGTGGTGATACTGTACTGGGTGAGTAATGGTCTCAGTGTGGTATCAGGTTAGTGGTGATACTGTACTGGGTGAGTGGTGGTCTCTCAGTGTGGTATCAGGTTAGTGGTGATACTGTACTGGGTGAGTGTTAGTCTCTCAGTGTGGTATCAGATATCAAACCCCACAGTGTTGAGGTGTACTCTCACAGTGGTAGGATGGACAGAAACAGCTGTGAATGTTCTCAGATCTGAAGGTGGAGCTTGGTGTTCTCCTCTTTCTCAGGGAGGAAAGCTGTCAGTGCTGTTTATCTGAGTTTTGGTGGTTTAGCAGGTCTTCCAGGTGGTTATTAGGAGTCACATTTACATATTAAAGTCGGAAGTAGAGCCTCCAGATCGATGTTGAGTCTCTATGTTCCTATGTAATTAACTTTCTACTGATGGTAGTGCTACATAATTCACTCACATCCTCAGACGGCATGTTCCTCACCAAGTTTCGACTGAGTTCTCTTGTAATTCTCTTTCAACACGCTCTCAGAAGTCAGATCCATCTGCTTCTTATAAAAGAATGTAATCCAGTGTTGTGCAGTTTCCGCCAGAGAGGTCTCTAAAGCCCCCAAAGTAAAAGAGTTTGATGCAGTATGTATATACATTAAGTCTCTATACATACCATTTACTCAGTACAGTATGTATAGAAACTGAGTTGTAAATTTACTGCTTTATGTGACATAAACCTTCCTATCTACACATCTTTACATATTCAGCATATAGCAGATTAGCTCCGCCCACTCACACTGAAGTTATAAGGACTGTTATAACATCTTTTTTAATAGTTGCGGTTAGAACAGCCAATCAGCCTTTCATATATCAGTCTTAAAGATGCAGTAACCAAGATACACATTCATCCATCCATTCATTCATTCATTCATTCATCACATACACCGTTTATCATCCTGGTTTATGTGGAGCTCTGGATTCTGGAATCTGTCCCAGCGCCCTTCAGGTACTCTGGACAAGGTCACCAGCCCTCAAATGACCAAAGTACTGCCCAGTTTAATCCTGCCTTGTTACAGAAAACCTTGCTGGTGTTGTCTGAAGAATAACAGAAGAACAGTGCAGTCCCGTGTTCAGTCCACTGCTGAAACATTCAGTTTAATCTGCTCTGTAATATCAGTGTTGGGTACATGTGCTGCCTAGCTGCTGTGACTGTGTCAGTAGGACACTGAGACCGCACCTCCTGTCTGATAGAATATTGAAGGAGCTGTCAGGCGTGTGGTTTTCACCTTTCACGACGCATGACATCATCAAACCTTTTGCTAGTCAGCCAGCATGACCTCTCTGGGTGACCAGCGACGGACCAGCATGGGTCGTGTTAGTCTGTCTATGAATCATCCTACAGATTAAGTTGTTTTATATTAATAATGATATATCAGGAAAGTTAAGACTTTTGAGTTCTAACCTGAACCATCCGTAACTTGAAATGTAGTTTTATGAGCTGAAGTATCCCGAGTCTGGTACAGTTTGCCTTGCGGGTTATTTGTGTGTTCTTAATAGCAGCCGATGATGGATTGACATGGAACATTTTCTATCTTATTTATAACACTGGAGGAGAGGTCTGGGGACCGGTGAAGCCAGAACACATGAAACTTGCTGGTCAGTCTAACTGCTAGAGCTCATTTTCACATATTGCTTGGATATTAAGTCTTAGTGTTTCATTCCTTGTTGTCTTTACAGGAAGTCCAGTGTGTATTGCTTTTATAAAAAACACTTTAAATTAGGCTTTTGAGAGGCGTTACAGTGTTCAGTTATATGTGTGGTTGCCTTTGTGACTTAGTGATGATGTGAGCAAGACTGTATTTAATCTGTAGACACCACATATTTTTATTACAACATACACTGACAAAAGTATTTGCTCTTCTGCTTTACACACATATGAGCTAGAGTGACGTCCCATCCTTAATATAATATAGAGATGATAATATAGGTTTAATATAGAGATGGACCGATCAGCGTTTTTGAGGCTGATTCTGATCACTGATCACCTTTCAACGAGATGGCCGATAGCCGATACCAATCGAGGTTGTAGCCCCATATGCCACGGCAGGGCTACATGCAGTTATAAGCGCAAGCAAGTCATTAAACATGGTCTAAACTGGTTTATTACCATTTTTAACGAGCTCATATGAAACAGCTGCAGTCATTAAACTCAGACTCTGTTATTTTAAACTAAATCTGTAATCATTAAATGTAGAATATTGAATTGCTGCTGCTGTTCTGTTCGTACCGGTCAGATCTGGTCTGTACGGGTTTCTGGGTTATTTTTTTTGTGCTAGCTCTGCTGTTTGCTGATACTCACTGTATTCAGCTGTGTGCAGTGCTGTATCAGATTAGATAGATAGATAGATAGATACTTTATTGATCCCGAAGGAAATTTAGCAAATAGAGTTAAATATCTTTGTCTTGGTTCTCCAACGAGACACGCTGATTTTACACATTTTAAAAACGTCCTGGATGAGCCTGCGTCACATACGGTAAATAACTGCCGTAATGCCTTAAACTGTTCTCGTGAGGCCGCTGCTTTAGTCAGTCTGTGGAAAATGAAAGGGTGTGTTTTTCCATCTAGTGGTTCAGTTTGGCATTGCAGGAAGCTGACCGGAGGGGTTTAAGGAGGTCTCCTCTTTCTGGATGAAATGCTAGCTGGAAATACAGAAATTAGGCTCATTTGTTTAACGCCATCGATCGGCTCTCGGGATCGGCTACATTGGAGAAATATCGGCTGATCACAGATCGCATGTTTTGATTAAAAGTCGGCCGATACCGATACATAGCCGATCGATCCTTCCGTCTCTAATTTAGAATTAACATCCCTTTGCAGCTATAACGGCTTCAACTCTACTGGGAAGGCTCTCCAGGCGGTTTAGGAGAGTGTTTGTGGGAATCGTTGACCGTTCTTCCAAAAAACATCTGTGAAGTCAGACACTAATGTTGGAGGAGAAGGTCTGGCTCACAGTCTCCTCTCTAATTCATCCCAAAGATGTTCTATCAGGTTGCAGGCCAGTCAAGTTCTTCCACACCAAGCTCCTCCTCCACGTCTTTATGGAGCTGCTTTGTGCACTGGTGGTCAGCCATGTTGGAACAGGAAGGGGTCATCTACAAAGTTGTCACTGGAACTGAGGGTCTGAGTCCACCTCCTGAAAAACAACCTCACACCATAATCCCCCCTCCACCAAACTTTACACTCGTGTACCGTTCTCCTGTCACCCGCCAAACCCAGACTTGTCTATCAGATCTCCAGATGGAGAAGTGTGATTGGTCACTAGAGTCCAGTGGCGGTGTGCTTTACTCCACTGCATCCGACGCTCTGCTTTGCGCTTGGTGATGTTGTAAGGCTTGGATGCAGCTGCTCTGCCATGGAGACCCATTCCATGAAGCTCTCTACGCTCTGTTCTTGAGCTGATCTGAAGACCACATGAAGTTTGGAGGTCTGTAGTGATGGACTCTGTAGAAAGTTGGTGACCTCTGTGCACTATGCTCCTCAGCATCCGCTGACCCGCTCTGTCATTGTACGTGTTCTACCACTTGGTGGCGGAGTTGCTGTCGTTCTCAATCACTTCCACTTCGTTATAACACCACTGATAGTCCACTGTGGAACACTAGACTTGGCGTACTATCACAGTAGCACCCTGGACTTCACTGGAGCTCCTGAATGTATGTAGCAGAGGTCTATCACAGCGAGATTCTGAGAGTAAACACATGAACCACATGGTGCAGGATACCCGTCAGGTCGTGGAGGAGCAGAGCACGTAAACAGGCTGTCTGTGGTGATAATCTACCATCAATAAATTCAGTAATGAATGTCTCTCTGAGGGAAGCCTTTGGAGGGACGGCGCATGTGCGTGTGTAAATGATTGTGCGTGTTTGTGCCGTAGCAGTGATTACTGGCGTGATGTACACCACTGGAGACAGGTTAATAAGTGCACCCCAGGCTCCAGCCTCGCTCCAGCCATGTTTTGCAATTAGCGCTGGTTTAATTTCTTTTCTTCTGCTGTACGTTCCTGCAGGAGGCGAGCTCTGCATGCCCGCGGCGATATTTGTGTTGTGTAGCTAAGCGGCTCCGCTTTGTGCCCTAAAACAAGAGCTTAATTGTTTAAACCGCTGCTTCTCCTCAGACGTTTGGCAGTTAAGTTCACATGGTTTATTTCCCTCGCGTGGCTCGAGAATGACGGCGATGATTCAGAGTCCACATTAAAAAGCAGTTTAGGATTGGTAGAGCCATGCGTCCTCTGGTAAAGGAGAATTTCATCACTTTTTTTTTGTCTCCATAATTCAGTGTTTGAAACAGTGGTGATGGTGTTTACAGTGGTGGTGATGGTGTTTACAGTGGTGGTGATGGTGTTTACAGTGGTGGTGATGGTGTTTACAGCGATGGTGATGTGTTTTCAGCAGTGGTGATGTTTACAGTGGTGGTGATGGTGTTTACAGTGGTGGTGATGGTGTTTACAGCGATGGTGATGTGTTTTCAGCAGTGGTGATGTTTACAGTGGTGGTGATGGTGTTTACAGTGGTGGTGATGGTGTTTACAGTGGTGGTGATGATATTTACAGTAGTGGTGATGATGTTTACAGTGGTGGTGATTGTGTTTACAGTAGTGGTGATTATGTTTATAGTGGTAGTGATGGTGTGTACAGTGGTGGTGATGGTGTTTTCAGTGGTGGTGATGGTGTTTACAGTGGTGGTGATGGTGTTTACAGTGGTGGTGATAATGTTTACAGTGGTGGTGATAATGTTTACGGTGGTGATGTTTACAGCGGAGGTGATAATGTTTACAGTGGAGGTGATGTTTACAGTGGTGGTGATGATGTTTAGAGTGGTGGTGATGGTATTTACGTTGGTGGTGATGATGTTTACAGTGGTGGTGATAATGTTTACAGTGGAGGTGATGATGTTTACAGTGGAGGTGATGATGTTTACAGTGGTGGTGATGGTGTTTACAGTGGTGGTGGTGATAATGTTAACAGTGGAGGTGATAATGTTTATAGTGGAGGTAATAATGTTTACACCAGTGGTGATGGTGTTTGCAGTAGTGGTGATGGTGTTTACAGTGGTGGTGATGATGTTTACAGTGGTGATGATGTTTAGAGTGGTGGTGGTGATGTTTAGAGTGGTGGTGATGATGTTTAGAGTGGAGGTGATAGTGTTTACAGTGGTGATGATGATGATGTTTACAGTGGTGATGATGTTTACAGTGGTGGTGATGTTTACAGTGGTGGTGATGGTGTTTACAGTGGTGATGATGATGATGTTTACAGTGGTGATGATGTTTACAGTGGTGGTGATGTTTACAGTGGTGGTGATGGTATTTACGTTCGTGGTGATAATGTTTAGAGTGGAGGTGATAGTGTTTACAGTGGTGATGATGATGATGTTTACAGTGGTGATGATGTTTACAGTGGTGGTGATGGTGTTTACAGTGGTGGTGATGATGTTTACAGTGGTGGTGATAATGTTTACGGTGGTGATGTTTACAGTGGAGGTGATAATGTTTACAGTGGTGGTGATGGTATTTACATTCGTGGTGATGATGTTTAGAGTGGTGATGATGTTTACAGTGGTGGTGATGGTGTTTATAGTGGTGGTGATGGTGTTTACAGTGGTGGTGATGATGTTTACAGTGTTGGTGATGATGTTTGTGAGCGTTCTACACAGCGTTCTACATCTTCTGGACGTTCTAGGTGCCTCAGGAACTGTGTTGATTTACTGGGTTGCTTTATCGAAGTTGTAAAGATTGTAAATGGGCACAGCAGCTCAGCGCTGAAGCTTCATAGGTCCTGGATTAACGCAGATCAGCCATAAAACGTTCATTTGAATAGTTCTAACATACAGTCAGTGTCCCGTAGGAGTGTCAGTGATTCAGACAAACCGCCTCCTACCAGCCTCTTTCTGAGCGTCCTCTGTCTTCACTTCTCACAGGAGGGCAGGGAGGTGTTTGTTTTCTGTAAAGTAGGGTTTCTTAGACAGCTGCTGGGTTACAGATAAACTCAAGGCTGAAATGTTTAATCACAGCACCGGAGAAGGAATAACAGGTGTCTTATACCATCACGCTGTCTCTGCTCAGTACCAGCTCAGTACTCACTGCTTCAGCTCTTTAGGCTGCATTGCTGGAACTGAATGATGAGCAGAAGATTCTGAAGAGAAGTGCTTGTGGTTTGGGTTTTGTGTGTGGCTGAATAACTGAAATGCGAGCAGGTTTCAGTCACCTGACAGGTGGTGTTCAGTCTCTCAGCCACTGTGAGGAGCTGTTTTTACTGATCCTAGTCTTAAAAACATGGTGACTAAAACAGCGTGTTTAGCTTTCAGGAGCAAAGAGAGAAATAAACCAGATAATAAAGTGGTGTAGTGGTTAGTATGGTGGTGTAGTGGTTAGTACGGTGGTGTAGTGGTTAGTATGGTGGTGTAGTGGTTAGTACGGTGGTGTAGTGGTTAGTATGGTGGTGTAGTGGTTAGTATGGTGGTGTAGTGGTCAGTATGGTGGTGTAGTGGTTAGTACGGTGGTGTAGTGGTCAGTATGGTGGTGTAGTGGTTAGTAAGGTGGTGTAGTGGTCAGTAAGGTGGTGTAGTGGTTAGTACGGTGGTGTAGTGGTTAGTATGGTGGTGTAGTGGTTAGTACGGTGGTGTAGTGGTTAGTACGGTGGTGTAGTGGTTAGTAAGGTGGTGTAGTGGTCAGTATGGTGGTGTAGTGGTTAGTACGGTGGTGTAGTGGTCAGTATGGTGGTGTAGTGGTTAGTAAGGTGGTGTAGTGGTCAGTAAGGTGGTGTAGTGGTTAGTACGGTGGTGTAGTGGTTAGTACGGTGGTGTAGTGGTTAGTACGGTGGTGTAGTGGTTAGTACGGTGGTGTAGTGGTTAGTATGGTGGTGTAGTGGTTAGTACGGTGGTGTAGTGGTTAGTATGGTGGTGTAGTGGTTAGTATGGTGGTGTAGTGGTTAGTATGGTGGTGTAGTGGTTAGTACGGTGGTGTAGTGGTTAGTACGGTGGTGTAGTGGTTAGTACGGTGGTGTACTGGTTAGTACGGTGGTGTAGTGGTTAGTACGGTGGTGTACTGGTTAGTACGGTGGTGTAGTGGTTAGTGTGGTGGTGTAGTGGTTAGTACGGTGGTGTAGTGGTTAGTACGGTGGTGTAGTGGTTAGTACGGTGGTGTAGTGGTTAGTACGGTGGTGTAGTGGTTAGTACGGTGGTGTAGTGGTTAGTAAGGTGGTGTAGAGGTTAGTATGGTGGTGTAGTGGTTAGTACGGTGGTGTAGTGGTTAGTACGGTGGTGTAGTGGTTAGTAAGGTGGTGTAGAGGTTAGTATGGTGGTGTAGTGGTTAGTACGGTGGTGTAGTGGTTAGTACGGTGGTCTAGTGGTTAGTATGGTGGTGTAGTGTTTAGTATGGTGGTGTAGTGGTTTGTGTGGTGGTGTAGTGTTTAGTACGGTGGTGTAGTGGTTAGTACGGTGGTGTAGTGGTTTGTGTGGTGGTGTAGTGGTTAGTACGGTGGTGTAGTGGTTTGTGTGGTGGTGTAGTGGTTAATACGGTGGTGTAGTGGTTAGTACGGTGGTGTAGTGGTTTGTGTGGTGGTGTAGTGTTTAGTACGGTGGTGTAGTGGTTAGTACGGTGGTGTAGTGGTTAGTAAGGTGGTGTAGAGGTTAGTATGGTGGTGTAGTGGTTAGTACGGTGGTGTAGTGGTTTGTGTGGTGGTGTAGTGGTTAGTACGGTGGTGTAGTGGTTTGTGTGGTGGTGTAGTGGTTAGTACGGTGGTGTAGTGGTTAGTACGGTGGTGTAGTGGTTAGTACGGTGGTGTAGTGGTTAGTAAGGTGGTGTAGTGTTTAGTACGGTGGTGTAGTGGTTAGTACGGTGGTGTAGTGGTTTGTGTGGTGGTGTAGTGGTTAGTACGGTGGTGTAGTGGTTTGTGTGGTGGTGTAGTGGTTAGTACGGTGGTGTAGTGGTTAGTACGGTGGTGTGGTGGTTTGTGTGGTGGTGTAGTGGTTAGTACGGTGGTGTAGTGGTTAGGACGGTGGTGTAGTGGTTTGTGTGGTGGTGTAGTGGTTAGTACGGTGGTGTAGTGGTTAGTATGGTGGTGTAGTGGTTAGTATGGTGGTGTAGTGGTCAGTATGGTGGTGTAGTGGTCAGTATGGTGGTGTAGTGGTTAGTGTGGTGGTGTAGTGGTCAGTATGGTGGTGTAGTGGTTAGTAAGGTGGTGTAGTGGTAAGTATGGTGGTGTAGTGGTTAGTATGGTGGTGTAGTGGTCAGTATGGTGGTGTAGTGGTCAGTATGGTGGTGTAGTGGTCAGTACGGTGGTGTAGTGGTTAGTACGGTGGTGTAGTGGTTAGTACGGTGGTGTAGTGGTCAGTACGGTGGTGTAGTGGTCAGTACGGTGGTGTAGTGGTCAGTACGGTGGTGTAGTGGTTAGTAAGGTGGTGTAGTGGTTAGTATGGTGGTGTAGTGGTCAGTACGGTGGTGTAGTGGTTAGTACGGTGGTGTAGTGGTTCAGTACGGTGGTGTAGTGGTTAGTATGGTGGTGTAGTGGTTAGTACGGTGGTGTAGTGGTTAGTAAGGTGGTGTAGTGGTTAGTATGGTGGTGTAGTGGTCAGTACGGCTGGTGTAGTGGTTAGTACGGTGGTGTAGTGGTTAGTACGGTGGTGTAGTGGTTAGTATGGTGGTGTAGTGGTCCAGTACGGTGGTGTAGTGGTTAGTACGGTGGTGTAGTGGTTAGTACGGTGGTGTAGTGGTTAGTATGGTGGTGTAGTGGTTAGTATGGTGGTGTAGTGGTTAGTATGGTGGTGTAGTGGTTTGTGTGGTGGTGTAGTGTTTAGTACTGTGGTGTGGTGGTTAGTACGGTGGTGTGGTGGTTTGTGTGGTGGTGTAGTGGTTAGTAGGGTGGTGTAGTGGTTAGGACGGTGGTGTAGTGGTTTGTGTGGTGGTGTAGTGGTTAGTACGGTGGTGTAGTGGTTTGTGTGGTGGTGTAGTGGTTAGTACGGTGGTGTAGTGGTTTGTGTGGTGGTGTAGTGGTTAGTACGGTGGTGTAGTGGTTAGTATGGTGGTGTAGTGTTTAGTACGGTGGTGTAGTGGTTAGTACGGTGGTGTAGTGGTTAGTACGGTGGTGTAGAGGTTAGTATGGTGGTGTAGTGGTTAGTACGGTGGTGTAGTGGTTAGTACGGTGGTGTAGTGGTTAGTGCGGTGGTCTAGTGGTTAGTATGGTGGTGTAGTGTTTAGTACTGGTGGTGTAGTGGTTTGTGTGGTGGTGTAGTGCTTTAGTACGGTGGTGTAGTGGTTAGTACGATGGTGTAGTGGTTTGTGTGGTGGTGTAGTGGTTAGTACGGTGGTGTAGTGGTTTGTGTGGTGGTGTAGTGGTTAGTATGGTGGTGTAGTGGTTAGTACGGTGGTGTAGTGGTTTGTGTGGTGGTGTAGTGGTTAGTATGGTGGTGTAGTGGTTAGTACGGTGGTGTAGTGGTTAGTACGGTGGTGTAGTGGTTAGTACGGTGGTGTAGTGGTTAGTACGGTGGTGTAGAGGTTAGTATGGTGGTGTAGTGGTTAGTACGGTGGTGTAGTGGTTAGTATGGTGGTGTAGTGGTTAGTACGGTGGCTGTAGTGGTTAGTACGGTGGTGTAGTGGTTTGTGTGGTGGTGTAGTGGTTAGTACGGTGGTGTAGTGGTTAGTACGGTGGTGTAGTGGTTAGTATGGTGGTGTAGTGGTTAGTAAGGTGGTGTAGTGTTTAGTACGGTGGTGTAGTGGTTAGTACGGTGGTGTAGTGGTTTGTGTGGTGGTGTAGTGGTTAGTACGGTGGTGTAGTGGTTTGTGTGGTGGTGTAGTGGTTAGTACGGTGGTGTAGTGGTTAGTACGGTGGTGTAGTGGTTTGTGTGGTGGTGTAGTGGTTAGTACGGTGGTGTAGTGGTTAGTACGGTGGTGTAGTGGTTAGTAAGGTGGTGTAGTGGTTAGTACGGTGGTGTAGTGGTTAGTATGGTGGTGTAGTGGTTAGTACGGTGGTGTAGTGGTTAGTACGGTGGTCTAGTGGTTAGTATGGTGGTGTAGTGTTTAGTATGGTGGTGTAGTGGTTTGTGTGGTGGTGTAGTGTTTAGTACCGTGGTGTGGTGGTTAGTACGGTGGTGTGGTGGTTTGTGTGGTGGTGTAGTGGTTAGTACGGTGGTGTAGTGGTTAGGACGGTGGTGTAGTGGTTTGTGTGGTGGTGTAGTGGTTAGTACGGTGGTGTAGTGGTTAGTATGGTGGTGTAGTGGTTAGTATGGTGGTGTAGTGGTCAGTATGGTGGTGTAGTGGTCAGTATGGTGGTGTAGTGGTTAGTGTGGTGGTGTAGTGGTCAGTATGGTGGTGTAGTGGTTAGTAAGGTGGTGTAGTGGTAAGTATGGTGGTGTAGTGGTTAGTATGGTGGTGTAGTGGTCAGTATGGTGGTGTAGTGGTCAGTATGGTGGTGTAGTGGTCAGTACGGTGGTGTAGTGGTTAGTACGGTGGTGTAGTGGTTAGTACGGTGGTGTAGTGGTTAGTACGGTGGTGTAGTGGTCAGTACTGTGGTGTAGTGGTTAGTAAGGTGGTGTAGTGGTTAGTATGGTGGTGTAGTGGTCAGTACGGTGGTGTAGTGGTTAGTATGGTGGTGTAGTGGTTAGTACGGTGGGTGTACTGGTTAGTACGGTGGTGTAGTGGTTAGTATGGTGGTGTAGTGGTTAGTATGGTGGTGTAGTGGTTAGTACGGTGGTGTAGTGGTTAGTAAGGTGGTGTAGTGGTTAGTATGGTGGTGTAGTGGTCAGTACGGTGGTGTAGTGGTTAGTACGGTGGTGTAGTGGTTAGTACGGTGGTGTAGTGGTTAGTATGGTGGTGTAGTGGTCAGTACGGTGGTGTAGTGGTTAGTATGGTGGTGTAGTGGTTAGTACGGTGGTGTAGTGGTTAGTACGGTGGTGTAGTGGTTAGTACGGTGGTGTAGTGGTTAGTATGGTGGTGTAGTGGTTAGTATGGTGGTGTAGTGGTTAGTATGGTGGTGTAGTGTTTAGTATGGTGGTGTAGTGGTTTGTGTGGTGGTGTAGTGTTTAGTACCGTGGTGTGGTGGTTAGTACGGTGGTGTGGTGGTTTGTGTGGTGGTGTAGTGGTTAGTACGGTGGTGTAGTGGTTAGGACGGTGGTGTAGTGGTTTGTGTGGTGGTGTAGTGGTTAGTACGGTGGTGTAGTGGTTTGTGTGGTGGTGTAGTGGTTAGTACGGTGGTGTAGTGGTTTGTGTGGTGGTGTAGTGTTTAGTACGGTGGTGTAGTGGTTAGTATGGTGGTGTAGTGGTTAGTACGGTGGTGTAGTGGTTAGTACGGTGGTGTAGAGGTTAGTACGGTGGTGTAGTGGTTAGTACGGTGGTGTAGTGGTTAGTACGGTGGTGTAGTGGTTAGTGCGGTGGTCTAGTGGTTAGTATGGTGGTGTAGTGTTTAGTATGGTGGTGTAGTGGTTTGTGTGGTGGTGTAGTGTTTAGTACGGTGGTGTAGTGGTTAGTACGGTGGTGTAGTGGTTTGTGTGGTGGTGTAGTGGTTAGTACGGTGGTGTAGTGGTTTGTGTGGTGGTGTAGTGGTTAGTACGGTGGTGTAGTGGTTAGTACGGTGGTGTAGTGGTTTGTGTGGTGGTGTAGTGGTTAGTATGGTGGTGTAGTGGTTAGTACGGTGGTGTAGTGGTTAGTACGGTGGTGTAGTGGTTAGTACGGTGGTGTAGTGGTTAGTAAGGTGGTGTAGAGGTTAGTACGGTGGTGTAGTGGTTAGTACGGTGGTGTAGTGGTTAGTACGGTGGTGTAGTGGTTAGTACGGTGGTGTAGTGGTTAGTACGGTGGTCTAGTGGTTAGTATGGTGGTGTAGTGGTTAGTATGGTGGTGTAGTGGTTTGTGTGGTGGTGTAGTGGTTAGTACCGTGGTGTGGTGGTTAGTACGGTGGTGTGGTGGTTTGTGTGGTGGTGTAGTGGTTAGTACGGTGGTGTAGTGGTTAGGACGGTGGTGTAGTGGTTTGTGTGGTGGTGTAGTGGTTAGTATGGTGGTGTAGTGGTCAGTATGGTGGTGTAGTGGTCAGTATGGTGGTGTAGTGGTCAGTATGGTGGTGTAGTGGTTAGTGTGGTGGTGTAGTGGTTAGTATGGTGGTGTAGTGGTCAGTATGGTGGTGTAGTGGTTAGTATGGTGGTGTAGTGGTAAGTATGGTGGTGTAGTGGTTAGTATGGTGGTGTAGTGGTTAGTTTGTTGGTGTAGTGGTCAGTACGGTGGTGTAGTGGTTAGTACGGTGGTGTAGTGGTTAGTATGGTGGTGTAGTGGTTAGTATGGTGGTGTAGTGGTTAGTAAGGTGGTGTAGTGGTTAGTATGGTGGTGTAGTGGTCAGTATGGTGGTGAAGTGGTCAGTACGGTGGTGTAGTGGTTAGTACGGTGGTGTAGTGGTTAGTACGGTGGTGTAGTGGTTAGTATGGTGGTGTAGTGGTTAGTACGGTGGTGTAGTGGTTAGTAAGGTGTTGTAGTGGTTAGTACAGTGGTGTAGTGGTTAGTATGGTGGTGTAGTGGTTAGTAAGGTGGTGTAGTGGTCAGTATGGTGGTGTAGTGGTCAGTATGGTGGTGTAGTGGTCAGTACGGTGGTGTAGTGGTTAGTATGGTGGTGTAGTGGTTAGTATGGTGGTGTAGTGGTTAGTACGGTGGTGTAGTGGTCAGTAAGGTGGTGTAGTGGTTAGTATGGTGGTGTAGTGGTTAGTATGGTGGTGTAGTGGTTAGTACGGTGGTGTAGTGGTTAGTACGGTGATGTTGTCCACCCCAAACGTTCTGACCCCCGACACTACGTCAGATGGTTTTTGTGATTCTTGCTGTTCCCCAAATAAAAGCTTGCTCCCAAATGCATCCCGCTCATACCATCCAGCAGCAGCTGGTATAAATAGGCTAGTGGGGCGAAGCCCACCACCACCACCGCTTATTCAAAGAAGAAAAAAAGACTTCAAAGTGAGGTTTAGTTATTGCCATCTGTCGAGTTGATTGATTGTGTTTATGTTGTTTATTTATTTCTCTTCTGTGGTCCAAAGAAAAACAGCCCCACATCAAGAAGGTGGTAAGAAGAAATGAGCTGGCTGAGACGGGACTGAGCAACGTTTAACCCAAAGAGTGAAAGAGCTTTGGGCTATGTTTAAACCCACCATGCCGAGGGTCCTTGGAAAACAAATTAGCTTACACTGAGAGGTGGTAGCTGTACATCTTTGGCAATGTTCTCTTACCATATAGGACGCATATCATATCACTGTTATATTAAAGAACGGACCAATAGAAATGCTCCAAGATAGCCTGGAAAGCATTCTGGTTCCATTGACTTACATGGACAGTGAAGAAGGTTTGGGCCTCTCCTGTAACGTTTTTGAAGATCCATGTTTTTCTTTAGACAGTGACGATATATATTCTTCAGTTCAGTGATTTCCAGCAGACACGGTGGATCCACAGTATGACGTTATCACCACGCCAACCGGGTGCTCTAACAGCCGTACACATATATTATAAAGCTTTCATGTAAATGAAATATGTATGTTGTAATTTGTGTTCTAGAGTCTCCAGTCCAGTCAGTCATGTTCTGTTCATCCTGTAACTGATACAGTGCAGTGCTGCTCAGAAACCTGCTGCAGTCGTCCTGGTAGCTGGTCATACCATTAGCTAAAGATCTACATCCACATCTTCATATATGTATGTAGTTTGACTTGCTGAACAGGTCGTTTTATTGCTGTAGTTGCTGAAGCTGTTTTCAAACGTGGTGCTCCAGTTTGTGCACTATTGATGGGTGGTATTTGTTAGCACTCCCACTGAGTTTTATAACCCGTCATCACTAATTACATCTGGAAAGTAAAAATAGTCATAGCGTGTAAGGGCTGTGTAGATCCCCAAATAGTTCTTGGCTCGGCTGAGTTGGTATATAAATGGAAGCACTGAAATTGGAAGACCGTTAATAAATGGATTCCCAATTAAAAGGTTTTAAGTTTACATAGAGCTGTAATGTAGTCTGATGTTCCTGCTGAGTATCAATAGACCACAACAAGCCAAGGACTGATCTGTAAACGCTCTACTGACCTGTAAACACACTACTGAGCTGTAAAGATTCTACTGACCTGTAAACTCTCTACTGACCTGTAAACGCTCTACTGACCTGTACACACACCTGTAAATACTCTACTCAGACCTGTAAACATTCTACTGACCTATAAACACTCTACTATCCTGTAAACACACCACTGACCTGTAAACACACTACTGACCTGTAAACACGACTGACCTGTAAATACTCTACTCAGACCTGTAAATACTCTACTCAGACCTGTAAACACTCTACTGCCCTGTAAATATTTTACTGTTGTGTAAACACTCTACTGACCTGTAAACACTCCACTCAGACCTGTAAATACTCTACTGACCTGTTAACACTTTACTGACCTGTAAACACTCCACTGACCTGTAAATACTCTACTCAGACCTGTAAACACACTACTGACCAGTAAATACTCTACTGACCTGTAAATACTCTACTCAGACCTGTAAACACTCTACTGCCCTGTAAATATTTTACTGTTGTGTAAACACTCTACTGACCTGTAAACACTCCACTCAGACCTGTAAATACTCTACTGACCTGTTAACACTTTACTGACCTGTAAACACTCCACTGACCTGTAAATACTCTACTCAGACCTGTAAACACACTACTGACCAGTAAATACTCCACTGACCTGTAAATACTCTACTCAGACCTGTAAACACACTACTGACCAGTAAATACTCCACTGACCTGTAAATACTCTACTCAGACCTGTAAACACACTACTGACCAGTAAATACTCTACTGACCTGTAAATACTCTACTCAGACCTGTAAACACACTACTGACCTGTAAATACTGTACTCAGACCTGTAAACACACTACTGACCTGTAAATACTCTACTCAGACCTGTAAACACACTACTGACCTGTAAATACTGTACTCAGACCTGTAAACACACTACTGACCTGTAAATACTCTACTGGCCTTCTCTTTTTGTCTGGCTGGGTCTTGTTTGGTCTGTCGTTTGCTTGACCGCCCTGTCCGTGTAAGTGACGGTCATATTAATGCAGTGTTCTCAGTGTGACAGACGCAGGAGCCGATCTCATCCAACCACTAGACGCTACATACAGCTCGTGCTCATTTACACACGAATGTGCGCCCAGAATGTACGCCGCAGCCGGCATAACCAAACTGGCAGAAGAGCTGAAGCCAAAAAAGAATCCTCCCCGTTCTATAAACAACACCTGGTCCTATTGAGGTCCTGAGGCACTGCCAAAACAAGCATTGTCCCATTCTCACTGCTGCTTTCACGCCGCCTCCCTCACGCCGGAGAGTGAAAAGCTTGTTTATTTTCGTATGAAGGGGTCCAATGGGTGCCTTGAGAAAAGCACAAGCCAGGTCTGAGCGCCGGGACATTGGGAGCTGGCCGAGCGCTGCTCCGTGTTGGGGGGCTGTCGGGGGAGGTGGAATGAAAATGAAAGGTAATGGGGCTGATTTATACGGAGTTGGCCTTTTCTGCTCTTTCTAACCTTCCTGCCTGATTTGCATGTGTTTAACCAACTTCGCCAACTCACTCTCTGTATAAACACTTGCTGCAGTCCTGTCGTACATTACAGGCTCTGATATAACACTGACACCAAATACACACCAATCAGCCACAACAACAAAACCACCTCACTGTCCACTGTATCAGCTCCGCTGACCATACAGGACCTCCACTCACTGTCCACTGTATCAGCTCCACTGACCATACAGGAGCCCCACTCACTGTCCACTGTATCAGCTCCACTGACCATACAGGAGCCCCACTCACTGTCCACTGTATCAGCTCCACTGACCATACAGGACCTCCACTCACTGTCCACTGTATCAGCTCCACTGACCATACAGGACCTCCACTCACTGTCCACTGTATCAGATCCACTGACCATACAGGAGCCCCACTCACTGTCCACTGTATCAGCTCCACTGACCATACAGGACCTCCACTCACTGTCCACTGTATCAGATCCACTGACCATACAGGAGCCCCACTCACTGTCCACTGTATCAGCTCCACTGACCATACAGGAGCCCCACTCACTGTCCACTGTATCAGCTCCACTGACCATACAGGACCTCCACTCACTGTCCACTGTATCAGCTCCACTGACCATACAGGACCTCCACTCACTGTCCACTGTATCAGATCCACTGACCATACAGGAGCCCCACTCACTGTCCACTGTATCAGCTCCACTGACCATACAGGACCTCCACTTACAGACTGTAGTTCATCTGATTCTCTGTATACTTTATTACTCTGTTCTTTAATGATCAGGACCCCCACAGGACCACCACAGAGCAGATACTATTAGGGAGGTGGGTCATTCTCAGCTCTGCAGTGACACTGACATGGTGCTGGTGTGTTAGTGTGTGTTGTGCTGTGGTTATATACCGGTTAGTACAACCAACCACACAGCAGCTCTTCAGAACAGAGTTATTCATTCATACTGGTTGGTACAACCAACCACACAGCAGCTCTTCAGAACAGAGTTATTCATTCATACTGGTTGGTACAACCAACCACACAGCAGCTCTTCAGTACAGAGTTATTAATACATACTGGTTGGTACAACCAACCACACAGCAGCTCTTCAGAACAGAGTTATTAATTCATACTGGTTAGTACAACCAATCCAGTACTCAGACCAATCAGTCTGATTCGTTCTGTCATTGTTTGTTATTATTATTTATCAAACCAGCAGAATCTTCCAGCAGTCGCAAACGTATGAATAAAACATTAAGCAGTGTGAGAAACCCGTGGAGAGGTGGGGAGAACAGTGTCGCGTAGGACCTCTGATGCCTCCACCGTTGCATGTCGGGGAAGTGAGGAGCGCAGCAGGAGCTGCTCATTTTCATCAAGCCAATCAGTCAAAACAGCTTGAGGAGTTATTTCTTTTAATGGTTGAATTAGCACGACGGAAGGGGACTGGGTGGAGTGACACCCAGCTGGAGGCCCTCAAGATATTATCTCCAGTTCTCCTCGGCTGGTGGTGCAGAGTGAACCTGTGGTCTGAAAGCTCTGCGGTGCTGCTGTGAGACGTGCCTGTGATGCGGTGTGAATTCAGATTCGGTGTGTTTTTGATAAATTAAGTTTTTAAATGATGCAATGCATCAAATGCAAATGTGTTCCTGTAGTGACTCTGCTGCCTCGTTTAAGAGGTCAACAGATACATCAAGTACATGTTCTTGTAGAAAGGTCTCGTTTGGTGGAGACCAAGTTTTCCTTGTTTGCATGTTTGTTACATTGTGCTAAATAACTGCTTAACACTCTACCATTGGTCAGCAGGTCTTGACGGTTGAAACTCTTAGTTATCAACGTCAATAAAACAGTAGTCTTTGATATTGTACAACAGCACAACTCTGTGGTGGGTCAGTAGAAACAGTTTTATATCTTGATTCAGCTCTTCGTCAGGTCCACATGCTCAGTGAAGTCATGCTCTACTATTAGAGATGCTCAGATACCACCTTTCCTTTTTACAGACCAATACCTGATCCATAAATACAGCCCGATACAGAGTACCGGTACCAACACTGCCTCTAACACTGGCACTAACCTAACTAGCCTCCTGATGTTTATACAACCACAATTGAGCAAAACGTTGGAGGAGTTGAACAACTCCTCTCCAGCTCATCCCACCAACTTCCAGTGGGGTTATAAGGTCAGGACTCGTTGGAGGCCAGTTCATGTGTATAGATGGTTCCTTATGTTCCCCAAATCCGTCTTCCACAATCTGAGTGCAATGAAACTCATTCTGGAACAAATCCATTGATGTGGATAACCTAGTCATCCAGTACATACATATATTTAACTGAACAACTAAAGCCCCCTAGATCATACCACTGCCCCCAGAGGCTTGTAAAGTGGACACTATGCATAATGGGAATGTCACTTCCAGTATGAATTCCATCACTCTGGAGCAGGGTCAGCCAAAGTTCCTGGATAAGACTGCGTACATAAGTTCCTCCCAGTCAGTGTTTACTTCACCGTGTGCTGTTATGGTAACTGTTTGCTGGCTCCGGCTGTTCTGGTGGACGTGGGTTGGTTAGAGAGAGAATTTGCATATTGCAGGTCTGTCACTTCAGTGAAGGTCAGTATCGTGTTAGAGGCTGACTCGGAAACAGGCGCGTCACTGTGCAAGGCTGAGACGTGTTTCTAGAACAGAATTTACTGCTGTGTTCAGCTTCTTTCCTGCTCTGCTTGGATACTTTCTTAGCATGCGACACCACAGGGGTCAGTCTCGAACAACTTGGGGTCAAGGTCAAGACTCTGGGGTGGTCAGTTTTGCTGGTCTTTCACAATGGGACCCTCGATTGAATATGCACAAGAGAGGAAGAGAATCGACTGGATAACCTGGTCATTCAGTCCATTTAGGTGGTCAGCCAAGCCAACAGTGGAGACTATGTACGATGGGAGCATTCCCATCTTACCCTGCCGACCCCATCACTCTGGAATAGGGTCAGTCTGGACTCCTCAGACCACATGACCTTTCTATATATATATATATATATATATATATATATATATATGTATTGATATATAAGGTATTGGATCTGTAGTAAGTGCTGTTACTGTTTTCCTCCTAGCAAGATGGGCTGCTATCTAATATGACTAATATGACCATCTGTGTTGTGGATGAGGGCCGTGTTGTTGGTTGAGGCCTTTATACATGGTTATTTATTCCAGCAGGACACTAGAGCAGCTTTACCATCACCTGAAGACAGCGTCTGGTTCCTGTAAGTAACGCTCTCGGCTTCGGCTCGAAGAACTTGCCAGATTCTTCAGGCAGGATGTGCGGATGTGTCTTGCGAACGCACCTCCATGTTGATCCTCGCGCCTTTATTCGACACATCACACTCGCAGTCTAAAAACGGCAGCAGCACCAAAGAAGTGCTGCGCATCTTTATTTTAAGAGTTTCTTCAAGTCACGCGCCGAGACGCTAAACTTCTCAGCAGGGCCGTGCCGTGTAATAGCTTCCCCTCCCTCTTTCATCGTATCTCACACCTCCCAGCATTCACTCTTCCTGATTTACAGCTAGCTCGGAGTGCTCGGCGTGATGTCTGTCACCAGAAGTACAATAAGTGACGAATTCAGTCTAAGCAACTTTCTAAGAGTAAGCAGTGAAGATGCCAGAAGAACACGTATGTCTCATCATGTCCTGGTAACGTCTGTAAAGACCAGAAGTCCATTATTTCAGTGTTTTCAGAATCAGAAGAGGAAGAAATAGAAGTGAGTAAATAATAAACAACCTCATTATAGGCTTTTATACAGTCATGTCCACAAGTTCATGCACACCAGTCAAATTCCATGTTCCAGGTCTCGTTTGAAAGTGCCTGTCCAAAACTGGTTTGGTTGGATCTTCTTTACCTTTTATCACGCTGCACGATCACCTTGGCATTGTTTTAAAAACCTCATACACCATCACAGCATGTATTTCCATCCAGAGGTGCTTTAATGTTTGACCCGCTTCATACATTCTTTTCCAGCACATCCCACCAACTTCACGCTGTGGTGGCCAGTTCATGTGTGAAGACGGTTCCTCATGTTGTCCAGAAGCGTGTACAGTGGACATTATGCATAATGGGACCATCACTTCATGGTCTTCCCTTCTTATCCTGATGCTCCCATCACTCTGGAATAGGTTCAGTCTGGACTCCTAAGACCCACATGACTTTTTTCCATCGTCCAGTCCCTCAAACTGGAGTGTCCCCTCAGCTGTTTAGTCCTGAGAGTTTAGGTCATGTGGTACTTTCTCTATTAAACAGTTTTCAGTTCTGCTGTTATTACCACTTCTCCAAGCGGTCATGCTCAGGATTTACTTCTGGGCAGTTGAGGATGTCCTTCGAGGAGTGCTGGTCAGTTCTAAACCCAGCTCCAGTCATTCTAGCTTCTACTTAGTGGTTTTTGCTTTGATGCAGGACAATAATCTGACCTTCAGAAACAATGACAGATCTTCTATGTGAGGTTTAGGCTTACAACAATACACCTGAAGCCTATTCATCACCAGTCTTGAGTGTTTGTGACTAAGCAGTTACTATTTTGTTGTTCTGTATTGGTTCTATTTTTGCCGTTAAACGTTTGCACTAGAATTAGTACAGAACGTCTATAATTAGTCTAAATCTGTCATTTTCACGTCCACACAGTTGTTCGGAGTTCTAGCTGTACTGACAGTAACAGCGGTGAGCCGGCGTGTAAATGCCAGAACTGTCAAAACTCTGGACGTTCTAGATTAAACCTGACATTAGCTGCTTAATAAAGACTCTATGATGGATTTGAAGCTGGTAACAGACGTGAACATGCCTCTGATTTTGTGTGTAGCAGTTTGAGCGTTGGCCAGGCTGCTCTGGAGCTCTGGAGAAGGCCTAGAGTGTAGAGCAGGGCGGTATGACCAAAATATTTTTGGCTGGGTTTTTATCTAGGTGTGTGGTTTGTTCTACTGTCAGGTGTACATAGAATATAAAACATTAAGGGTTTGATCAATGTAGGGTTTACTTTGTTCAAGCCTTGTGTAATCAGTTCTCCTGTGTGGTTGAACAGGAAATACCACGTTGGCAAACAACTGGTTGTGAAACCCGTTATATCTAAGGTATGGCTCTACTGTGTGACTCGGCCACAGGCCTGTTGTTGTTGACCAGTGGGTTGACCAGTGTGCGTAGCTCCGTTTCCAGTTTACTCTGTGTTATTGGTATAATGTTGGGAAAGCAGTTTGGCTGAAGTATTGTTGTCCGGGTAATACATACTACCTCCAATCCTGCTCTGAACCCCTCCCCCTACCCTGTCTGTAGCAGGACCATGTCCTCGTGTAGGTGGACTGGTACTGCGACACGTTAGGTCTTCAGTTCAGCTCCTGAAGTCCTGACCAGTGCTTGATCACTTTGGCTTACCAGGAAATCCTGACTGGATATATTTCCATGCAGTCAATCCATCCCCTGATATGTGTATGGTCAGAATCATAGTGATGGGAGTGTTAGTAAGGTCAAGCACTGATGTTGAACATAGCTGTGAGGATTTGATTAAGTGTTAATGAGGTCCGGTACTGATGTTGGACATAACTTTGAGGATTTGATTGGGTATTAGTGAGGTCAGGTACTGATGTGGAACATTGTTGTGAGAATTTGATTGGGTATTAGTGAGGTCAGGTACTGATGTGGAACATTGTTGTGAGAATTTGATTGGGTATTAGTGGGGTCAGGCACTGCTCCACAGGCTGATGCTGTATAATGGGGGACTCTAAACCCCTTAAACTGACACTTGTAGTTGGACATGGTGACCTGAGAACTGAGTTTTCAGTTCTATTGGTCAGTAATTTTCTGTGTAGGCTGTACAAGCTGTACCCTGTATCAGCGACGAACGCTCATCAGTTTACTAATAGATATATGCTGCATTTGTTATATGGGACAAACAAAAATAATAATCAGAATCAGAATCAGAAATACTTTATTGATCCCAGGGGGAAATTGCAGTTTTTACAGTAGCAGAAGAAGAATATATAAATAATAATTTACAACATGAAATAAATGTGTCATATGTACACAAATATAAGTCTTATAGTACAATAGAATAATAAAATGTAAAGTAACTGTGTCTATAATATTAAGTATACAGTATATTAAGATATACTGTATACAGCAGTACGAGTTTTAGAATTAGGTAAGTTATTGCACATTTGAGTTCTTACATAAATAATTAAATTATTGTTCTACTGGTATCACTGTACATGTGAAAGGTGTCGTACGTTAAGGGAGGAGTTATGAAGTCTGATAGCCACTGGTAGGAATGACCTTAATCAAAACTTTTCACCACTAATCAGCCTCGATAAGAACCAGCAGTTCTCAGAAATTCGAGCTGCTGCTTTCAGAATCAGTCTCTGAGCAGCTCTGACCGTAAACCATGTACTGCTTAGGAAGCTTCTGCCCTTCAGAGTACTCAGTAAACACTTCAGACAGATTCCTACTCGCTGCACCAAGATCACTGCTCACTGTTCTCTCGTCTTTCACTGCTTTTGGTTTACGCCTTGCTCTTCTGCACTTAACGACATCTAAACGACTGAAATATAACCAGCAATGTTTCACCTGCCAGTCAGACGGCCCTTAAAGACAACCCAAGAACTCGTTTTCTCCTGTGAATGTGTTTCCTGTAGGTTTGAACTGGGCCTTGCGTGGTACCTGGCGGGCTCGATGACCCTCGCCTCAATTTCTGACGCCAGTGTTAAGTAGGGCTGTAAGAAAATATCAAAATATGGAATATCGTGATATTCTGTGAAGTGATACTGTACTGATTCTCAAACACAGGAGTTTACATGCAGTGTTGTGTTTAAACCGTTGACCACTAGATGGCAGTGTTGTAATCTATTTTCAGCTCCACTCCAACATTAACAGGCAGCACAAGGGCGCAATGCTATTGTACGCATGGGCAAATCTGTTCATACAGTGGAATGTTTTAGTCGTAGGATTTAAAAATTGCAGTATATTTACTTGCAGTATCGCAGTAAATCAGATTATACTGTATCGTGACCGCTGTATCGCGATACGTATCGTATCGTCAGACTCTTGCCAATACACATAAATTAGTTAGATCATCACAGCTGCTATCAGCAGCAGTCTGAGGTGGAACATTGCAGGTAAAACAGTGTCTAGTGTCTATTTCTCAGGAAACGTTGTAGAGGGTCTCTATTGTGTCTCTGAGGGTCTCTGTATGTTATTAGCTCTGCCTGGCTTGTTGATTCCCTGCCTGCTCTCCTGGTTTTGGGTTTATGGATGTGAGTTATGGCTCCTGACGGTGAAGCTGATGTTCAGTATGTTGAGTTTTGGAATGTCCCTAATAAAACTACTCTGGGCTGGTAGCCTGCCTTAGACGCCTTGTTACAGTTACACAGTGACAACAACGTGAAACAACAACAACAACAACAACAACAATGAAAAGTCTTCCCGTAGAGGGTTTACCTTGACATCGCCTTCCTGTCGGAACACGTCTCCTCAGCTGGAGTGAAGTTCTGTGTTCGTTAGAGGGAACAAGTGATTGTCTGTGTAAATTAGAGGCAGCTGGACTCGACAGTAGCACTAACTCTTGTGGTCTTCGGGATGTTCCAGGTAGAGCTTCCTAATCTACAGAGGTACCTGACTCACTGTCTAAACCTCATTTGTGGAGTTCCACCTTAGTCGTTATTAGTTCTAGCCAACACTGTCTAACCCAAACCAAGATCAACCTGATGGATGGTTTTAATAAAAGTTGATGTGTTGTGCTGGTGTGAGTGGATCAGACACCTCAGTGTCACTGCTGGACTGAGAATCGTCCACCAACCAAAACTATCCAGACAGCAGTGTCCTGTGGGCGGCGTCCTGTGTCCACTGATGAAGGACTAGAGGAACACAAACTGTGCAGCAGCAGATGAGCTACTGTCTCTGACTTTACATCTACAAGGTGGACCAGCAAATAGTGTTTAAACACTCTAGCAGCACTGCTGTGTCTGATCCACTCACACCAGCAGAACACACTTACATACCATTGAAGAACATGGCCTATGGGTGTATATAGGACGTATTGGGTTTTCAGTATTAGTGTTTCTGATTGGTTGATACTGGAAGTTGTTATACCCTCACAGTCCAGTATTATCAGTCGTCTGCAGCGTCTCAGATTTATAGGTTAGCAGGTTAGCTGCTTGGCGCTGCGTTTGGTTTGTCCATCCATTGAAGCTGGCCAGTTATGATACGAGGAAGCTTCCCGGTTGGTCTCTGTACATATACATACATGTCTAATCGAGTTGGTGGGTCTGTGTTTCTGTCCGTTTGTCCATTGCTCTGTCTTCCTTTCTGTCCTTGGTCACGTCATCATGCTATCCACTCCTACTTAGAGAGAGAGAAAGAGAAAGAGAGAGAGAGAGGGGTAAAACATCACCTTCATCCATCACCGAGACCCACACCTCGCCCACCTGCTAAAAATAACCCCCTATTAGCAGCTGTCTGCCGGCGGAGGGCACAGGAGATGTTGGGAGGGAGCAAGCGAGTAAGAGAAGTGAGATCATAATGGGCGAAAAGAGAAAAAGAGGGACGGGGAAGAGGAAGAAGAGAGAGAGAGTGAACTGTTCACTGCTCAGAGAGGGAGGACTAGACGCTCAGTTCGGCTCTGCGTTACTGTTTAAACGAGATTACGTAATTACACGTTTAATTACAGACGGACGGACGTGTTCCTGCCTGTTTCAGCCGAACCTGGTGAGAACCGTAAACAGTGGCCTCCTCAGAACAAGACTCAGCAGTAACTTCTCATTACAGGCGTGATCAAGCATCTTCTCCTCCACTCAGACCTCACTGGGAATTTAGACTGGGAGTGATGGAGCTGACAGGACGTCTGTATATGGTGTGACGTTGATCTGTGTCTGGTGGTTGATGGGGTCATGATGCTCGACTGACTGTGCAGCTCAGTGTTTAACGGTGATGAAACTCGTTTATCAGTAATAACAGAAAGTGAACGTTTTCTTTGATCCTGTTCTCTTTTAGCCCGGCTGTGGTTTTTACTGTAACAGCTCTGTTTATGAAGGTGTTGTATTGATATTCGCCCCCGTGTGTCCTGCTGTTGTTGTGGTCAATTACTGCACCTTCAGGATTAAAAAGAAAAAGATTTTAATTTTATCCCTCATTCCTCCTATAGAGTCCCAACCATACCTAGCAGCGGCTTGTCAGCCCCTAGGAGGAACCGCTGTGTACCATGGAAACCTTTTAGGCATGTGTTAGCAACCACCTGGGATGCCATAGCAAGCATGCAGCAACACCATAGCAAAAACCTCCATCGCTACTGCCTAGCAGCACCCCAGCAAAATCCCGAGATACCATAGCAACTCCTTAGCAACAGTTGTTGAACTGCTTATGCTGCCCAAACCAGACAGGCTTTAATGTCAGGTGTTGTAACACGCTGTCACTGAGCCTGAAAACGAGTCTGAATCACTCACCTGACATCAGATATGAAGACAGCTTGATATCAATGTGAACAGAAGCAGCCTGTATTGCAGACGACATGATCAGACTTCATAAACGTTTATGTAGGTGTGTGTTGGCTGTCATAATGAGCGTATGTAAGTGTGAAGTAGCCTTATGGCCACCGTGGTGGAGTTGTACACTGCTCCAACGTCCAGGGGTGGAGTTGTACACCGCTCCAGTGGTGGAGCTTTACACCACTCCAGAGTCCAGTGTTAGAGCTTTACACCACTCCAGAGTTTAGTGGTGGAGATTTTCTCCTCTCCAGAGTCCAGTGGTGGAGCTTTACACCACTCCTGAGTCCAGTGTTAGAGCTTTACACCACTCCAGAGTCCAGTGTTAGAGCTTTACACCACTCCAGAGTCCAGTGTTAGAGCTTTACACCACTCCAGAGTCCAGTGTTAGAGCTTTACACCACTCCAGAGTCCAGTGTTAGAGCTTTACACCACTCCAGAGTTTAGTGTTAGAGCTTTACACCACTCCAGAGTTTAGTGGTGGAGATTTTCTCCTCTCCAGAGTCCAGTGGTGGAGCTTTACACCACTCCTGAGTCCAGTGTTAGAGCTTTACACCACTCCTGAGTCCAGTGTTAGAGCTTTACACCACTCCTGAGTCCAGTGTTATAGCTTTACACCACTCCTGAGTCCAGTGTTATAGCTTTACACCACTCCAGAGTCCAGTGTTAGAGCTTTACACCACTCCAGAGTCCAGTGTTAGAGCTTTACACCACTCCAGAGTCCAGTGTTAGAGCTTTACACCACTCCAGAGTCCAGTGTTAGAGCTTTACACCACTCCAGAGTTTAGTGTTAGAGCTTTACACCACTCCAGAGTTTAGTGGTGGAGATTTTCTCCTCTCCAGAGTCCAGTGGTGGAGCTTTACACCACTCCTGAGTCCAGTGTTAGAGCTTTACACCACTCCAGAGTCCAGTGTTAGAGCTTTACACCACTCCAGAGTTTAGTGTTAGAGCTTTACACCACTCCAGAGTTTAGTGGTGGAGATTTTCTCCTCTCCAGAGTCCAGTGGTGGAGCTTTACACCACTCCTGAGTCCAGTGTTAGAGCTTTACACCACTCCTGAGTCCAGTGTTAGAGCTTTACACCACTCCTGAGTCCAGTGTTATAGCTTTACACCACTCCTGAGTCCAGTGTTATAGCTTTACACCACTCCAGAGTCCAGTGTTAGAGCTTTACACCACTCCAGAGTCCAGTGTTAGAGCTTTACACCACTCCAGAGTCCAGTGGTGGAGTTTTACACCACTCCAGAGTCCAGTGGTGGAGCTTTACACCACTCCAGAGTCCAGTGTTAGAGCTTTACACCACTCCAGAGTCCAGTGGTGGAGCTTTACACCACTCCTGAGTCCAGTGGTGGAGCTTTACACCACTCCAGTTGAATGTTTAAAAAACTCACCCTAATTGCTGCCCACCATCGACCATCGTGTTGGGAAACATGGCGGTGGTGGATGTTTAGAAACAGATCTCAGTCACTGGAGCGAGGGTGGGTTAGCTGGATCTTCTGTGAGGAAAATTAGATCATCTGACAGGTTGAGTTTTTTAGTGTAAGTAGAGTCATGTTGTCAACTTGCCAACTTTTGTTCTCCAGTATAGTCTCTCCCAGTCACATGACTTCACTAAGAGCATGAGTTCATTGGACAGCTCGACACCCAATAGAGAGAGAGAAGAAGCCAATTATGCCATCTGGGCACGGACGGCTGTGGCATCTCTGAGGACCGAAGCTGTGCTCTCCTGACGATGGAGCCAGTGCCAGAACGCTTTGCTCATTGTTTAACAGCGTGAACCTGCTGGTCTCCTGACTAATAATAAAAATCAACATCCCTTAACGAAGCTGCTCCAACAGTTGGCTAATTGGGGAATATGCCTCAAGTTGCCATTGTCTCTGCTAATGGTTCCTCCAGCCGGAAGAGAATGATGCCTCTCTCTGTTTGTTTAATGTGGAGACGCCAATTAGTGATCCCTGTGTATAGCGTTTTTTGGGTACACACTCAGGAGTGAGTTAATGAGCATCTGTCTGAAGTCCTTCGCTCGGGGTCTCTGTTGGTTTCTCCGGTGCCGCTGTTGCCGTGTGGGCCTGCCTGCTCAAACTCCGCTTCTGGCATGTAATTGGCAGTGAGTCCACCGAGAGCGGCTGCAGCTCGCAGAACCCCACCAAGCGTTTAAGGAGAACAAGCGTGTCTCTGACGCGCCAAAATGCCACCAGCTGCTACCCGTGAGTGCGGAGTGTGAGTGAGGTAGCGGGCTGGGCCCCGTTCAAGCTTGGCGGCTAAAAATAGCATGTGTGAGTGATGCTGCTCGATATTCGAGGAACGTTTTGCGTCGTTGATTACAAGTACCCGCCACATGCATGTTGCCTATTTCTGGCTTTCCGAACGCGGGACGAGAGCTTTAGCAGACCTGAGGTTTCAGTCCGAACTCAGATATGTGTCAGTGACATCGCTGTGGGTTTAATCTGACCCGACCCAAAACAAGGCCAAACACAAAACCATGTCTAGTATTTCATAGATTTATAGTTCTTTATTCAAAGGCTGCCTATATATATTATATATATATATATCTCCAGAATCCAGTGGTGGAGTTTAACTCCACTCCAGAATCCAGTGGTGGAGCTTTACACCACTCCAGAATCCAGTGGTGGAGTTTAACTCCACTCCAGAGTCCAGTGGTGGAAATTTACACCACTCCAGAATCCAGTGGTGGAGCTTTACACCACTCCAGAATCCAGTGGTGGAGCTTTACACCACTCCAGAGTCCAGTGGTAGAGCTTTACACCACTCCAGAGTCCAGTGGTAGAGCTTTACACCACTCCAGAGTCCAGTGGTAGAGTCTACACCACTCCAGAGTCCAGTGGTAGAGCTTTACACCACTCCAGAGTCCAGTGGTAGAGCTTTACACCACTCCAGAGTCCAGTGGTAGAGCTTTACACCACTCCAGAGTCCAGTGGTAGAGCTTTACACCACTCCAGAGTCCAGTGGTAGAGCTTTACACCACTCTAGTCGATGCTTGGCATTGCACATAGTAGTCTTAGGCTTGTGTGCGGCTGCTTAGCCTGGTGTTGATGTTGCGTCCAGGTGCAGCTTGAAAGTCTGTAGTGAGTGCTGCGAAAGAGGATAGAGGATTTTCGGCAGCCCCACCCTGTGTGTGGTCTTCTGCTTCATGGCTGAGCTGTGGTTGCCCCTAAACACGTCGGTATCACAGTAATAGCGCTCAAAAATTCAGCAGGGCAGAAATTTCACACACTGGCTTGTGATAAACTCGTGTTTACAGTCACTGAGCTTTTCATTACGACCCTCTTCTGATACTAGTGTTCGTCTGTGTGGACTGCCTGGCTGACTGAAACCCCTGTACTTAGGAGGGCTGCCCACAGGAGGCGCCTCTCATGACAGTGTTAGGTTACCTGGCACTGAAGGAAGAGACTGCGTACCTGCGTATGTGTGAACCTGCTGTAAGCAGTCAGGTCTGCTGTAAGCAGTCAAGTCTCTAAACTGGGTGTGGGTGCGCGTACCTGTCGCTTTCACCCAGACGCTCTCACACAGTCCCATTCATCTTGGTGCCTTAGTGTCCCTGCACCTTGGTCCTCCTCCTGACCCACTGGCTGGTTCTCCTGCTGGTTCTGGTTTAAAAATATCCCTCCATTACCAATGCGAGCATTATTTCATCCTGACCTGCTCTGGGAGCAATTACTGGCCCTGCCAAGCTGAAGCCCGCCTCATCTACAGCCCTTCAGAGGCAGCTCCGGCCAGTTTCAGCTAAAGAAATGCATCTTAAAGGAGAACAAACGTCACTAATAATGAATGGAGGCCATTAGGAGGCAGTTAGCTGTGTGCCAATGAGAGCCGCTTCCATTCGTTCACTGTATCGTTTGCTATACTGGAAAAGCAGCGTCGCGTGCTATGTATGCTATGCTAGGTGATCAGACAGACAAGTGCCTGGTCAGCTCTACCAGAATGAAATGAATGATCTCCGGCTACGTGTTTGTACTGACAGGCCTTCTCAGGCCAGTACTTGGTGATATAACCAAATAAAATATTAATAATAATAATAATAATAAAATTAAATCTTTAATGTTTAACAAAAGTTCTTGTTCGCTGCTTACCAAGTGGAGGAGCTTAGTTATGTGATATTGTGCACTTATATTCACAAACGTGTGCTGCGTTCACAAGTCCTTCCCGTACAGGATCGATTGGCTCACCTGTGTGGACTGACACTCAGGCACTGCTGCCAATATGAGTGTGAGCAGCAGCAGCAGGACGGGATCAATTCCAGCACGACTGTAACAGACAAGCTGTTCTGCTGAGAATGTGGAGAACGTGGACGAGAGCGCTCTGTTCATTTCTGTGATTTATTTGTAACATAAGTCTGATTTCCAACCTTGTACTATATGAGTGACGCCATTCTCTTTTTCTGCTGCTGGTTTTACTCCTGAGACAGCGAGTCAGCTCCACGGTACTTCACACCGGACATGATGTGCAGGTGGTGCGTTGGTTCTAGGTATTAACTATGAGAACTGTAGGTTGGAAATCATGTAGGGGTTTCATGATACTAAGCTCCAAACTACAGGTTGTAGATAATAAGAGGCAAAATGTTAAGTTTCAACTCTGACCATTACAGTGATCAACTCTGACCATTACAGCGATCAACTCTGACCATTACAGTGATCAACTCTGACCATTACAGTGATCAACTCTGACCATTACAGCGATCAACTCTGACCATTACAGTGATCAACTCTGACCATTACAGTCATCAACTCTGACCATTACAGCGATCAACTCTGACCATTACAGCGATCAACTCTGACCATTACAGTGATCAACTCTGACCATTACAGTGATCAACTCTGACCATTACAGTCATCAACTCTGACCATTACAGTGATCAACTCTGACCATTACAGTGATCAACTCTGACCATTACAGTCATCAACTCTGACCATTACAGTGATCAACTCTGACCAGTACAGTCATCAACTCTGACCATTACAGTGATCAACTCTGACCATTACAGCGATCAACTCTGACCATTACAGCGATCAACTCTGACCATTACAGCGATCAACTCTGACCATTACAGTCATCAACTCTGACCATTACAGTGATCAACTCTGACCATTACAGTCATCAACTCTGACCATTACAGCGATCAACTCTGACCAGTACAGCGATCAACTCTGACCATTACAGTCATCAACTCTGACCATTACAGCGATCAACTCTGACCATTACAGCGATCAACTAGGACTATTACAGCGATCAACTCTGACCATTACAGTGATCAACTCTGACTATTACAGTGATCAACTCTGACCATTACAGCGATCAACTCTGACCATTACAGTGATCAACTCTGACCATTACAGTGATCAACTCTGACTATTACAGTCATCAACTCTGACCATTACAGCGATCAACTCTGACCATTACAGCAATCAACTAGGACTATTACAGCGATCAACTCTGACCATTACAGTCATCAACTCTGACCATTACAGTGATCAACTCTGACCATTACAGCGATCAACTCTGACCATTACAGTCATCAACTCTGACCAGTACAGCGATCAACTCTGACCATTACAGCGATCAACTCTGACCATTACAGCAATCAACTAGGACTATTACAGCGATCAACTCTGACCATTACAGTCATCAACTCTGACCATTACAGCGATCAACTCTGACCATTACAGCGATCAACTCTGACCAGTACAGCGATCAACTCTGACCATTACAGCGATCAACTCTGACCATTACAGCAATCAACTAGGACTATTACAGCGATCAACTCTGACCATTACAGTCATCAACTCTGACCATTACAGCGATCAACTCTGACCATTACAGCAATCAACTAGGACTATTACAGCGATCAACTCTGACCATTACAGTGATCAACTCTGACCATTACAGTGATCAACTCTGACCAGTACAGCGATCAACTCTGACCATTACAGCGATCAACTCTGACCATTACAGCGATCAACTCTGACCATTACAGTGATCAACTCTGACCATTACAGTGATCAACTCTGACCATTACAGTCATCAACTCTGACCATTACAGTGATCAACTCTGACCATTACAGTGATCAACTCTGACCATTACAGTCATCAACTCTGACCATTACAGCGATCAACTCTGACCATTACAGTCATCAACTCTGACCATTACAGTGATCAACTCTGACCATTACAGTCATCAACTCTTACCATTACAGCGATCAACTCTGACCAGTACAGTCATCAACTCTGACCATTACAGTCATCAACTCTGACCATTACAGTGATGAACTCTGACCATTACAGCGATCAACTCTGTAACAAACGTGCACCAGTTTCTCTGCGCTGCTCTGAGACAGAAAAGCTAAACTGTAGTGAATGTTGCTTAAGCGTCTAAGACCACACCCAGTAGTGTATTCAGTCTGTGATTGGGTTGTACGAGTATTAACTTTTAGTTTGAGCATGTTAGCTCATGTTCTTAGTTCAGGGAAAGAGATTTAATGATGTTTTAATAAATTATTATAAATTATTATTATAATAAAGATTTTTTTCTTTGCTGTAATGTGTTAAATCACAGCTACAGCTGAGCTGCTGTGTGTTCTGTGGGAGTTTATTGACATGGCTGTTTGTGCTGGTGAGTAAATCACAGGCCTGTTTAATGTTGCTGTTTGAGTTCCAGACTACACTGTTGTGTGTACCGCTGACCAGATGCTTATCACATAATACTGTCACACAATAACCAACCACTGGTCCTTTGGACAAACTGCTAATAATGGGTTTACAGAATGAGACCTGATTAGAATTGGTCTTGGTCTAGGATTAGGTCATTATCCAGCCTTCTTTCCAGTACTGTGAACTGAAGTGCTGTATGGACTGCACTGGAGAACAGCTCCAGTCACAGCAGAGTGAAGTGAACCCCCTGGAGAACCGGTTGAGAAGGTGAACATGACTGCTTTGTTAGCTGTCAGTCAGGAGGATCAAGTCAGGCTGAACCAGACGAAATAGAACTGCACTCTGCTTGTGTGTAGGTGGGGCTGGAAAATGTGGAGAACATCAAAAGACATTTGCAGAACCTATAAATCACATTTCACTTTCCTGGGGCTTCAAATCAAGTTGCAAAAGATACTTAAATCTCTGACCCTAGATACAAAAGATACTTAGAACCCTGACCCTAGATACTCACAAAAGATACTTAGAACCCTGACC
This sequence comes from Megaleporinus macrocephalus, assembly GCA_021613375.1. NCBI lineage: Eukaryota > Metazoa > Chordata > Actinopteri > Characiformes > Anostomidae > Megaleporinus > Megaleporinus macrocephalus. Next base: position 38,967,798 of record CM038724.1, on the reverse strand, counting down.
CTAGATACTCACAAAAGATACTTAGATCCCTGACCCTAGATACTCACAAAAGATACTTAGATCCCTGACCCTAGATACCCACAAAAGATACTTAGAACCCTGACCCTAGATACTCACAAAAGATACTTAGATCCCTGACCCTAGATACCCACAAAAGATACTTAGAACTCTGACCCTAGATACCCACAAAAGATAGTTAGAACCCTGACCCTAGATACTCGCAAAATATACTTAGATCCCTGACCCTAGATACTCACAAAAGATACTTAGATCCCTGACCCTAGATACTCACAAAAGATGGTTAGAACTCTGACCCTAGATACCCACAAAAGATCCTTAGATCCCTGACCCTAGATACTCACAAAAGATACTTAGATCCCTGACCCTAGATACTCACAAAAGATCCTTAGATCCCTGACCCTAGATACTCACAAAGGATACTTAGAACCCTGACCCTAGATACTCACAAAGGATACTTAGAACCCTGACCCTAGATACTCACAAAAGATACTTAGATCCCTGACCCTAGATACTCACAAAAGATCCTTAGATCCCTGACCCTAGATACTCACAAAGGATACTTAGAACCCTGACCCTAGATACTCACAAAGGATACTTAGAACTCTGACCCTAGATACCCACAAAAGATCCTTAGATCCCTGACCCTAGATACTCACAAAAGATACTTAGATCCCTGACCCTAGATACTCACAAAAGATACTTAGAACCCTGACCCTAGATACTCGCAAAAGATCCTTAGATCCCTGACCCTAGATACTCACAAAAGATACTTAGAACTCTGACCCTAGATACCCACAAAAGATACTTAGAACCCTGACCCTAGATACTCACAAAAGATACTTAGATCCCTGACCCTAGATACTCACAAAAGATACTTAGAACCCTGACCCTAGATACTCACAAAAGATACTTAGATCCCTGACCCTAGATACTCACAAAAGATACTTAGATCCCTGAGCCTAGATACTCACAAAAGATACTTAGATCCCTGACCCTAGATACCCACAAAAGATAGCTAGAACTCAGACCCTAGATACTCACAAAAGATACTTAGATCCCTGACCCTAGATACTCACAAAAGATACTTAGAACTCTGACCCTAGATACTCACAAAAGATGCTTAGAACCCTGACCCTAGATACTCACAAAAGATACTTAGAACCCTGACCCTAGATACTCACAAAAGATACTTAGAACCCTGACCCTAGATACTCGCAAAAGATACTTAGAACCCTGACCCTAGATACCCACAAAAGATAGCTAGAACTCAGACCCTAGATACTCACAAAAGATACTTAGATCCCTGACCCTAGATACTCACAAAAGATACTTAGAACTCTGACCCTAGATACTCACAAAAGATACTTAGAACCCTGACCCTAGATACTCGCAAAAGATACTTAGAACCCTGACCCTAGATACCCACAAAAGATACTTAGATCCCTGACCCTAGATACTCACAAAAGATACTTAGAACCCTGACCCTAGATACTCGCAAAAGATACATAGAACCCTGACCCTAGATACTCACAAAAGATACTTAGAACCCTGACCCTAGATACTCGCAAAAGATACTTAGAACCCTGACCCTAGATACCCACAAAAGATAGCTAGAACTCAGACCCTAGATACTCACAAAAGATACTTAGATCCCTGACCCTAGATACTCACAAAAGATACTTAGAACTCTGACCCTAGATACTCACAAAAGATACTTAGAACCCTGACCCTAGATACCCACAAAAGATACTTAGAACCCTGACCCTAGATACTCACAAAAGATACTTAGAACCCTGACCCTAGATACCCACAAAAGATACTTAGAACCCTGACCCTAGATACTCACAAAAGATTCTTAGATCCCTGACCCTAGATACTCACAAAAGATACTTAGAACCCTGACCCTAGATACTCACAAAAGATACTTAGAACCCTGACCCTAGATACTCACAAAGGATACTTAGATCCCTGACCCTAGATACTCACAAAAGATACTTAGAACCCTGACCCTAGATACCCACAAAAGATACTTAGAACCCTGACCCTAGATACTCACAAAAGATTCTTAGATCCATGACCCTAGATACTCACAAAAGATACTTAGAACCCTGACCCTAGATACTCACAAAAGATACTTAGAACCCTGACCCTAGATGCTCACAAAAGATACTTAGAACCCTGACCCTAGATACCCATAGAAGATACTTAGATCCCTGACCCTAGATACTCACAAAAGATACTTAGATCCCTGACCCTAGATACTCACAAAAGATACTTAGAACTCTGACCCTAGATACCCACAAAAGATACTTAGAACCCTGACCCTAGATACTCACAAAAGATACTTAGATCCCTGACCCTAGATACTCACAAAAGATACTTAGATCCCTGACCCTAGATACCCACAAAAGATAGCTAGAACTTAGACCCTAGATACTCACAAAAGATCCTTAGATCCCTGACCCTAGATACTCACAAAAGATACTTAGAACTCTGACCCTAGATACTCACAAAGGATACTTAGATCCCTGACCCTAGATACTCGCAAAAGATACTTAGATCCCTGACCCTAGATACTCACAAAAGATAGCTAGAACTCTGACCCTAGATACTCGCAAAAGATACTTAGAACCCTGACCCTAGATGCTCACAAAAGATGTTTAGAACCCTGACACTAGATACCCACAAAAGATACTTAGAACCCTGACCCTAGATACTCACAAAGGATACTTAGATCCCTGACCCTAGATACTCGCAAAAGATACTTAGAACTCTGACCCTAGATACTCGCAAAAGATACTTAGAACTCTGACCCTAGATGCAAAAGATACTTAGAACTCTGACCCTAGATGCAAAAGATACTTAGAACCCTCACCCTAGATACCCACAAAAGATTCTTAGATCCCTGACTCTAGATACAAGATACTTAGAACCCTGACCCTAGATACTCACAAAAGATGTTTAGAACCCTGACCCTAGATACTCACAAAAGATGTTTAGAACCCTGACACTAGATACTCACAAAAGATGCTTAGAACCCTGACCCTAGATACCCACAAAAGATACTTAGAACCCTGACCCTAGATACTCACAAAAGATACTTAGATCCCTGACCCTAGATACTCACAAAAGATACTTAGAACCCTGACCCTAGATACCCACAAAAGATACTTAGAACCCTGACCCTAGATACCCACAAAAGATACTTAGAACTCTGACCCTAGATACTCACAAAAGATACTTAGAACTCTGACCCTAGATACTCGCAAAAGATACTTAGAACTTTGACCCTAGATGCAAAAGATACTTAGAACCCTGACCCTAGATACCCACAAAAGATAGCTAGAACTCAGACCCTAGATACTCACAAAAGATACTTAGACCCCTGACCCTAGATACTCACAAAAGATACTTAGAACCCTGACCCTAGATACTCGCAAAAGATACATAGAACCCTGACCCTAGATACTCACAAAAGATACTTAGAACCCTGACCCTAGATACTCGCAAAGATACTTAGAACCCTGACCCTAGATACCCACAAAAGATAGCTAGAACTCAGACCCTAGATACTCACAAAAGATACTTAGATCCCTGACCCTAGATACTCACAAAAGATACTTAGAACTCTGACCCTAGATACTCACAAAAGATACTTAGAACCCTGACCCTAGATACCCACAAAAGATACTTAGAACCCTGACCCTAGATACTCACAAAAGATACTTAGAACCCTGACCCTAGATACCCACAAAAGATACTTAGAACCCTGACCCTAGATACTCACAAAAGATTCTTAGATCCCTGACCCTAGATAATCACAAAAGATACTTAGAACCCTGACCCTAGATACTCACAAAAGATACTTAGAACCCTGACCCCTAGATACTCACAAAGGATACTTAGATCCCTGACCCTAGATACTCACAAAGATACTTAGAACTCTGACCCTAGATACCCACAAAAGATTCTTAGATCCCTGACTCTAGATACAAGATACTTAGAAACCTAACCATAGGTAGTCACATAAGATACTTAGAACCCTGACCCTAGATACTCACAAAAGATTCTTAGATCCATGACCCTAGATACTCACAACAGATACTTAGAACCCTGACCCTAGATACCCACAAAAGATACTTAGAACCCTGACCCTAGATACTCACAAAGGATACTTAGATCCCTGACCCTAGATACTCACAAAAGATACTTAGAACCCTGACCCTAGATGCTCACAAAAGATGTTTAGAACCCTGACACTAGATACCCACAAAAGATACTTAGAACCCTGACCCTAGATACCCATAGAAGATACTTAGATCCCTGACCCTAGATACTCACAAAAGATACTTAGATCCCTGACCCTAGATACTCACAAAAGATACTTAGAACTCTGACCCTAGATACCCACAAAAGATACTTAGAACCCTGACCCTAGATACTCACAAAAGATACTGAGATCCCTGACCCTAGATACTCACAAAAGATACTTAGATCCCTGACCCTAGATACCCACAAAAGATAGCTAGAACTTAGACCCTAGATACTCACAAAAGATACTTAGATCCCTGACCCTAGATACTCACAAAAGATACTTAGAACTCCGACCCTAGATACTCACAAAGGATACTTAGATCCCTGACCCTAGGTACTCGCAAAAGATACTTAGATCCCTGACCCTAGATACTCACAAAAGATAGCTAGAACTCTGACCCTAGATACTCGCAAAAGATACTTAGAACCCTGACCCTAGATGCTCACAAAAGATGTTTAGAACCCTGACACTAGATACCCACAAAAGATACTTAGAACCCTGACCCTAGATACTCACAAAGGATACTTAGATCCCTGACCCTAGATACTCGCAAAAGATACTTAGAACTCTGACCCTAGATACTCGCAAAAGATACTTAGAACTCTGACCCTAGATTCAAAAGATACTTAGAACTCTGACCCTAGATGCAAAAGATACTTAGAACCCTCACCCTAGATACCCACAAAAGATTCTTAGATCCCTGGCTCTAGATACAAGATACTTAGAACCCTGACCCTAGATACTCACAAAAGATGTTTAGAACCCTGACCCTAGATACTCACAAAAGATGTTTAGAACCCTGACACTAGATACTCACAAAAGATGCTTAGAACCCTGACCCTAGATACCCACAAAAGATACTTAGAACCCTGACCCTAGATACTCACAAAAGATACTTAGATCCCTGACCCTAGATACTCACAAAAGATACTTAGAACCCTGACCCTAGATACCCACAAAAGATACATAGAACCCTGACCCTAGATACCCACAAAAGATACTTAGAACTCTGACCCTAGATACTCACAAAAGATACTTAGAACTCTGACCCTAGATACTCGCAAAAGATACTTAGAACTTTGACCCTAGATGCAAAAGATACTTAGAACCCTGACCCTAGATACCCACAAAAGATAGCTAGAACTCAGACCCTAGATACTCACAAAAGATACTTAGATCCCTGACCCTAGATACTCACAAAAGATACTTAGAACTCTGACCCTAGATACTCACAAAAGATACTTAGAACCCTGACCCTAGATACTCACAAAAGATACTTAGAACCCTGACCCTAGATACCCACAAAAGATACTTAGATCCCTGACCCTAGATACTCACAAAAGATACTTAGAACCCTGACCCTAGATACTCACAAAGGATACTTAGATCCCTGACCCTAGATACTCACAAAAGATACTTAGAACCCTGACCCTAGATACTCGCAAAAGATACTTAGAACCCTGACCCTAGATACTCACAAAAGATTCTTAGATCCCTGACCCTAGATACTCACAAAAGATACTTAGAACCCTGACCCTAGATACCCACAAAAGATACTTAGAACCCTGACCCTAGATACTCACAAAGGATACTTAGATCCCTGACCCTAGATACTCGCAAAAGATACTTAGAACTCTGACCCTAGATACTCACAAAAGATACTTAGATCCCTGACCCTAGATACTCACAAAAGATACTTAGAACCCTGACCCTAGATACTCACAAAGGATACTTAGATCCCTGACCCTAGATACTCGCAAAAGATACTTAGAACTCTGACCCTAGATACCCACAAAAGATACTTAGAACTCTGACCCTAGATACCCACAAAAGATACTTAGATCCCTGACCCTAGATACTCACAAAAGATACTTAGAACCCTGACCCTAGATACTCACAAAGGATACTTAGATCCCTGACCCTAGATACTCGCAAAAGATACTTAGAACTCTGACCCTAGATACCCACAAAAGATTCTTAGATCCCTGACTCTAGATACAAGATACTTAGAAACCTAACCATAGGTAGTCACATAAGATACTTAGAACCCTGACCCTAGATACTCACAAAAGATGTTTAGAACCCTGACACTAGATACTCACAAAAGATGCTTAGAACCCTGACACTAGATACTCACAAAAGATGCTTAGAACCCTGACCCTAGATACTCACAAAAGATACTTAGAACCCTGACCCTAGATACTCACAAAAGATACTTAGATCCCTGACCCTAGATACTCACAAAAGATACTTAGAACCCTGACCCTAGATACTCACAAAAGATACTTAGAACCCTGACCCTAGAAACTCAGGGAAGACACTTTGAAACTTTTTTTTAATCCTAGAGAAATCCAAGAGAAATAGAACCGTTCTGATTCTGTAATGGCTGCAGCAAGTTTGTCGACGTTGGTGTTTATTTAGAGGGAAAATGGTTCCTTTAGCAAAAACTTGAGCTCAGAATTACTGTTTCAGCTCATCACCGAATCCCACCAGGACTCCCATCATGATCTGTAATGAGCTGCACAACTGCCAGCCCTCGAACAGACTCCAGAGCTGTTTGTGGAAGTTGTAAACCTGTCGAACCCTGTGACTAAACTTGGTCTCACAGGGTGTTTCTGAGGAGCTCTGCATACGTGGTTCATTACGAGAGAAACGCCGCAATCTGCATCCGCAGTACAGCCAGTCCCGCAATGTTTAATCACCAGAACGTCCTCACTGTTCCTCTGAACTGCAAGACTGTCCTTGAATTTATTACTGCTTTGAGACGGGCCAGGTTCCTGTGCTATCCTGGGGAAGATCATGGCTGGTGTGATGGGCTCAGGCATGTAGGACTATTACATCTGAGCAGCAGGTGAATTACCTGAAATAGCTGGTTGAACATGCAGTGAATGTTTATTTTCCTCCCGGCATCGCTGTATCGTTCATCATCTTGTGTTTATGAACAAACCCAGTGAACTGGCAGTGTCGGCCTTTTCTCCCATTAGCTTTGTTTCATTACTGGCAATGAAGACAAACTGGACGCTGCAAATTGAATTCCTGGGTAAATTTGTATGAATTAAAATATTACAGTCCAGGTTGCAAAGTTGCAAAGCTGTGTTTTGTCCTCAAACGCTATGAGATGACTTTCTAGACGAGGCAGCACGTTCTGAGGTTCCATCACAAGTTATAGTGACTGACATTTTAATTTTAGAAAAACACTTACAGCGCAGTCTTAGCTGCAGTCCTTACTGCGATGCAGTTTCTTCTGAAACTTGCAACATCATCAGGTACAACATGCGTCAAGTAGCAAGTCACGATAGAAAACCGTCTACGTGCAGTAATTGGAGTATTTATCCTTCTCGGGTCAACAGAGACATGAAAAGACATACAATAATGCATATCTTAGGAACTCACTAGAGCCCTGGTCAAACCCAGGACCTCTTTAGAGCCCTGGTCGAACCCAGGAACTTACTAGAGCCCTGGTCAAACCCAGGACCTCTCTAGAGCCCTGGTCAAACGCAGGAACTTACTAGAGCCCTGGTCGAACCCAGGAACTTACTCGAGCCCTGGTCTAACCCAGGAACTCACTAGAGCACTGGTCAAACGCAGGAACTCACTAGAGCCCTGGTCAAACCCAGGACCTCTCTAGAGCCCTGGTCGAACCCAGGAACTCACTAGAGCACTGGTCAAACGCAGGAACTCACTAGAGCCCTGGTCAAACACAGGAACTCACTAGAGCCCTGGTCAAACCCAGGAACTTACTAGAGCCCTGGTCAAACCCAGGAACTTACTAGAGCCCTGGTCAAACCCAGGAACTTACTAGAGCTCTGGTCAAACCCAGGAACTTACTAGAGCCCTGGTCAAACACAGGAACTCACTAGAGCCCTGGTCAAACCCAGGAACTTACTAGAGCCCTGGTCAAACCCAGGAACTTACTAGAGCCCTGGTCAAACACAGGAACTCACTAGAGCCCTGGTCAAACACAGGAACTCACTAGAGCCCTGGTCAAACACAGGAACTCACTAGAGCCCTGGTCAAACCCAGGACCTCTCTAGAGCCCTGGTCGAACCCAGGAACTTACTAGAGCTCTGGTCAAACCCAGGAACTTACTAGAGCCCTGGTCAAACACAGGAACTCACTAGAGCTCTGGTCAAACCCAGGAACTTACTAGAGCCCTGGTCAAACACAGGAACTCACTAGAGCCCTGGTCAAACCCAGGAACTTACTAGAGCCCTGGTCAAACCCAGGAACTTACTAGAGCCCTGGTCAAACACAGGAACTCACTAGAGCCCTGGTCAAACACAGGAACTCACTAGAGCCCTGGTCAAACACAGGAACTCACTAGAGCCCTGGTCAAACCCAGGACCTCTCTAGAGCCCTGGTCGAACCCAGGAACTCACTAGAGCACTGGTCAAACGCAGGAACTCACTAGAGCCCTGGTCAAACACAGGAACTCACTAGAGCCCTGGTCAAACCCAGGAACTTACTAGAGCCCTGGTCAAACCCAGGAACTTACTAGAGCCCTGGTCAAACACAGGAACTTACTAGAGCCCTGGTCAAACCCAGGAACTTACTAGAGCCCTGGTCAAACACAGGAACTCACTAGAGCCCTGGTCAAACACAGGAACTCACTAGAGCCCTGGTCAAACACAGGAACTCACTAGAGCCCTGGTCAAAGACAGGAACTCACTAGAGCCCTGGTCAAACCCAGGAACTCACTAGAGCCCTGGTCAAACCCAGGAACTTACTAGAGCCCTGGTCAAACGCAGGAACTCACTAGAGCCCTGGTCCAACCCGGGAACTCAATAGAGCTCTGGTCAAACTCAGGAACACACTAGAGCTCTGGTCAAACGCAGGAACTTACTAGAGCTCTGGTCAAAGTCAGGAACACACTAGAGCTCTGGTCAAACGCAGGAACTTACTAGAGCTCTGGTCAAAGTCAGGAACACACTAGAGCTCTGGTCAAACGCAGGAACTTACTAGAGCCCTGGTGGAACACAGGAACTCACTAGAGCCCTGGTCAAACACAGGAACACACTAGAGCCCTGGTCAAACACAGGAACACAACCTCAGACTGGCTGTCAAGTCAGGAGCACAGTCTCTGATTGGCTGACAAATCAGAAACACACCCTCAGATTAGTCAACAGTTGAGTGTTGGTAGGTTCGAAGTTTCTCTGTGTAGTAACAGTACAGCTCTAAACTTTTCTATCTAAGACCTGCCACTTGCACTCGCTCCCTAGAGACTCACATTCGAACCCAATGACCCAAGACTCCAATGAGGTGAACATCACGTTTGAAAAAAGTAGCAGCCGTTTCAGCAGACCCCTCATTAACGACTCCCCAGGAGAATCTCTCTTGTGTTTTTTCAGTTTGGTCTGAATATCCGGAATTGGCAAATCTACTGACCTTTACAAAGCCACAGCTCGCCTCGTGTGGCTGCGGTGTTGCTGTTGTTTGGGATCACTTTTGAATTTTGCCTTGTTTTTCCTCCCCCGTTGCTGGAAAGGCTACCATGTGCAGCAGTGGCGTCCACTGGGGACGTTGTGGTCAAAGGCACTAAAAGTCTTAGGGGGTCCCCAGGAGAGATGCCTGCCACTTCCAATTAGTCAACAGGCCATGAAGAACAGGAGTCCTTCCAACCGGCGACTTTGAAGAGCTCTATTGAGTGACCTCCACAGGAAGCTTTACAGAACCGGAGAACAAGCTTGAGATATCAAGGAGTTCAGTTCAGGGAGAAGGAAAATTCTTATTTGTACATTGATTGACTGATAATATGGGCTGATATTGAGGTTCTACATACGTCGTACTGTAATTAACAGATAGTTTGCGATGTCAAGGCACCTTTGAGGGGCCACTCTTATAAACATAGTACAGTAGAAATGCATTTAAAGCATGTATGTTTTGAACTCTGGCCCCTAACACGAGGAACAGTACAAGTAGATGAGTAGAATTGTTTTACATTCTGTTTCGTGTGTATAAGCACACGTGTGTGTGTGTATATGACCCTCTCATGGGGGTCCAAGGTACAGCTGTACGTTGCCTGCAGTTGCACAGTTCCACCAGAGAGGTCTCCAAAACCCCATGTAGTACAGCTTTAACTCACAGTAACCTTCACATCAGGTTCGGTTTGCTGGTCTGACAGCCTCATAGATAAACGTTTCTTTAAAGACAGAAGTTTAGTTACCTGTCAGCTGATGCCACTGAGCCCATGCAGTAGCTGTATATATTTGAATACATGAGTAGCAGTTCACAACGTTTTAAAATTTCATGATGAATGGGCCAAAAGAAATGCTTTAAAATTGCTTGGAAACTATTCTGGTTCTATAGACTTTCTTCCTTCCTTCCTTCCTTTTAATGTTAAGTTTTTATGGACAGCGATTATATGGTGGACCTTATTGCTTTGCTTAACTCCAAGCACCGCAATGAACAAACACAACTAACTACAAGAGCAGCCTTGAGCTCCAATGAAAAGCAAGAGATTAACTTGTCAATATTAAAACTATATATATATATATATATATATATATATATATATATATATATATATATATATATATATATATATATATATATATGTATACACTTGGAAGAGTTGACAAGTCATACTTTATAGTTGACTGATGCCGCTCATCAGTCTTGCCAGTCAGTAGAACTTGTTCAAAAGCATAAACGTTTAATTTCTGACCACATTAAAGAATATGAGCCCATAACGTTTGATTTATTTCAACGTTTAGCTCCTTGTACCGTCTACCCGTGTACATGGACAGGATTAGTTTACTGCTGTGACGCTGAGGATTCTCAGTGAATGTAGTCCCACCTGAATCCGCTGTTCCAGCCTCTTTTACAGACTCTGAAAGTTTAACCCCAGATTATATTAGTCCTGCCTGAACTGACATGCTGAGAAATATCCAGTCATATTCTGCAAAAGAGGAGTTTCCTCAGTTCTCACAGAAGTATGGAGGCTCAAATCCCGCTGATATATACTTCTACTGTTAAACAACTGAGATTCCCAATGAATTAAACTCAATAAATAGCATGAGCATGTTTTCTCAGTGCAGAAATCTGTAACGTTTCTTAGAAAGATAAACTCTAACTGAACTTTCACTAGTTTAGCAATTTATTTTTTAAATAGTAAAATAATATAAAAGTGTTTAGCCCTATAAAATGGAAGAGTGGTCTTCATTACATATATATTGTTTCTAAACATAATTGAAAGGATGGTATGAGTCTTATAAAGGATATAAGCTATAGCTTTAGACTAAAGATTTATTCATTTACTTGGATAAATATGCTTTGGAAAGCTGAAATAAACTAAACTTATTTTCACACAATAGTGCTGCAACATCACCAGTAACCACAGTTAAAGCAACAGGAAATTTCTAAAATATAGATTCTCTATTCATTGCTATAAGATTCCTGTATGGACTGTAAGGTTGAATAAAATTTGGGCTGAGGGCAGAATAGACTCTCGTATCTGTAATATGTACTGGGTCCATGTAATCAGCCATAAACAGGACAACTGCAACTGCCCCACTTTCCCTTTCAAGTCCTGTACACACAGTCAAGAGTCAAGCTGGCAGTGGCTTTGTTGTGAATATCGTTGCCTGTAACGTGCAGGCTAACGATCAAGTCCCGCGCTCAGAGGACGTATGAATATGAAACATGCTGTAGAGGTAAACTAGCCTCTCTCTCTCAGTTCCAGGCAATTTTCAGTCACCCAGATCACTCTGACAGCTCGCCGTCCGCCTCTGGAAACACTCCATTAACGGAGCGTGTCTTTGCTCAGCTGCGAGTCTTCAAAGCAGCTCCATGTGTCTCATTCTTAACCCAGATCTATAATTAGGAGTTTAGCTTACACTAAGCCAGACGTAATTGTTCTGGACGTCCCGCATTCAGGCTGCGTCTCAGTCGTACAGCGAGCCACCCGAGGAACCTGTCGGCTGTTTGCGCCGTTGTTTACAGGGACGAGGGTTCTGGAAATGAGTTTATAATTAGAGTGGCAGAGATGGAGAAGTGTGGTTGAAGGAGAGGCAGGACTGAGGAGGCCTTGTGGTGAAAGAGGCAGAGGAATGAAGAACGGAGAGGAGCTGGCCAACAGATGGGTGGATAGAATAAGACGGGTAGGGTGCCCATCGGCCTCGTCCTCAGCTCGTCACGGCCCGTCTCCTCCAGGCCTGAGACCTGCTTTTGACCTTCATGTCTCAGCACCGTTTGGGTTCATGCCAGGCTGACACATGGTGCGACCACCCTTGTCATAACCTCGTGCTATGGCCGTCACTACATGACTCTTTTTCCCAGAGGCAGCCAGTCTGTACTTTCCTCTCCTCTCTCCCTGTCCCTTTTTACCACTTATACACCCATCAGTCAAAACATGAAGACCACCTCCCAGTATCTCCACTCACTGTCCACTGTATCAGCTCCACTGACCATACAGGACCTCCACTCACTGTCCACTGTATCAGCTCCCCTGACCATACAGGACCTCCACTCACTGTCCACTGTATCAGCTCCACTGAACATACAGGAGCTCCACTCATTGTCCACTGTATCAGCTCCATTGACCATACAGGACCTCCACTCACTGACCACTGTATCAGCTCCACTGACCATACAGGACCTCCACTCACTGTCCACTGTATCAGCTCCACTGACCATACAGGAGCTCCACTTACAGACTGTAGTTCATCTGATTCTCTGTATACTTTATTACTCTGTTCTTTAATGATCAGGACCCCCACAGGACCACCACAGAGCAGATACTATTAGGGATACTATTATCTGACCGGTACGAACAGAACAGCAGCTACAATTCAATATTCTACATTTAATAATTACAGTTTTAGTTTAAAATAACAGAGTCTGAGTTTAATGACTGCAGTTCTGACTGCATTTATTTACTTATTTTTTTAGTTTTAAATTAAGGGTCTAAATGTAATGATTGCAGTATTGGAGATATTTGTTTGATCTACTTTGTTTGTTTACTGTTAATTTTGTTAAAAATATGATGCTGTTTTATATGAACTTGTTAAAAATGGTAATAAACCAGTTTAGACCATGTTTCATGCTTGCGCTAATAAATACATGTAGCCCTGCCGTAGCATATAGCCCCGCTCTCGATCGGTAACGACTATCAGCCGATCACGCTGAAAGGTGATTGGCGATCAGAATCGGCCTCAAAAACACTGATCAGTCCATCTCTACTTGTTTTTCATTGGACAGCGAGAATATGTTTGCACTGGTCGAATCTTCTTGTGGTCCTACTTGTGGGCTGTGAGTTGCCGAAGGTTGAGAACCCTGAGTAACTGAGACGCTGCTGCCTGTGTTTATATTATGAACCTCCTAAAGGAGGAACATCTCTTCACTGGATAGATCACAACCAGTTTTAGATGGGTCTCTGGATCTGGTGTGGTTCTCTGGCAGTTTGGGTCCTGACACTGTGTGACGCTTTAGGGTCGGAGTGTGTTTTACATGTGGTGTCCTTGCCTGTATACACGGATCTGAAACATTCACCGGTCATGCGTAACGAAGTGCTGGCCAAGACATGACACTCACGCAGGGCATCAGATACAGCCCGGCCTGTTTTCCTATCCCGCTAATAGCAGCACACACGTATTAGCCTTCCCTGCAGGGTCCGGGGGCCGTGCCAGGGTACATACACGCTCCCTCCCTGCTCTGCCATTCATGGCATCCGCCAACAGTGCCATTCGGCACTCTCAGGGTCCGCCGCCTTAACCTGATTCCAGATTGGGCTATTTTTAGCTGGCGGGTCTTGCGGAAGCCTGCAGGCTTGATAAGATCCCTGAGGGCGCGTCGGTGCCAGAGAGGTAATAGTAACCCCGGTGGTCGCAGTTTATCTCAGCCCTTCTCCCCCGTTGATGGGACCCTCTGCAGTCCCCGATAACTCGGCCCGGTGCAATTAACACATTTTAAATCGTTAGCTTTGGGCAGGGAGTCCTGCCTTACTCGAGGTTCCTCTTCGGTGTTCTTTATGAGCGAGATGGCGAGATAAGGGCTATCGACTTCTCTCCCTTTATCACCGCTCGGCTGAGAGATGAACGCAGGGCTGCTGAATTGAGACAAAGGAGGAGTAAAAGAGGCTGGAGCGAGGGAGGCGTTCGAGGAGGACGGGCGTCTGAGGGGAGGTTAAAGGAGGACAGGTGATGAGAGGGGGAGAGAGTGCTAATGTGGAGCAGATGAAGTGAGACGCCGCCCTGGCTTTTGTTTTATTGTTAATTGAACTTTTGATGTAATTCCCATCCCCGGTGCTTATCTTCTCCCGGCCTGCTCTGGACCTTAACGCTCTGATTCGAGACTTGGGCGGTGCTATTAGAGCTGAAGTCAAAGTTTATGACATCACAGGGAGAGAGAGAAGGAAAGAAAGAAAGAAAGTATCTTACATTTAGGTTCAGTCTTAGACGCTGCTTCTTAGAATCCAAATAATCCCAAACACATTCAGAGAAGTTTATGTGAATTGATGAAAATGATCGAAGTAGTCAATCGTGATGGGTAATTATAAACATCAAACCATTTCTCCCCCCAAAGTTTGAAGTGAGAGGTGAAGGTTGAAGAACCCAGATGGATAATTGTGGCTTCAAGCTCTTCTGTCAGCAGAACGTTCCACAAGTCTGATGCTGGAGTGTCTCAGGTTTCTCAGCAGCTTCAGCTCAGCTCAGTTATGGATCACACCTCCACATTCCTATCAATCCTACTGCTTCCACGTCACAGTATTCAAACACGTATTCTAGCCTGGGAAACTAGCTTTCCCCCTAACAACCTCCTCAGTTTACTTTCGTTAGAGTCAGTGATGTAACCAGCGGGAACTGTTGCTTGGGAACGCAGTAATGCTGGAATATGGCACTCATCTGGTAACTTACATCTGATAAGCAGGACCACAAAGTGACTGTTTCTCCACTCTTACTGCACCAAAGTACATTGGGCAGTCTCTATTGCTCTCAAGGACTCTGAAGTGCGCCCTCTGGTGGCCACAACCAAGTAATGTCATTTCTTATGCAGTTGAAAGGCATTTATTATTGTTATGGTTTTATCTCCTTTTCTCAGTGAGGAGGAGCTACCTGAACAGCTACACCTCCCCACAGTGTGGAAGGATGGACAGAAAAACTTGTGGATGTTCTCAGATCTGAAACAAGAGGGGAAGTTCTAGATGTTCTCCTCGCTCTGTTGTTTATCTGGTGGGGATGGTTTTGTTTGTTTTACATGTTCACACCTACTTTGGTTGGTCCAGAGCCCTAAAGTAGCTGTTCCAGGTGTGAAAGGTGACTCACAGTTGAAGAGGTTGTCTCGGTGGTTCAAACTAATTCATGGTTGGTGTGTTTGCAACCTATCTTTTAGGCTATGTCCGCCATATTGGATCCAGGTTTTCCAATGGAAAGGTGTTCATGTAAGCAGATCAAAGAAGACCAGTCTCAGAAATGGATTGATGCAATCAGATTTTTAATCTCACTTGTGGTTTAAACATCAACACAAAGTTGCAACATGTTGTGTGTGCTGTCCGTGGTGCTGAACACAGATCTGAAGGTTCAGGTATGGTATTTTCTATTTTGCTTCTGAAACAGAAGGGTGTCCTGAGACTTTTGACTCACGCTGCAGTATTTAATGTTGCAGTCAGACGACATATGTGGAAGTGTAACATCAGACAGCTTTCCAGTACGTATTCCACCAGGTCTGTAGGTGTTTGGTTGTTGGCCAGTCGTCCACTTCTGTGATAGGCTGGAGGCTGGAGTAGAACCGCTGAGGGTTCTTCAGCTCTGTTTGTTGTTGTTTTACTGATGATGAGCTGATAGTCACTATCAGAAGCCTGGCTCCAGTTCTATAACACCCCCCCACCACCAGCACCACCCCTCGCAGAGTGAGGAAACATGGCTTAGAGATACAGAGCCGGAGCGCCAGGACACCGCGTCACCGCAGGGACCGGTGCGTCTTCACCGTCTCCATGACGACCAGCCTCTCTCATGCCACTGTGCACAATGGAGCGCCTGATTGTCACAGTGAATCACGCTCTCTCCTCCTCTTACCTCGCTCGCTCACTCGCTCGCCCACCCCTCCTCTCCCTCTGTCCATTCTGTCCTTTTTCCAAGACAACCAAGGTCACCTAGGACCCCCCCACCCCCTCACACTTTTCTGTCCTCTGGCTTCTCAGACCGGAGGGAGGACATGACCTCTGACTTCCGATGGCGTGATTCCTTTAACGGGGTTGAAGCACGGCGTCTGTCACACAGTGCTGTTCATGCAGTTATATAATTTTCTATATGTAATTATATAATAACCTGGTTACGTGATGAGGTGCACATGCACTGGATTTGTATTAGCGCTGAACGGCTCCTGGGGCCGCACAGTACTCTTCTCTCAGTGAGGCTAGTTATATGCAGCCAAATCAGAACCACCAGAGCCTCCAGGGACCCGAACGAGTGTCCCAGCGTCGGCTCACATACTAAACACCAGAGAACATGTTCAGTTCCGCCTGTCGCTCCAGCAGCACCAGTGTCTGGGTTCTCTTCTCTCTGTGCCGTTAATCCTCTCTACAGGTGAGATATGAACATTGGTTATCTAGAACTGAGCCTGTACTGCAGTGGGTGGAACGCACTATACTAGCTGTAGCTCAGCCCAGCAGCCTCAGGACACTGCAGAACTGGATCAGTTTTGGGTTTCTTTCTTTCCAGAACCAGCCACTTGACTTTACTCTCTCAGTAAAGCACAGTAATAACAGAAGTGTGTGTATATATATATATATATATATACACACACACAGAACCAGCATTTTTATGATTTGAAATAAAAGAAAATTACAGATGTGGATGCTGGTTAATCACTGTGAGAATGTACCAATTTTATGATTTTATTCTTATTCATATATTCATAATGCTTATATATGTTTATATATCTATTTTTTTTGGTTTCAGTGATTGTATATATATATATATATATATATGTTAGTATGCAGTATATCCCCTGCTGGTATATAGTTCATTAATGCATAAATTAAAAGCATTGTTAAAGAGTAAGCGTTGATATATTTTGCTTGTAATGCTTCTATAAACAGAAAATATATAATAAATGATTAAATAAATAAATGATTAAATAAATAAAAGAACCAGTCACTGGGTGTTACTCTCTTAGACAGCCGTGGCGATGGACCTGTAGGCCACTAGATAAGTTAACTGGAGGCCGGTGGAGCCGGTTGACGCTAGCCTAGCTAACGTACTAATGACTGAAAACACCGCAACACAGTTCTGGCTTTATATCCCTCCAGATTGGAGTCGTTATCTACAGGTGTTGATCAATATCGTTTAGCGGTCATTGCTTCACTGGTAGTTTGCCATATATTGGTTCGTGGATAGAACACGGTGCCCTGGTTTTATTGATTTGGCGACTGATTGCGATTGATTGCTCGATGGTGGGGTTTTGGTAAGTGGGTCAGTTCTTAATGTAGAACCAGTTAACCAACATGCCTGAGCACAGAGAACGGTTACTCAGATTTGGGGTCCTCGGCCCTGCAGTGGAAAAGAAGCCCCTCTGTTTTTTAACGTAAATACTAATAAACACGTGCAGCATTGGGGGAAATAAGCTGGGAATGACCCAGTCATGGTCCATATCTGTGACTCCTGTGGACGCGGGAGGGTAAATGAGCAATCCAGTATTGATCATAGGCAGGTCAAGTGATGGGAATGTATGAGCCTGGTTCTAGAACGTTCTGGGGACTTTATTAGAGCCAATACAGCTCATGTGGAGTATCCACCAGAGAGATCTAACCTACATTTCCATTCATCTCATTTCTTTCTCCTGTGTGGTTCACTGAAAGTCCTGATAACTCAGAGGAGGATCATCAAGTTGCTCGAGCTGGCTGTTGGATGTGCTATCAGGCTCCGTATTCGTACCCCTGCGCTGTGGGAGTGATAGTAAACCCACTTAAGGGAGCGACTTAATTCATCCTAATCCAAGCCCACGAGCTGGCGTCATAAATCACTGGGCACCGTTACAAACGGCCTGCTATTCTAGCTCTGACGCTCGGCCATTACAGCTGCTCGCTGGATGTACAGCATCTGTAACGGAGATGAAATGTTCTACGAGCTTCTTTCTACAGCTCTGTGTTTGCCGTATAAAGCCATCTCAGATCCTTTTCCGTCACTCCACTTAATTAAGAACACTTTCTTAATCCGCCACAAAGGCTAATTAAACACTCCGTCACCGCGTGTCTCCATGTGTAGCGTTGGCTGGAGACCCGCTGAGTGATTAACATTAATTGTCCGTTCCCCAAAAATAGTCATACTTATAATTAGCTTCTTGCAGACGTTAATTGACCTCATAGACTCTGCATTCGAAGATCAAAACACGGAGATCTTGAGATCTTGATCTCCTCAGCTACTAAATAGACTCGAGTCCGATGCTCTGGTGCTGAACAGCAGAATTAATAAGGCCCACGTCTTTGTGTTGTCTGGAGCTCCAGCCGGGGACGCTCACCTGTGAGATACAGAGCCACAGGTCCGAGCTGGATGCTGTGGTTTTCCCCCAGGGCTTAATTTGTGCCGGAGCCAGTCTGATCCAGCTCCCCTCAGATTGAATCTGGCA